>QXTE01000056.1:619962-1186777 GCA_003942145.1 Platysternon megacephalum | reverse complement strand
CCCCCCCCCCCCCCCCCCCCCCCCCCCCCCCCCCCCCCCCCCCCCCCCCCCCCCCCCGGACTCCTACCCCCATTCAACCCCCCCCTATTCCCCACCCTCTGACCGCCCCGACCCCTATCCACACCACCGCCCCCTGACCACCACCCTGAACTCGCCTGCCCTCTATCCAACCCCCCCGCTCCCTGCCCCCTTACCGCATTGCCTGGAGCACCGGTGGCTGGCGGCACTACAGCCGCGCTGCCCAGAGCACCAGGACAGGCAGCTGTGTCGCCTGGCTGGAGCCAGCCACGCCACCGCGCAGCACAGAGCACCGGGTCAGGCCGCTGCTCTGCAGCTGCGCTGCCCGGCAAGAGCTTGCAGCCCTGCTGCCCAGAGCATTGCGCCGGTGGCGCAGTGAGCTGAGGCAGCAGGGGAGGGGGGAACAGCAGGGAAGGGGCATCTTCTCCAACAGTTATCCCATTCAAGTCAACACTCTCACCTCCCAATCTCCTTTACCAGTCCTCTTCAGAGATTCTTCTTACAAGAACTTGCAACCATGTAGCTCGTTCATTAGTAGAGTCAGGTGCCATAAAGGAAGTTCCTAAAGAGTTTCATGGGAAGGGATTTTATTTCATGTATTTTCTGATCTCAAAGAATTATAGATGTCTCCCAACCCCTTTCAGACCATTGGAAGCTAACTCTTTCATCAGAAAGTTCAAATTCCTCATCCTTATCCTACCTGTGATCATCCTTTTCTTATCCACCCATGTTTGGTTTGGGAGCTCTTGATTTAGAGGGTACCTATTCTCATATCTCGGATTTTCACATCGAAAATACCTAAGGTTGGTTATGGGAAAACATCATCACCAATACAAAGATGGTCTGTTTGGCATGTCTATGGCACCTTGCGTGTTCACAAAGTGCCTTTCAATGGAAGCAGCACATTTGCGATGTAGGGGCATCCATGTCTACTTGTTTGGATGATTGGCTCATTAGGATATCCTCATAGAAGGACCTAGCAAAAGATATGACACAGTCATGACTCTATTCCAAACACTGGGGTTCAAGATAAAGTGGAAGACACACAATTTCCAATCCAGATTATAGTTTTTATTAGGGCTGTTATGGACTCTCAAAAATAGTTTTTCTTCCAGATGAAAGCTATTTAAAAATCCTTATCGCAATAGAAGTACTACAGGAAAACTCATTTCAAACAGTGTTCTTCCTTAATTTGATGGGCATTATGACTTCAGTGACATATGTAACTCCATAAGCTCATTTAAAGATGAGGCTTCTACAGCATTGGCAAACAAGATAGGCAACATATTTATGAATTTGACACTACCTAGGATGTGTCCCTAACCCTCATATGGTGGACTGCACATCACAATGTCCTCAAAAGAGTTGCATTCAACAACCCAGCTCTCTTTCATAGCCACCTCTGACTCTTTCAGTCTGGAGTGTGGAACTGATTGAAATAATTTAAGAATCAGTCACTAGAGTTTATGGGAGAAAAAGCTCCATATCAGCGTGTTATAATTAGGAAGTCAGAGCCCAACATGTTGCTCTTTTCTCCCTCATCTGCTTCGCAGAATAGTTCAAGTAGCTACTGACAATAGTACAGTGATAGTTCACGTGAAGAAGCAGGGGGAGCGCATTCCAGCTAGCTGTGCAAAGAGGCCAAAATTCTCTGTGAGTGGTGCATAATACACCAGATTTATCCTGTTGCTGTCCACCTTACAGACAAGGACAATATACTGTCAGATCAACTCAGCAGAGACTTGCACAATTAGCATGATTTGGTCACTCAAGAACATCATCTCTTTGTGTGGAGCTATCCAGAGAGAGTCTTATTTACAACAAAATACAACTCCAAATATCCAATATCTGGTTTTGCTCCAGGGCAGGCGCAGACAACCAGTCTATCTCAAATGTTTCGTCTAAACTAGAGTGGAGAATGCATTGTAGTTCTTCTCTCCCCGTCCCTCTTTTTCCAAATTCATTTAATTCTGACAGTTCTCAGGGAAATTAAAGAAGAAAAACCAAGATAATTTTTGATTGTCCCATCCTGTGGAAGACAATAGTAGTTCTCAGATGTACTTACTCCTGGGGGAATTTTGCGCCTAAAAATTATGCGCACACTATTTTAAAATTCTGCAAAATTCTGCACATTTTATTTGTCAAAATAACAGTATAATCACTCTGGTTTCAATTATTTAAACTACAATACACTGGATAGAGAATGGGAGTAGAGAGCAACCCCCCATGCCTAATAGTAATGTAGCTAGGTTTCACCCTTTCTTTTGAGTTTAGTCAACAAATATATGCAGTCATATGCTCAGTGTTACAACATAGGCAAGTGAGGGCAGGTGAATCAAACACACAATTTATATTGGCAAACACACAATTTATATTGGCATCTCCAGAAAGGTCAGCAGCAAACAGTTCACGGAGTACATTTTGATAGCAAATGTTTTCAGTCCAAAAATGTAGACCAGTCCTAATCACTAAAACACCAGAAGCATTTATAAGGACATACTGTCTTTTATACCACTCTGACAATGTAAAGGAGCCGTAAAACTTTTACACCTATTTTATACTCCTGGGGGAATTCACAAAGAGAGTGGAAATAATTCACTAAGCAGGCAGGCTGCTATATTCTGCTCTGTGTGAGGGGACAGAGCCTGCCCCACACCTACCTCCTCAGAAACACCCCGAAGCCCTGCCCCTCCACGCCAAGTGTGCTGCAATAGCGAGTGAGAGGGACAGTCTGTCTCTTTCTCACACATGGACCCCCTTCCCGGTGGTGATTTGTGTCTCTACTGGCTGCATAATGAGTCTCTAAACAAAAGTGATGTTTATTTTGTAATGGCTAATAATGTATTTCTGGCACTTTATAATGGTAAGTTTTTAAAAATGAGGAAGTAACTAATTTATTGTGTTGCAGGGTTGGTTAGTAGATCTCATCAACAAGTTTGGCACATTAAATGGGTTTCAGATCCTGCATGATCGTTTTATGAGTGGCTCAGCATTGAATGTTCAGATAATTGCAGCTCTCATCAAGTAAGTTCCTTAGAAAGCAGTCATTTTGGGATATGTTCATTGAAAATAAATGCAAATATTGAGCTAAGGATTTCAAGTATCCATTTATTTTTTCTCTTCTGAAAAGGGGTACTATGATCTGCTATCAAGTATTGTTTACTTGAATGTCCGGAATCTGAATTACCTTTCATTATTTTGTTCACTTGTAAAAAAGTTTCCTGAACAAAATACTCTAATATCGTAATAAAAGTAGACAAGTATTCACTTTACATCTGATGTTTTTTATTGTTTTTTAGACCATTTGGACAATGCTATGAGTTTCTAACGCTACATACAGTGAAGAAATACTTCCTTCCAATTATAGAAATGGTTCCACAGTTTTTAGAAAACTTAACTGATGATGAACTGAAAAAAGAAGCAAAGAATGAAGCCAAAAACGATGCTCTGTCAATGATAATCAAATCTCTAAAGAACTTAGCTTCAAGAGTCCCAGGACAAGAAGAAACTGTAAAAAACTTAGAAATATTTAGGTTAAAAATGATACTTAGGTAAGGCACTCTTTCTGTTGGAATGGTTATTTTTTTTTGTATTTTTTTGCATTTCTTACACTTAATATCTCTTACAGATTATTGCAAATTTCCTCTTTCAATGGTAAAATGAATGCACTAAACGAAGTTAACAAGGTGATATCTAGTGTGTCATATTATACCCATCGGCATGGTAATCCTGAAGAGGAAGAGTGGCTTACAGCAGAGAGAATGGCAGTAAGTTTTTGTTCTTCTTACCTGAATTAGGTTAAGACTTTTTTTTTTAAATGTAATAGTAATTCTTCAGAGGTAGAGTAATGTGTACATACTGTGAATCCTCATTATCTAGTTTTATCCAAAGTCATGAAAATTAACTCTTTATAATTAGTCACAGTAATTACTAGTGTGTCATAAGGGTTTTTATGGCTTTGCTGTTGACATTACTATACTTGTATCAGGATTGCTATTAAAATGTATTCAGAGATTTATAAGAGCTGCAAAAAATTATTTTCAAAGTGGATCTTGTGTACCACGGTGTAGCACAATTTAAAAAAAGAATTCTTTTTTAAATTGAATGTAAAAATAGATGTGTACTGAAGTTGACACTTGTACCACTATAATTAATATAACATTAATTTATACAAAATTTCATGAGTAATTTCTCAGAGAGAAATGTTGATAATTTAAAAAGAATTACGCAAATTCAATTTTGAAAGTGATTGCTCTACATGCGGGTCTTCAGTATGTGTCCTAATTGTTTTACTGAAAAACTTCGTAGAATAGTTTTGTGGTAACAGACTTTTATAAATTTACCTAAAGATACATTTTTACAGGCTCATTCTGATTTTATGTGTAAATAGATTCATAATCATTTTTAAATTTAATATACAGTCCATACATTCAGATGCTTTGAGTGCTGGTTTGTCCCTGAGTACAGATTTGAGGAATCTCTGAAATAGAACCTTTATCAAGTTCCAACATGCTGCATTTTAAGATGTAATTGCTACAGATGTTTGCTTTAGCAAGAGAGAGAGAGATTAAAAAATTCACATGCTCTCTGGGTTTAGTGACTTCTTTCCCTGCTGTGAAATTCATAATCTGTAGGAGGAATGCTATGGGGCAGGATTATGCGGCATTTGCGCTATATGTACTATACAAATGAATAAGGGCTCTTGACATAACTGTGGGATTAGGTGTCTCAAGCAGGATTGACTCTTGTTAGAAATATTCAGTTTTTTTTGACAAAAATAATGTGTTTATACTGGAAAATATAAAGTACAGATGATAATTGAAAAACATTGTTTGTCCAAGTCTTACATGAGGTGCCAGATTGACTCTTCTAGTTATATAATCGAGTATAGCAACTCTGAAGGGATGGTCACCTTCTCTCATTCCTTTTTGGTTCTGGCACTCAGCAGACATTCTGCTGATGCCTCGGTCTGAACAAAAGAGCTGGACTACATTGTGTTCCTTGCACTATATCAGTGCTACCTTTGAAATCATCTTAATTTTTTATCTCCACTTCTTAAATCTTGCTTGAACTCTTTTCTCTAATTCAAGTAGAAGTTGAGGCATTTAAAGAGGTGAAGCTGATTAAGGAGTACCTTTTTCAGAATATAGCTTATTCCCTGATGCTTTCCAGTGTTTAATCATCCTCTTGTTATGGAATATGCTATGCTATAAGTGTACCAGTTAAGTTACAGAAATGTTAGACCTGAGTCACTGAAATGTCTTCAGTGACTCCAAGCTACTGAAAAAAAGTGTATCCCTGGAAAAAGTAGATGCTCTATCTTCCCCCTGTCCCCTTACACTGGAAGCTGTATGAGAATTTTTATGTTCAGAGTTCAGTTTCACTTTGCTTGAAAAACATTTGTAGTGAAGTGTCCTTTTCCACTGAAGCTACAAAGCATGGGAATTATTGCTGATATTGCCTTCAGAAGATAGCTGCAGGAAAAAAATCTTATGTATTACAATGGGTAGGGTACCAGAATTCTATAAAGTACTGACTTGCTTTGATTTGGGGGGAGGGAGGTGGTATTGCATTCTAGGACTTGAAAATGAAGTATAAATATCCTTTCCTTTTGGTGTGTTTGTCTTACCTTTATAAGAGAATGATTTCTGGCTTACATTTTCTGCTTAACTATAATCTACTTTTTGAAAAAACTTCAATATTTTGAAATTGTATGTATTTTAATTTAAAATTAGGAATGGATCCAGCAGAATAATATTTTATCAATTGTATTACGAGATAGTCTTCATCAGCCTCAGTATGTAGAAAAGTTAGAGAAGATTCTTCGTTTTGTCATCAAAGAAAAAGCCCTCACTTTACAAGATCTTGACAACATTTGGGCAGCTCAGGTAAGGAATTAAACTACTGCCTTGAGCAGGATTGATCTGACTTTATAGCACCTCTTGACAATTTTAAGTCAAATTGCATGCCATTCGTTATGTGGAATAAATGTTATCAAATAAGGAAGGAAGGTAATGGATTTCGTGTAGAAGGAAGGGTGCTTGGAGATTGTGTTCCTGGTGGTGTGCATTGGTATATACAAAAAGAAATGGAGGAGGAAATCTTGAAAGCTAAATTTAGACTGCTAGCTGGGCTCAAGTCCAGGATCTCAGACTGCCTTTTCAAATGTGCTACAAGTTCAATGGACAGGACTAAGGCCCTAAGGCCTCGTCGACACTGAAAAGTTAAATTGACCCAGCTCTGTTGCTCAGGGGTGTGAAAAATCCACACCCCTGAGCAATGTAGTTAGGCTGGCCTAGCCCCCTGTGTAGACAGCACTAGGCCAAAGGAAGAATTTCTTGGGAGGTGGATTACCCACACTGATGGGAGAACCTCTCTCACTGGCGTCGGTAGTGTCTACAGTGAAGTGCTATGATGGTGCAGTTGCAGCACTGCATTTGTGCCGCTGTAGCATTTAAAGTGTAGACAAGCCCTAAGAAGAAATTACTGGAGCAAATGAAGTGCAATAAATCTGAGAGCCAAATGAGTATTCTGAAGCTTCTGAAGGAAATAAAGTGTGAAACAGTGAATTCCAAACACCCGGTATAGCCATAAAACTAGTGACTGTTCTTGAAAGCTTGTAGTGTCACTAGTGTGCTCATCTTTATTTCTTTAAAAAAAAAAAAGACAAAAGGAAGAGTCCAACAATTACACTGAGTCCTCACCTCGGTTCCAAGGAAACTGATTGAGTGTCTCATTACAGCACTAGAATAAAAATACAGTGATAAGATCAAACCAGCACATGTTGTGGGGAACAGGGGAAATCATGCTGCTTTAACCTGTTAGGAGATGTAAAATACTTAGCTTTTAGTATAACATTTTCAAGTATCTCATGAATTCCTGCAGACAAAATTAATTCATGTAGGTTTGGGGAGTAATACTGAAGTCTGCAAGCAAATACTAGTGCTCAATGGCAACAGATGGAGTTTCAGGGAAGTGTCATGAGGGGATGGAATTGGTGTTGGGACCCCATCTTATTTTCCTTCATTAATGATCTAGAAGTGGGAATAAACAGCATATTACCTAGAGCAGTGGTTCTCAAACTCTTGTACTGGCAACCCCTTTCACATAGCAAGCCTCCAAGTGCGACCCCCCCCTCGCCTCCCCCTTATAAATTAAAAACACTTCTTTATATATTTAACACCATTATAAATGCTGGAGTCAACGCAGGGTTTAGGTTGGAAGCTGACAGCTTGCGACCCCCCCCCCCCATGTAATAACTTCGCGACCCCCTGAGGGGTCCCGACCCCCAGTTTGAGAACCCCTGACCTAAAGGGACAACAGGGTTCATTGAGGTCTCCTTCCATTCCTTGATTCCCTCTCACCCCCTTCTATTTCAGGGACTCCCTGCACACACACCCCTCATGCAAAGGGCTCTGTTGCCCTTCCTTCCCCTCCTTCTGCTATGAGCCCGCCAATATCTCCTTTCTGTCACATGCCATGGGCTGTGTGCCCACATTCTTCTTCCCCATGCTCCCTCCTCCCCCATTCTTTCTTCATTTTTTTGTCTGGAGATAAGTCATTCATGGTGTCAATGTTTTAAACTGTATTGGGAGGATGGACAGAGGGGGGTGGTAGGGTTGAAGGTGTTAATGACTACCATCAACTGGTTCTTTGATCCACAGACTAGACAGACAGACAGAGAAATGTTGTCCAGTTCATTTGTGTAAGGGCTCACAAGCTTCCCCACTGAAAATTCACAGATACTAAATTGAGAGGTGTTGCAAGCACCATTGAGAACAGAGTAATCCCCTCTTCTGTTTGTTGTGTTTATACTGTCCTTTGTGCTGTGACCTTGTGTTCATAGCTGTCCATAACATGAAAGGCACACATCATAAATAGTAACAAAAAGAATGAATGAGTTCAGAAACGGGCTGAAAATAACAAATTGAGATTGACTTGGAAAATAATCATAAACAGATTCAGTGGGAGGGAAGAAGCTAAAAATCAGAAATGCCAAAAATAGGTGTTGGCATGATAGTGGATAAATTAGATATGAGTAGGAAAAAAGGCCAATGCCACTTTGGACTGGTGATGATCGCATCTCTCTCCATATGGTGTTGGTTTAATGGCAATTAGAAGTTAGCATTTAAATGCATGTCACATTAATACTAGAAAGACAACCAATTGGAGGGACTTCAAAGAAGTCCAGAGAAGAAACTGGAGGAATTAATTTTTTTAAATCAAGAGATTTAAATTGGTCAGCAGGGGGACACTAATTTCTAAAAAGATTGGAAGTGTTCAAATAGATTGGAATTATTTAAATTTAAATTTTTGAATTCCAAGAGTGAAAATTGTGATTAGATTTACTGAATCAGGAAAATTAAAATTACTGATTTGAAGTATTCAGCAGTATGACTGCCACAGTCATTCCCTCTTTTTTTTTTTTTTTTAATCTGGACCATAATATGAAAGTAAGTCACTGCATAAAATTTAGAACAAATGCAAAGTAGTAACACTGCGCACCATATAATTTTAAGATATTGAATTGAGTACTGCAAGGGGTGAAGTGAAATACTGATGCAGAGTTTGCAAAGTAGTGAATTTCATTACTATTAATGCATTCATTTTTAATACTGAATGAGATTGACAGTATCTCTAAATTTTGTTTTCTAAGCTTTACAATTTACAATAATGGGTTAGTCTTGCAACTTTGCATATTAATTATTTGAAATGTCTACTTAAAAAAATGCCATATTAAATCATACTATTGGTTCATCTAGTCAGGAATCCTCTTGTTTGATAGGCATAGAACCCAAATAAGTCATCTGTTTTAGCATTAAATCAGAAAAAAATTGGTTTCTACCTTTCACCCAAATCAAAATGTCAACAATTATCGGTTAAGCCTCTCTCTTCTCCCCCCTCAATTTTAAAAAGTCTTTATATGACACTTATCTTACCATGGCTGTTTTCTGATGTTGCACAGCTGATCAAATGGGTAGGTTCACCTTTACAGTGCTGTCAGCCAATTTTTAAGGAAGGCCTTCAATTAGCCATTAAATATCCTCCTCTACCATCTCAGGAAGAGTTCAAGACACAGTATAGAAATATTGTATTTAAAATCAATTTAGACACAGAACAAAGCAGCATGATGAAACATGCATTGACGTGCGGGACAGCTTGTTTGTTAGAAATATTTTAATTTTAGTTCTTTGCAGAAATCGTTATCTTCTAAATAAAATTGTGAAAAACCTTGAAATTTTTGACCTACAGATTATTTTTAAACCCAGTCCCTCCACTAACTAAGAATTTCACTTGATTTTTTAACTTAAACTAACAAAATAGAACCAGATGTCCTTAGTGTAAGATATCTAGTGAAAGTGGGTAATGCTCTGGTGGTGGGGTAGTAATCCTTCCTACCCGTTTCAGGTAATCATCTGACAGAATTGAAGCATTATCACAGATCACAGCATACCAGGGTTGGAAGGGACCTCAGGAGGTCATCTAGTCCAACCCCCTGCTCAAAGCAGGACCAATTCCCAGACAGATTTTTGCCCCAGATCCCTAAGTGGCCCCCTCAAGGACTGAACTGTCAACCCTGGGTTTAGCAGGCCAGTGCTCAAACCAATGAGCTATCCCTCCCCCTATTATATCTTACTATCTTTATCTTCGTATAGATAGTTACAAATGTTAATTTTGTTTCTATGACAGGCAGGAAAACATGAAGCCATTGTTAAGAATGTACATGATCTCCTTGCAAAGTTGGCTTGGGATTTCTCTCCTGAACAACTTGATCACCTGTTTGATTGCTTTAAGGTAACGCTGCATTTTTTCAGCTGTTCTATTACTGTAAATACTGAATACAGTTAACTTGCCTTTAATGTACTGTATGTAATAGGTTAATATTTTGATTATGCATAATCTGCTAAGAGTATTTTTATATATTCAAATTAGCATAGTAGGACTCTTTAAATTGTCTATCATACTCTTTAGATAAATTCTGTGCAGTCTCCACAGACGGGAGACTTCCGGTTGCCTGTAGGTATTAACATGGTTTTAACTTTGTATACTGCTGTACTGTTTAGAGCACACTATGGGATATTTTCAGAATATTTCTTCTGAAATAAAACAAATATTTAGACTATGGCGTAGTCTACACTAGAAAATTAGGCTGGTTTAACTACATTGGNAAAAAAACCCCCCCCCCCCCCCCCCCGAGTACATTGTGAAGCCAACCTAAGTCCCCATGTGGACAGCATTAGGTCAACAGAAGAACTCTGATCTAGCTACCGCCTCTTGGGGAGGCGGATTACCTACGCCGACAGGAGAACCTTTCCCATTGGTGTAGGTAGTGTCTACACTGAAGCTCTACAGCAGTGCAGCTGAGCTGCTGTAGCATTTTAAGTGTAGACATACCCTACTTGTTTTATTGACAACTTGCTTATCTGGGTTTTTTTTCAGCTAATGCACCTTCATTGCAACTTCAAGCTCAGTAAATTCAGTTTTATTCCTTGAGCACTATCATTTCATTCAGAAAGTAAATTTAAAAGTACAGCTATTTATAATTCCTTTTTTATAGTCCAGGGTCTTGTCTTTATTTGGGGGGAAAAAAGGTGTGTTCTTAACTCAACTTAGTTAACTCGAGGTAATATCCTAGTGAAGATAAGGCAAGTTGTAGTTTTTCTTCGAGTGCTTGCTCATGTCCATTCCATATTAACTATGTGTGCTCGCCACATGTACCGGTGCTGGAAGTTTTTCCCTTAGCAGTTTCTGTAGGGGACCGGCTCTGGTGCCCCCTGGAGTGGCACCCGCATGGTGCAGTATAAGGAGCGCTGCCGGCTACCCCCACCCTCAGTTCCTTCTTGCCGCCAGTGACGGTGCTGGAACATCTGCTGCTTCAGCGAGTGTTTCGTTTTTGTGTTCTTGTGAACTTTGAAACCCTGTAATGTAGTTGTATATAGTTAGTAGTTTGTTACCCTTATTAGTAGTTCTCAACTCTCCGTTAGTCCCAAATGGAACTCAGCCGGAGGATGGGGGACGCCCCGGTCCCCAGGCTTTAAGCCCTGCGATTGCTGCAAACGGCTTATGCCTGTCAGCGATCCACACATCAGCTGCCTAAGGTGCTTAGGCGAAGGTCACATAAGTGACAAGTGCCGTATCTGCAAGTCCTTTAAACCTAGGACGAAGAAGGAGCGCGATATCTGTGTGAGAGCGCTCCTAATGGAGTTGGCATTCACTCTGGCACCAGAGCAGTGGTCCGACTCCGTACCGGGCACCGCGGCCTCCGTGCGCAGTGCTCTGCCAGCGCCATCCACGAGCCAGCACCGGTCCCCCTCCACGTCTCCGGTCAAGAACTCAAAGAAGACTGGGAGGGGAAGATCTCCTACTTCCCGGAGAGCGGTGCTGACACCCAAAGCTCTTCGAGCGGCTCAAGAGATCCTGATGCTCCCGGTGCAGCCCACACCGGCTCCCGCTGTACCCTGGTCTCGGGGAAAACCTGCGTTGGGACCTATGCGTGTGTCCCCGCCTCAGCAGTATCGATCCCCATCGAGAGGGACGTCCTGCCAGCATTCGCCTGCCCAAAGCCGCCATGCTTCAGGGTTGGAGAGGAAAGCTCAGTGGAGCCCTCTTTGGTACCCGCACCAGGGGCACCGATCGAGGGACTTGAGGCATACCTCGCTGGTAAATTGGTGCAGACCCTCTGAGGCACACGACACCTGGCAAGAACTCAGAGTCTGACCCCGATGGTCTCCAAGGGCCTGGGACCGATCGGACACCAGAAACCGCCGATCGCTAGGCTGTCATCGCCCATCTCCAAGAAGGAGGTCGCCCTAATCAGGACAATCCTCCTGGCAACTGGCCCGTAGTAGCTCCCGGTCCTGTTCGACGTCCCGGTGCCAGTCGAGTAGCGTGAGGTGTGGATCACCGGGTATTCGATGCAGATCTGCCGAACACCGTTGGTCCTCGACAGCCTGACCAAGACAGCCTTGCTGCAGAGGTGGGCAGATAGGGAGTGCTACTCTGCCCCCAGCTCTTCTCTGGCTGCAGCCCCACTCTTGGCCCTGGCTCTGCCCCCGGCCCCATACTTGCCCTCAGTGGCCCCAGCCTTAGCCCCTTTACCTCTGTCTGCAATGGGCCCCAAGCCACGGTCTATCTCCCAGCCCCGTCTCCCCTAGAGGAGGGGGCAGGCACGATGTGAAAAGGGGGGACCACTGCAGTAGAGGGATGCTCATTGCTATCACACCCGACCACTAAAAGACTCCTCAGGGGTATAGTAAATCTTTTCCCACAACACCAACTCCCTACCCCCACGTGAGACCTAAACCTGGTATTGAAAGGACTGAACATGCCCCCCTTCGAGCCCCTGGCTACCTATTCACTTACATGCCTCTCAGTGAAAATGGCCTTCTTGAACCCCAACATTTCTTTTAATTCTCAAAAGAAATGTGTTGTACAACAGTAATCACTGAAATTTGTGCTCTTAATATGTACAGTTTATTAAAAATAAACGAGGAGGTTGTTGTTTTCACAGTATTCTTTTGTAAGTGGACATGTCATAATGTATAAGACCAAACTTAAATATCTGGTTTTTCATTTTGAATGAAATTCTTTATTTACCAGGCAAGCTGGACAAATGCAAGCAAAAAACAACGGGAAAAATTACTTGAGTTAATCCGTCGTCTTGCTGAAGATGATAAAGATGGTGTGATGGCACACAAAGTATTGAATCTTCTGTGGAATTTGGCACATAGTGATGATGTACCTGTTGATATCATGGACCAGGCTCTTAGTGCCCACATTAAAATTTTAGATTACAGCTGTTCACAGGTAAGAAATTGATTGGGGTTTTATTAGGACATAAGAACTAACATTCTGAGTCAGACCATGGTCTGTTTTGCCCATTATCCTGTCTCTGACAATGGCCTGTACTGGAGCTTGAGGTGGGGTGTACAGAATAGGGTAGTTGTGAAGTGATCCACCCAGTCTTCCACTCCACCTTCTGGTAGCCAAAGGTTTAGGGTCACCCGGAGTACGGAGTTGTGTCCCTGACTGTCTTGGCTAATAGCCACTTGATGGACCTATCCTCCATGAACTTGTCCAGGTTTTTTCAACCCAGTTATAATTTTGGTCATTACAACATCCTATGGCAATGAGTTCTACAGATGATTTGTATACTGTGTGGAAAAAGTAGTTCCTCTTATTTGTATTAAACCCTTTGCCTGTTAATTTCATCCAGTGACCTCTGTTTTTTCTATTGTGGGAAAAGGTAAATGACACTTCTCTATTCACTTTCGCCATGCTATTCATAATTCTGTAGACTCCTATCATATTCCCTGCCTTAGTTGTCTCTTTTCTAAGATGAACAGCCCTATTATTTTTAATCTCACCTTGTATGGAAGCCATTTCATCTTTGTTGCCCTTCTCTGAACCTTTTTGAGTTCTACTATATTCTTTGAGATGGGGCGACCAGAATTGTACACTGTATTCAAAGGAGTGGGTGCACCATGGATTTATATAGTGGCATTATGATATTTTCTATCCCTTTCCTAATAGTTCCTAACATTGTTAGCCTTTTTGACCATTACTGCTCATTGAGTGGAAGTTTTCAGAGAACTATCCACAATGACTCTAAGATCTCTTTCTTGAGTGCTAATGGCTAATTTAGAGTCCATCATTGTATATGTATAGTTGGGATTATTTTTTCCAATATATACTACTTTGCACTTAGCAATATTGAATTTCATCTGCCATTTTGTTGCTCCGTCACACAGGTTTGTAAGATCCCTTTGTAACTCTGCAGTCTGCTTTGGAATTAACTATCTTGACTAATTAAAAAATTGAATGTTATGTTGTCTGCAGACTTTGCCACTTCACTGTTCATCCCCCTTTCCAGATCATTAATGAATATGGTGAACTGCCTGGGTCCCAGTACAGATTCTTGGGGGACCTCGCTGTTCACCTCTCTATTGTGAAAACTAGCCATTTATTCCTACCCTTTTGTTTCCTATATTTTAAACAGTTACTGATCCATGAGAGGAACTTGCCTCTTAACCCAGGGCTACTTAGTTTCCGTAAGAGCTTTTGGTGAGGCACCTTGTCAAAGGCTTTCTGAAAATCCTAGTACAATGTATCAAATGGATCACTGTTATCCATATGCTTGTTGACGCCGTCAAAGAATTCTAATAGATTGGTGAGGCATGACTTTCTCAACAAAATTGTGTTTATCAATGTGTCTGATTATTCTGTTCCTTTCTGTGGTTTCTACCATTTTGTCTAGTACTGAAGTTAGGCTTATTGACCTTTAATTAGCAGGATCACCTCTGGAGCCTTTTTAAAAAAAACAAAAACATTATCTACTTGCAGTTGTCTGGTACAGAGGCTGGTTTCAGCAATTACATACTATATTTCATAGTTCTGGAATTTCATATTTGAGTTATTTCAGAACTCTTGGTTGGGTGAATACCATCTGGTTGTGGTGACTTAATACGGGTGAATACCATCTGGTCATGGTGACTTAATACTGTTAAATTTATCATTTTGTTCTAAAACCTCTTTTACTGACACATAATTATGGGACAGTACTTCAGATATGTTGTCCAGAAAGAATAGCTCTGATGTGAGTATCTCCCCCACATCCTGTGCAGTGAAGACCAGTGCAGAGTTCATTTAGTTTCTCTGCCATGGCTCTGTCTTCCTTGAGTGCTCTTTTAACACCTTTGATGTCTAGTGGCCCCACTGCCTGTCTGACAGGCTTCCTGCTTCTGTCGTACAGTAAAATCTCAGAGTTACGACCCAGTCAACCACACACCTCATTTGGAACTGGAAGTACGCAATCAGCAGCACCAGAGAGAGACACAAAAAAAACAAATACAGTACAGTGCTGTATTAAATGTAAATGACTAAAAAATAATGGGAAAGTTTAAAAAAAAAAAAAAAAAAAGATTTGACAAGATAGGGAAACTGTTTCTGTGCTTGTTTCATTTAAATTAAGATGGTTAAAAGCAGCGTTTTTCTCTGCATAATAAAGTTTCAAAACTGTATTAAATCAATGTTCAGTTGCAAAATTTTGAAAAAACAACCATAATGTTTTGTTCAGAGTTACAACTTCCATTCCCAAGGTGTTCATAATTATTTCACTGTTTGTGTCTTCAGCAAGCTGCTTCTCGTATTCTTTCTTGGCCTGCCTCCTTATACTTCTACATATTCCTTGCCAGAGTTTGCTCCTTTCTACTTTCCTCATTAGGATTGGACGTCCAAATTTTAAAGAGTGCCATTTTGCTTCTGATGACTTCCATTACATTGCTGTTTAGCCATGGTGGCATTCTTTTGGTCCTCCTACTGTCTTTTTGACTTGGGCATACATTTAATCTGAACCTCTCTTATGGTGTTTTTAAGTAGTCTCCATGGTGCTTGGAGGCATTGTACTCTTGTGACTGTTCTTTTAAATGTCAGTCGTCTTCATTCTTGTGTAGTTCACCTTTTTAAAGTTAAATGTTACTGTGGTGGGTTTTTTTGATGGTCCCCCTTTCTCCCCTACTAGGATGTTAAATTTAATTACATTATGGTCACCATTATCAAGTGGTTCAGCGCCTCTTGGACCAGATCCTGTGAACCACTTAGGACTAAATCAGGAATTGCCTCTCTCCTTGTGAGTTCCAGGATAGCTGCTTCAAGAAGCAGTCATTAATGGTGTCTAGAAATTCTATCTCTGCATAATGCCCTGCAGTGACATTCACCCAGTCAATATGAGGATAGTTGTAGTCATCCATTACTGTTGCTTTCTCTGTTTTTGTGGCCTGTCTAACCTCCATTAGCATTTTACAGTTACTGTCACCATCCTGGTCAAGTGGTTGGTAGTATATTCCTACTGCTATACTTTATTATTCAAGGATGGAATGTCTATCCATAGAAATTCTATGGTACAGTTTGATTCATTTAAGATTTTTCACCTTATTTGACTCTGCTTTTTTAACATATAAGTGCCATTAATATTGTAAAAATATTGTAAAAATATCCATTTATACTGTCTTTTCATTAAAACTAGGAGGACATGGTGTGATAGCACAAAATGCTGTCATGCACAAGATCAGTGTCCTGGTGTACATCCTCAAAGCACTCTTCAAGCAGATTGTAGTATGACATTTTTTTGAAGGTGACATGTTTTGGGGTTTAATAAGACGGTGTTGGTTGTATTGATTTGTCTCTACCTCATTGCAACAAATGGTGTCCAGAGGCATGGTGTAATGGCATGGGGGTTACCCACACCTACCCCCTGCGATCAGGCGTGGTGCCACAATTTCCCTTCAACTGGGGTATAAACAAGTCCAAGTATGCCTTTTGGTATTAAAGGGTATTAAAAAGCACCCTCTTCACTGGGTCTCATTTATTTAATAGAAAAAGGACAATATGAATACATAAATGAAACTCATCTGCTCCACTGGAAACTCTACTCCTCTGGGGTAATCAGTCTTAGGTGCTCTGTAGCTAGACAACATCAGGCTGAATACCCTACCTGGAGCTTAGGCCTCTGCCAGGTGTTCAGTTGGATACTACTTTTTCCCCATCAGTGAGTCATTCTTTGTTGAGCAAGTCCCTAGTAGCTCTCTGGGAAGGTTCACGCCCAGTTCATTCTCCTGGGCTGCTCAGGTCCCTTGCCTGGGAACAGTTTCTGTCTAGGTCTGTTCCTCTTTCTCTTTGAGCCTCTGCTCACCAGGGAGGCATCACTGGAAGTAGCTTCCTAACCAGCTATCTTGAGGATTCTCACTCCTCGGAGCTTCCTGTGTTCTGGGGCTCTTGACTGAGCTCTCATAAGCCTTTATTAGGCCCAAGTGTTCCTTAACTAATTAACTGCTTCACAGCCATCTGGGTTGGTTCATTCTTTTTAGCGGAGCCTGTCACAGGTAGGCTGAGTGCTTGACCTCCTCAGAGCTCAGTTACCCTATGACACATGGTAACATGAGGGCTGTCGCTTTGGGAGTAAGAGGTGGTCCCCAACTGAATTTGGGGGGAGGAAGGCATTTCCCCTGATCAATTTTAAATTTGTTGCCTTAGTTTCATGGCTAATCCTTGATTCTTTATTGGAAGATACAAGAGATAAATGGGAAGCACCTAATTGACCATTTATTCTTAATGTTTTCTAAACTAAATAGTCAATTTTAAAATCTCTCAAGTTTTTACATGCCTCTATAATTTCATTGCCCTTCTCTGGGTCTTCTGTATTGCTATATCATTTGTGAGATGAGTTAGTCAGAATTGAATATAATCCATTTAAAGGGGTAATATTAATTTGACACATTTTCAGTATTATTTTCTATCCCTTTCTTAATATTACTTGTACCAAAGTATGTCATACTACATATTCAGTATTTGGAAGTCGCTAATCCTTCTATGTGCAGTGTCACTTAAGAATATTATTAGCACAGTCTTTGGTTTCTTCTCTTTTCAGGAAAAGAAACTGAAACACTTGTTCTTTGGCCTAGTGAGGCCAAGCTTCTAAGCATGATTACCAAAATCAGCACCAGTTCAGATGCACCTGTTGCCAATATCCATTATCAGCATCTGGTAGTTTTTCTAGGGTACAGGTCTGTCACATCTTAGGCGCATTTAACATGTGCGATTTCAGCTTTACGCGGTCGGCAAAAACAAGAAAAAACCCTCAAAAAAGAGAAACAATTTAAATACTGTTTCTGTAGTGCAGGTGATTCTGCCCGCCATTACACTCAATGTAATTTTGACTATACGTTGTTTTCGCTTTATGCGCTGACCGCAGAACATAACCCCAGCATAAGCTGAGACAGACCTGTACTCAACTAGTTTGATTCAGGGAAGACTCCAGGCAGGTTTGTGGAGATGGAAAGGAGAAATTTTAAAATTAATGGAACTAATATGTAGAATGAACGAATTTGCAAATTATGGATCTGTTACACCATTGAAGTCTTCTGCTGATGCCATGAGCCACTTGGGCTTCCCTCTTGTGATTTGAAATTTCAGAGCTCAATAAAATTAGTCTGATAGTTCAGTTACTTGTTTGTTCTATATTTATGCATGCACATGGATGGAAAAAATAAAAGTGGATAAAGCAGCTTTAATTTGGATTTTTGATGTATACTAAACTGTGAAAACTTGCTTTTTAAGGATCGGGATACTCAAAAGATCCAGTGGATAGATCGTTTTATAGAAGAGCTTCGCACAAATGACAAATGGGTCATTCCTGCACTGAAACAAATTAGAGAAATTTGTAGTTTGTTTGGTGAAGCACCACAGAACTTGAGGTAAGGAAGTAATGTGAATGGGGTAAAATTGTGGACAACTTTATAGTTTTTTATAAAATAGGATAGGTAATGAATTTTATATTAAGTTGAAGCTTGGTTTTTTTGCTGTTAAAATACATGTTAATGTGTGTGCCTGTATAAACCCTTTAAAAATTATTGGATTTAAGCATTCAGGCGCAAGAATAAATCATTGTTGACTACTTTGTTACTTCAGATGTACATAGACTGTTAAACTGAGATGTTACAATCTCCTACTTACTCTCTCGTTTAATATGATTGGAAGAAGGATGGTGTTATGGTTAAGTCACAGGAAATTTCTACCTGTGACATGGGCTTCCTGTGTAACCTTGAACAAGTCAGTTCATATCTCTTAAGTTTTTATTATTTAGCTGTTAAATGGGGATGATAATACTTCCCTTTCTCATAGTGGTAATGAAAGTATAAATTCATAGTTTTTGACCTTTGAGGATAGAGGCCATATTAATTACCTAATTAGAGAAACACAGCTCAATTACTTTAGGGATTTTTGTTGATGCAAAATGACGTTTTCGGGGGAATTCTTGACTTCTTAATAAGTTGTCTAAGAAAAGCAAATTGGAGATTACCCAGCAATGTCCATCAGTTAAAATTCTCTAGTTGTAACAGATTGGTACTTTGCTTTGCTTTTTTCTCTTTTATCATGCTTTTCTGGAATAAAAGAAAGTGAAAGTTTAGCCAAAATTGTTTTTATATATTAACTGTTTAATGGGATCTGTTGAAATTAACAAGCTTCGTTTCAGTTACTCCGTGTCCCCTCATTACAAAAATCTGACCCCTCAAAACTGAAAATTTCAATACTTGTGCTGAAGTTTCTGCAAACTCCAAAGTTTGTGCTTGTGTATGCATGTTCCACTGTTTCTTTGTTTTACCTGAATAGTTCTGTGAGCAGGCAGAGTATTCAGTGTTTTAGTACCCAGTCTCCTTACAGGAATGGATAGGACAGAAAAAAATGAGGGATGATGTGCATATTTGAAACAGATGACAGCATTACTTTTTTTTTGTTGATGGGTTGTCATCTTATGGAATTGTGGTAATATTGCATTCCTGGTTTTGGAAAGTTATTCTTATCCTTCTGCATTGGGTAAAGTTTTAAAACTTTATATATATGACAATTTAAACCTTAAAACTATCAATTTACATAATATGTTTTACACGTGTCCCAGCATTTTTTTTGAAGGTCAAAAAGATGTCAGGTCTGTTGAGATTTTTTTCCATGCCTTGAAGAGTTCAGTAAAATTTCATGTCGAATCATGTCCAATCAGGGAATACAACCAGTCTAGCTTGTTGGCATACTGTTTTAATTGAATGCTTTCTGTCAGATACTCAATTCTTAAAGTGAAGCTCACTCCTCCAGTTCCTTAGTTTTGAAGGAAATCTCAATATTGCAACATAAGATGATTCTTCTTTAAATTTCCAATGTAGAATTTGAAGAAGTATAAGGCACTCAAAGCAAGATTTCTCTTCATGGTACTGAGTACCTGGAGCCCACGAGTTAGAGGAGATTTATTCTGTGTAGAGGAAGGTTTATTAGTCAGAAATAATTTATGAAACTTCTATCCTTTGAGAAGTGACTATCAGCTAATCTTCACAAACTGTTAAGGAACTTTTTTAGCCCAGTGCTGTTCAGTTAACTGGAGTTTCCCAATAAAAAATCATTTTGAAATAGGGCTTTTTCAATTCTTTAAGTCTTCTGGGTTCTGATAACTCTTGACATTGAAGCTATTGGAAGTTTGTAATCCATGAATTTGTATTGACTAAAATGTTTGACTACACTCGTGGTTCATTCTTAAAAATATTCGAGACCAAATAACTGAACTTAGCCCCATTTACTGTCTAAAGACAAAGCAGTACAGATATATATAAAAATATCCTTTTGTGAAGCAATTCTGATCTCTCAGCATATTCATCTTGCACAGAAGTTGTTTCAAAAATATACATTTCAGCTAGTAGTGTATATATTACGATTTTACGAGTTAGAAAACTATTTACATGTCACTAAAATCCAGCTCACCAGTTTGTAACAAGTTCCTTAACTTGTTTTGTTCTGTACTTTTAAAATTTGTTTTGAATACTACATTCCAAACTGGTTGCCTGTCAAGGAACCTATTGTAGGACATAGAACTAATCTATTTTGCATTTTGACAGATTTTGTATTTGCTACTGCTAAAGCTGACTTCAGCTTTGCAAAGTACTGTGGGATATACTTAGCACGAGTGAACAAGAGTAAGCATAATACCATTCACATACAAAGCTTTGTGCTAACATTTATCTATTATATAATGTGTAATAGACATTAATATGATGTGCAATACATATAACACACATTTACTTGAACATTTGTGTATTAATTACAGCCAGACTCAACGAAGTCCCCATGTGTTTTACCGCCATGACTTAATCAATCAACTTCAGCACAATCACGCCCTAGTTACTTTGGTTGCAGAAAATCTTTCTGCGTATATGGAAAGCATGAGACAATATGCTAAAGGTAAGTTATATTTTTGCTTTCTAAATCAAGTGTTTCATAATTCCAATTGAAAATCGGTGTTTAAAGCAAAGTATTGCTAGTGGGGGAAAATAGAGAGTGTTTATTTCACTTTCACAGGTTGTTAGATGTTGGAGGCCTACACGTGTATATCAAGCCAAAACAAATAATGAAATTTAGATTTTAAGATTACTTTTAGTAAATGTAAATATAAAAAACCAAATGTGTTTTGTAGTGGAACTTGGAAAGTGACAGTCCCATTGCTCGTATTTACTTTCAAGTTGAAGATAACCCTTTTATGTCCTGCTTAATTTGTGATAGTGATTTTTATGGAAAATGTTAAATTCTGTCCCACTTGTAGCTTTGTGTAAATCTCATAATTCATTATTACAGAGGGAGTTGGTAGTAACCCCTATATTTAGGTTGCATAACACTTTCCATTATAAAATATTCTTATTCTTTTGTTTTGAGAAGCTCTAACACCTCTGTTGTTCACAGCAAGTATTTGAAATTTGGCAGGGAGAAAGCCCTGAGGCCAGAGAAGTGCTATTTATTAGTTACATGAAATTCTGTTCATATTTAGCTGTTATAAACTTCTGAAAAAACCTCCTTTTCTATTGCTTGCTTTGTCAGTATGCCAAAATAATAATGAATATGAACATATTCCACTCTCAGGCCAATCCCCTGCAGATTATTCTGCACTGGGAATCCCAAGAGCAGGCAACCTAGTCGCTGCTGTACAACTGTAGCAGGGATGAGGAGGTGAAGAAGAAAGATGGGCCAGGTCATCATAACACTCCCCAGCCTGCCCTGTATTCAACACATGGAACTGGGGCACATCCTCCACCTTGTTGGCACCATGTGGGGCAGGAACTCTCCCCCAGAAACAGAGGGTGAAATGGGGAAAGAGATCTGAGCTAGGTGCCCTGCTTACCCAACATATGGGCCCAGTCACCCATTTCAACCCCAGGATTTAACAGCCTGTGAGCTTAATGTAACTAGCTGTGTTGCTCAAATGGTAGATATCTGCTGCAGTGTTGAGTTCAGGATTCAAACTTTACTGATGATGCATGATGGGGGAAGGAGGTTGTTATTACAGCGGCACATCAGAAAATTGTTTCCTTTTATATAACCTCCCCTCCTCCCCCCCCATTGAGAAATTACATACAAAAAAACTGTTAAAAGGAGGTTACTCATGTTGCACAGACAGCCTTAATTCAGGCATTTCCTAACTCTTCAGCGTTTGACTTTGTAACCTAAAGAGCTCAGTTCTTGGAGTTGTGCTACTATCCAAGGTTTTCTTCAGCTTATTTTCACAAGGTCTTGAGAGCAACCTTTATTTAAGAGACATGGAGATTGCACAGTCAGTTTGTTTTTTCTTCATCTGGTGTTGCCTATTTTAAGTGATTGCATTTATTATAGCGCTGCAGTAGTTAATGTAGAAATGTCACTTCCATTCTGATAGCTTATTTTCAATTGTTTATAACTTTATCAAAATTTACTGTATGTGCTGACATAACTCAGGCTTTGTCTTGCCTAGAAAAGTGGAGTGGGATATGTACTAGTCTTTGCACATAAACCTTTATAAAAATGAGCTTGGCACTTTTAAAGTTACCTGAATATTTAGGTTGGGGGGAAGAGATGTGTGACTTCTTTCAAAAAAAAAAAAAATTGGATAATTGAAATTTAGGATAATATATAATCCTGAATGAGGACAAACTATGTAAAATCCATTATTTTCCAGCAAGGAAAAGATAAGAATGTTGAAAACATACCATTCTCAGGATGTCCAATGTGTTAGTTTCTTAACTTCAGACTTCCACTAGAGGAATGTACTGAATATTCACAAATGCAGATATTTGACAGATTATACTTGTCTAGAACTAAGAGGAGGAATGGAGAAGAGTACCATTACATTTATTTCACAGGAAGTTAATGTTTTATATGAATAGCGTAGCTCTCTTAAAACGAACATTGTCGAAAGTTCTTTTCCTGCAACAATAACACTTTTTCCTTTTCAGCTTATTAGTACAAAGGTTCACAGAATTATAACACTTACTGGGTAACAAATGTTCCAGATATGTAAATGTTGTATATGTTCATCCCAGGATACATACATTTTAAATAATAGTAAAAGTTGCAATTAATGAAACCGCTTGAAATTAGGGGTCAGACCATTCTGAATAGGGCTGATCTTGTCAGATTTTTTAAAAAGCCAAGTTGACCTCTTTCAGTAATTGGATGAGGAGACCTCCAAAGATATTTTTTTTTCTTGGAACACATTCCGTGCACCAAACTTAAGCCACCAATTTGTATTGAAGTTCTGTTTGAATTCCCCCTTCAATTTTTATTTGTTTTATATCATTGGTGGTGCTGACAGCAATGCCTATAGTTAAGGTTGTCTAATACTTGTCTGTATAGGGCCGTTTCCAGTTTCATATAACTTTGCCAAACTTCAACTATTTACGCTGACATTTTTTTATGCCTGGTTTCTTCCTTGGGCTGAACATTTTTGGAAAGTTTCAGCAAAAACAGTTCAGCCATTTCTGAGAATGAAGTTGGGGAGAAATTGTTTTCCTTATGTTAAGTGGGAAGCTCTAGGGCCTCTGTGGTTTGGAGCAGGGACTTGGAATTTGGCAGGGAGGTTCTTTTTTACTTTCCTTGTGAAAATCCACCCAAATTTGGTCAGGTTGTAAACCTATGAAAATCACTGTCTGCCCAGGCTCAGTGGAGGTATGTTAGAAGAAGGGAGACTCTCTTCTGTGTTTTCAGAGTTCCCCTGCTGGCACGCAGGCAGCATGGAAGAGGTAACAACCTGGCTTGAATTCAGGGTAGGAGGATGGGAGTTGAGGCGAACAGGGATATTCTATTGGCTATGCTGGGAAGAAGAATGAGGCAATGTCAGAAAGGTCTGTAATCACTGGAAGAACACTTCATTCCAGAATCTGGAATTGAATCTGGGATTTCAGTGTCTCAGCATTCCTCTGGTCTATCAAATAGGAGTTAATCTCCCTGGGGAAGTATTCAGGATGGGTACATGTTGTCTTTGGTAAAAGGAATGGGAGAAGCAGAGGATAAAATTAAGGGTGTCTTTTTTTTTTTTTTTTTTTTAAATGTTGAAATGGATATTAAAATCAGGCTAATAGATCAAACTGGAGGAAAAAAGTTGTGGTACTTTTCGGCTGTGTGCATTCACGACACCAAAATCAGTTGCTATTTATTGTGAATTGCGCAGGACTTTATAGTGCAATTAGCCCTATTTCTTTCGTGCTTTGATCAGCAAATAAAACTGATTCTGGTCATCATGGTTGTGAAGAAAACATTGAACAAATGTATTTCAATACAGCAGTGTCTTCCTGTGTCTACAGACAGCTTGAAAAATAGAGAGGTGTGAACTGAACCACTCATCTCAAAGAATTTTAAATTCTGAAACCAAAAGATGATAGTTTGTGTCCATATTGTTTACCTATCTCACTGCTGATTTATTTTAGCAGAAAGATTTAGCTAATGTGCTTTTTTTATTCTAAAATTCCAAAATTTTCTGATACCTTCTTGAGTGCCAGCCTCCCCCTCAACTTTTGATTCAGGTAAGGATTGGTAAGATGAATATTTCTGGCACAAGAATAACTGAAAATTTGGAAAGAGTATACAATATATTAAATTTAATATAAAAAAATGAAAACAGATTCTATTCACTTTAAATGAAGCTGCTGCAAAATGTCAATTCTTAGCACATAAATGCTGTGGAAAGGAGATGGTCTTGCTGTAGAAATTTGGTCTAGCTTGTGTGATTGTATGTAGGGCCTTGTTGAAGAAACTGTTTAAATGTCACAGGTTTTGTTTCAGCGCAGTTAAATTCTGCTCTGAAGAATAAAAAAGCCACCTAAGTTGATGCTGACAAAGGTATTATCCTCTTAACACTCCTGGGTCTGCTGTTAAACATTCATCAAATTTGAGTATGCCCCACTCAGTATTTGGCATGTCTGCAGATCTCATCTTGGGTATTTTGGTGTAGCTTCCTTTGTCTTGCCCCTATCGGCAAATGTTCCATATTAGAATTATTTTCAAAAGCCCTTCATGCTGTCTTCAGTCCATTCATGATGTGTTCAGGATTGCAGTGGCTCCCCAACAATGTAAAACCCACAAACATTTAATTGGTAGCAGCCTATTGTTCAGTCTAATACTTCTAATTTATAAAGAAAATTGCATATTTTAAAGACTGAATACTTGTATCTGCTACTTGTATTGAATTCCAACGAGGCATATTTTGGACAAACAAGACTTCAGATTTGGTTGCCTGATAAGAAAACATTGTGGTTGCAATTTTGGGGCTGTAGTGTCATTCTCTAAAATAAAATAAAGTGAGCTTTTGGAATAGGAGTTCCCATACTGGATCAGCTAGTCCAGTATCCTGTCTCTAGCAGTAGCCAGCACCAGTTCCTTCAGAAGAAGGATCTCCTAATCCATAGTAGTCAGAGATTGTCTTAAATCATGAATTTTGAGGCTTAATCTTGCCTGAAATTTGCAGGCACTATTATAACCCTGGATAATCTTATTATTCCTCTAAATGTCCAGTTCCTTTTAATCTTGTAGTGTTTTTGGTCTCATTGACATCCTTTGGCAATGAGTTCAACAGTTCAATTATGTAGTCTGTGGGGAAAAAAATTCTTCTTGTTCCTGTGAGTAATGCACTTTAGATTGTGTATGTGCTGCATGCACCAAGATTGGAGAATTTTCCCTAGCAGTGTCCACTTGTTCCACACATGTGCCCCTGCTCTCCTCATGCTCTGCACCGAAGATATGAAGAGGGCTGCCAGACTGGCCGCGATTTCAGTTCCATCTCACTGCTCATGGTCTGGAATGGAGCCTCGTTGTTTGTGCTGACTTCCTCTGCTTTCTCTGTAAATAACCCCTCCTCCCTCCCCCACAATAATTTTTTTTAGTCCAATTTAGTTAGTTTGTTGGAGTTCAGTTCCCTAGTTTTGGGACCCACCATAGGTGGGGAGCAGTGACAGGGAGAGCAGGTGAAGGATTCCCAGCTTCACGAGCTGTGTATACTGCCAGAAGCTTTTCCTAGTAACAGACAGTCACAGCGCCTGTCTGTACTGCCTGGGGAAGCCCACGTCCCTCCCTGATGCCAGTTATTTCTGTGGAGGGACAGACAGTTGAGAGTTCAGAGTCCGAAGACTCCTCATGGGGATGGCTTCTGACTGGGGAGACACCCCTGTACATTGGCTTGAAGATGGTAGGAGCACCCCTTTGTGTGTGACTCTGGCCAGTTCCAGGGCCCCTCTCCATCCTGTTCTCCCCAATTCCCCCCGCCCCTGAGAAAAAAGTTAGCTCCAAGAGACTCAGATGAGTACAGACAGAACAAATGAGAAGGGAGACCCAAGCACAAGAGGGAAAGTTCGCCATCCAAGAAGAGACAGAAGTCCCCGTCCCATACTAAGTTACAGGACTATCAGGTATCAGTAAAGACCAGAACGCGACTTCCTCAAAGGGCAAGGCCATATAATCTCCCAGTATTGGTAGTGGGGTAGAAGCAGGCTATCACCAGTACTGTCAATGAATAGAGGTAGATCATTGCTGCCTCCTCGGGTACTGGCAGTCTTCCCCCTGCGCCCTCTCCTCCCCCATTGGACTCAGGCTCGCAGTCATTGGCATCAGGAGGAGGATATGGGGAAGACCTATCCCCACGCTACCCCAAAAAATGGGAGAATGGAGACCTATTTTTCTCCTCAGGTGGAAACTCCTTCAGTTCTCCGAAGTTCAGAATTGTGACCCTGTTTTCAGTTATCCCCTCACTAGATCAGAAATTGTTCACAGCCCTTGATCTCATAGATTTTCACATGGACATTCACCTGGCACACCTGAGGTTCATTGAAATATGACCCAGGAACCTCTGTGCCAACTGGCAGAGGGCACAGAGGGGCACAGAGTTTTTCAGGTAATCCTGGGTCAAGTATATGGACAATAATTCACCAACAGGTGTCATTTGAGGTTTTTATTGAGAGCCAGTAGCCCATTGGTCATCATAATCATTTTGAAATGAATGTATGGATAATATTTAATGAGTTATGTATCTATACTGAAAAATATTATCAAAGCCTTGAAGTCAAGGCACGTAAACAGGAGGTGACATGCCTCAGATTGTTTTTTTCCGGGCCAGGAGTAATAGACACTTATGTCCCTGGCTTGTCGTGTTTCATCCTGTTCACAATATAGGTCTATTTGCATACTGAACCAAAATGCTAATCAAGAGATTATGAAATCTTTGAGAGAGGAAGTTTACAGGAAGAAATAAAACAGCAGGAGGGGATCCTTTTACAAGTAAAGACAATGGATTGGGGGGATATATTTGGGGAGGGGTGAGGTAGAGGTATCCCTATGTCTGTTTCCACTGAGGAGGCCAGAGGATACACCCTGGAAGCATCACATGAAAGTCAACACTACCAGTATTGGGTGCTCCCATTCGGACTCTTGACTGTGCCAAGGGTTTTCCCCTGAATAAAGTCAATGATGGCAGCTCACTTTTGCTGGTAGGTGGCAGCCATGTGTCTTTACTTGGATGATTGGCTCCTAAAAGGATGATCTTACCAGGAAACTCGGAAAGCAACTGCTATGCTTCTGGACCTGTTTGAGAAGCTGGGTCTCAGGGTGAACCTGGAGAAGTCTACCCTGGCACCGACACAGACCTAGTTCATTGGGGCAGAGCTGGATGCTGTGTCAGCTGGGTTGTACTTACTTAAACAATGGCTTTCTAGCCATTTGTGAACTCATGTAGCCAATCTGGATAAGCACCTGAATGTCTGAGAGATCTTGCCTGGCCCTTTTGAGTCATATGACCACAGGTACCTGTGAGTGTGTCGATGGGCTATGTACACCAGGGGCACATGCAGTCTTGACTTGCTAGTCTTCGTTCTCCAAAAGGTTCTGGACTCCCTTGCCTGATGGGAAGACAAAGGAAAGGGGTGTGTGTGTGTGTATTCCATTCAGTTCCCTGAGGACAGCAAATACAGACTGCACATGCTGTCCTCATTGGTTGGGGGGCCCATATAGTGGGACAGGTAGCACAAGAGACATGGTCCACTCAGGAGTCTATGCTCCACATCATGTTGGACTTCAGAGCGGTCACACTGACCTGTGAGCAGTTCCTCCCTCTCATTCACGTCCAGCCAGTCCAGGTCTGATTAGACAAGAAGATGTGGTGCATTCCATTAACAAGCAGAGAGGGGTACGCTCTTCATAGCTCATGCATATCTTTGCAAATTGCTCTGACCGCCCTCCATCTGCCAGGAGTTCAGAACATCCTAAGCAGATATGTCTCCAGAGAGTACAGGTGGGAGCTTTGTGGACAGACTCTACTTGGAAGTATTTCAGGTGTGGGGTAGCCCGGTCACAGATCTTTGTGTCAGGCATGTACAAAAAGTGCAAGACATTCTGCTCCAGAGCGGGTTGCAGTCTGGGCGTGCTGGGCAACATTTCCTCATATGATGGTCGGAGGCTGTATGTGTTTCCCCTGATCCCTTTGTTACTGAAGGTACTAAGGAAAGTCACGCAAGAAAAGACACAGGCCATTTTTCATAGCGCTGAGGTGGGCCCAAATCGTTGCAACTGTCATCCAGGCCTCCTCTGTCTTCCCATGATGCAAGACCTCAGGATGAAGGGAGCACTCAACATCCCAACTCAGCCATGCTGCCCCGAGGGCATGGTATTTGGATGAACATTGGACTCAGAGAGAGGGCCTTGCTTGGCAGATATACGGGCCATACTGAGCAGCAATAGAAAGGACACTATCAGGAGGCACTATTGAGGAAAGTGGAAGAGAGAGATGATCTCTTGTGTCAATGAGGAATTTCTATTTCACAATCTGACATCCCAGTTGTGGTGGACTACTTATGTTTTTTAATCCACGGGGCTCTCTCTCCTCTCAGGTCCTAGTGTTTCCCACACTAGTAGACATCTACTCTTATGTTCTCACACCATCATGATCCTATAGTCTGACCTTCTGCACATTACAGGCCACAGAACCTCACCTGCAGACTCCTGTAATAGACCCATAACTTCTGGCTGAGTCACTGAGATCCTCAAATCGTTGTTTAAAGACTTCATAGGACTTTGGGCACCTACCTCTTTTAAGAGGGATGCTTCTTGTGAATCACCTGAAATGTACTACATGTAGGGACAAGTACTTGAGTAACCTTTCTTCCTTCATCTTGTAATAACTGGAGTTCTTCAAGATGTCCTTACGTGTTGGCACTACCTGCCTCCAACCTCACTGTCTCGGTTCCCTTAGTTGGGCCTATAAGTGGAGAAGAAACTAAAATGGTAGCGGTCTAGCAGCCCCCTTTATACCCTTGGCGTGTTCCACAAGGAAAGTGGGAAGCACGTCCATGGACCAAATGAACATTGCTAGGGAAAATTCCCTGATCCTGTGCACATTGAGTGTAAGCCCAGCCTGAAGGGCACTTACATGTAGGGACAACACATGTCAAAGAGCTCCAGTTACTACAAGCTGAGTAATCTTTCTTCATTAGTTTTGAATTTGTCACCTTTAAATTCCATTGACAGTCTCTTGTTCTTGTGTAATGAGATGAAGAACAGAAGCTCTTGTCCTACTGTCTTTTTTCATATCCCTTCTTATTTGTCTCCTTACTAAGGTGAACTAACCCAGTCTTTTCAATCTCTCTTCACATGAGTGTTTTCCATGCCCCTAATCCTTCTTGTTACCCTTCTTTGAACCCCCTCTGCAATATCCTTTTTGAGGTGAGGTAACCAATATTGCACACTATATTCTAGATGAGAAGTCACCATTGATTTATATACAGACATTACAATTTCCATATTACTCTGTTCCTTATACACACTAAATTTTTTTCACTGTATATTGAGTGAAGGTGGTTAAGCTGTCCACGGTAACATCTAGATCCCTTTCTAGACTTGATACAATTAATTTAGAGCCTTTTACTGTGTCTGAGTACTTCTCATTTTTCTTCCAACGTACATTACTTTGTATTTTTCAACATTGAACTTTACTTGCCGTTATTTAGCCCATTCACTTAGCTTGGTTAGGTCTCTCTGAAATTCCTCAGTTTCCTCTGAATTTGACTAACTTTGTGTCATCTGTAGATTTTATTATCTCACTGCTCACTTTCCCTTTCCCAGCCATTAATATATTAATCAACAAGTGGACCTAACATGGACACTTGAGGCACCCTGCTATTCAATTTTTATAATGGCAAAAGGTTGACCATTTATTCCCACACTTTTGGTTTTCTGCTCTTGGCCAGTTTTTGATCCATGAGAAATACACGGTGATTAGTTTCTTTTGAGGAACCTTCTCAGGCCTTGTGAAAGTTGAAATAAATTAACCAGTTCTTCTTCGAGTGCTTGTTCTAGGTGTGTGCCTGCCCACGTGCGCAGTCATTGGAGATTTTTGCCGTAGCGGTATCTGTAGGGTCAGCAGTAGCGTTCCCTTGCGTGCCGCACTCATGCATCGGTATATTAGGTGCCGCCAGCCCTATGCGCTCTCTGTTCTTTCTTAACACCGGTGGTGATTAGTCGGAGTGCCTTTCCTTGCGTAGCAAGGGCTAGCGGTTTTTTGTCTTTACTGACTTCGAGCCTTAGGGCCTTGTAAATAGTTTGTTTATAGTAGTTAGTGTTAAGCAGTTAAGTGTAGTTGTAGTTAGAAGTTAGAGTGCCAGCGGGGACTTCACCCCTGGCGGGGCATGCCCTGGTCTCCCGGGTTTAAGCCCCGCGTGGACTGTAACAGGCCTATGCTTGTAAGTGACCAAAATAATAGCTGCCTCAAGTGCTTGGGGGAATCACACATGAGAGATAAGTGTCGTATTTGTAAAAACTTTCGGCCCCACACACAGAAAGAGTGGGATATTCGTTTATGGTGTCTCCTCAAGGAGTCCGCCCTTCATCCGGCTTCCGTGCCATCCTGTCAGGACTCTCAAAGTACCTCGGCCTTGATGTGCAGTGCACCCTGGCACCAGTCTCCGCTCGTCGCCGGTGCCCAAAAAGAAGGCGAGAAAGCACCGCTCCCTGGCCACTCCGGAGCTACGGGTTTGTGCCTCCCTGGTCGGGGCCCTTAGCCCCTTAAAAGTCCATCACTGACTCCCGGGAGCGACATGGGACCTAAACCCCATACCCACTGACGCCTTCAGAAGCTCCGCCGGCTCTGAGAGAGCTAAGGCCTCTGTCCGTGCCTACAATGCAGCACGTGCCACAGGAATTGGCAGAGGCTCCCCACGAGGGCAAACCAGCCACTAAGACCCTTCAGGGGGCAGTGGAGCGCCGCCGATTCCCCCAAGATGAAGCAGCGCTCTTCACCTCCAAGTAGCAGATTGCCGGAGTTGCAGGCCAGATCCTCTGGGCTTGCTTTTGGTCACTACCATTGCGATTACAGTCCCCGCCATCTCGACACGGATCACCTAGAGGGAGACGCTGGTCTCCATACTACCGGGACCATTCGCCCTCCTGCCAGTTGTCCTCTCAGTGCAGGTCCTGGTTGCCTACCCCGTGGGAGTGCTATCCGTCATGTCTCCGGTCCTCCTGGCACCGGTCTCAGATGGCGTCGGTCAGCAGACAGACACACAGGTGTCGACAGCCCCATCGTGATCACTGGAAGGGAATTCCTTTTGCATGGAAGGGCAGTTCCATGGGGGGAGGGATAGCTCAGTAGTTTGAGCATTGGCCTGCTAAACCCAGGGTTGTGAGTTCAATCCTTGAGGGGGCCACTTAGGGATCTGGGGCAAAAATCTGTACTTGGTCCTGCTAGTGAAGGCAGGGGGCTGGACTAGATGACCTTTCAGGGTCCCTTCCAGTTCTATGAGATAGGTGTATCTCCATATATTATTTAGACTCCAGTGGTGCGAATGGGCACCTCAGGCTGCGTCAACAGCGACAGCACCGCCTTGGCAGCACAGCCACGGCCAGAGTGCCGGTCATGGTGATGCCCCCCTTCACAGCGCTCATCAGCCGCCGCCTCAGAGCAACAGCTGGCGGCACCGACTGCCTCGGGCTCGGTGCATGAGGTATTCTTGGAGATCAAGGCAGAGGAGACTGCACCCACCCCTAAGCTTCCCTCCCCCATGGGGGAAGATGCCCCGGGGCCTCCCCTGGGGATATAGTCATCATCTTTGTCCCCAGACAAGGCAGTTTCGGGACCCTCGAGGGCTAGCCCGCCAGACGACTTTAAAGAACACCAGGCCCTGCTTTGACGGGTGGCCAAGAACTTGGGCCTGGAGATGGGGGAAATGGCTGAGCAGGCGGACACCTTATTTAATGTCCTGTCAGCCTCTACCCTGGCCCATGTCGCACTACCAGTGCATGACTGAGTCCTCAAAATTGCCAAGGCCCTCTGGCAAACTCCTTCAGCCATCCCTCCCACCTCAAAAGGCTGAAAAGAAATACTTTATCATGGCCAAAGGATTTGAGTACCTTTACACTCACCCTCCCCCGGGCTCGCTGGTGGTCTGTACCCAATGAAAAAGATAAACAAGGGCATTCCATCTCAACTCCCAAAACTAGAGACCAAAAGATTGGACCTGTTTGGGAGGAAAATTTTATTCAACTGCCAGCGTACAATTCCAGGTGGTGAACCATCAGGCCCTCCTAGGGAAATAAGTTGAAATTCTATGGGACTCCCTCTGTAAGTTGAAGTAGTCCCTCCCGCAAGGTTTGGTCCAGGAATTTAGCACCCCTGGTGGAGGAGGGCACCACGGCGGCTCAGTGCTCCCTCCAAATGGTGTTGGATGCGGCTGACTCGGTGGCTAGGGTGGTCACGTTGGCAGTGGTTATGAGGCGCAGCTCCTGGCTTCAGACACTAGCCGCCCCCGCCACCAAGGCCTTGGTTATCTCGTCCAGGGTCTGCAAGGAGAAGAGACAGAGACGTTAGCTTTAGCTGCTGCCCCCGCCCTTCCTCCTTCCACTCACCTGCACAGCCTGGCCCGGCAAGGCACCCCGGGGGCCAGAAGGTCTCATTTTGAGGGTGTGATCGAGAGAGATGACCCAATAACCTCCCAGGATCCAACCCGTTCTTTCCTCAACCATCTTTGTCCCTACCGCTTAGCCTGGTCGCAGGTCACCTCAGACCGCTGGGTGCTGGAGATAGTGTCTCAAGGCTACACCCTGCAGTTTTTGGCCGCCCCTCCCCCTCCCTGTCCCTCTTCAGGAACCCTTCTCATGAGCAAGTCCTTGTCCAAGAGGTCAAGAACCTCCTGTACATGGGGGCGGTGGAGGAAGTCCCTCGAGACATAACAGGGAAGGGATTCTACTTCAGTTATTTCCTAATCCCAAAAGCAAAAGGGGGCCTCAGACCAATTCTGGACCTGCAACGCCTCAACAATTATCTCAAGAAGTTGAAGTTTCGCGTGGTCTCCCTGGCCTCTGTCATCCTCTCCCTGGATCCAGGAGACTGGTATGCCACCCTCGACTTGAAGGACGGTTATTTCCATATTCCAAGGTCACAGACGTTTTCTCCATTTCATAGTGGGCGGACACCATTTCCAATTCACGATGCTGTCCTTTGGCCTCTCATCGGCCCGAAGGGTCTTCACAAAATGTATGGTGCCAGTGGCCGAGGGGTTCAGGTCTTCCCGTATCTCAACGACTGGCTCATCAAGGGTAGGTCTTGGGAACAAGTACAGAGGAGCCTTGATCTGGTGTGTTCCACCTTCCTGGGCCTGTTGATAAATGAGCAGAAAGCCATCTTAAGGCCAGTCCAACGAATAGAGTTCATCGGGGCGGTTCTCCACTCCACGCGAGCCAGAGACTTCCTTCTGGAGGCTCGTTTTCAGGCCATGTCAGATCTGATCTCCCATGTGAAGAACCACCTGCTCACCATTGCTCCCACCTGCCTGTGGTGGTTGGGCCACATGGCCACCTGTATATACGTGGTCAGTCATGCCTGGCTCCATCTCCAGCTTCTGCAAGGGTGGCTAGTGTCAGTTTACATCCCCAACAGACACAACGTAGACCGGAAAGTCAGGGTGCCAGATCACATCCTGTCTTCCCTACAGTGGTGGTTGAACCTGGGATCAGTATTGCAGGGAGTTACTTTCACGGCCCCTGCCCCATCACTGACCCTAGTCTCAGCACGCAAGTCTGCTGGCTGTGAGACGATCTGGCCCTTCACATCAATGCCAAGGAGCTAAAAGCAGTTCGCCTGGCCTGCCAGGCTTTCTTGCCCCACCTGAAGGGCAAGGTGGTACAGGTCTTGAATGACAATACCACCACGATGTATTACATCAACAGGCAGCGTGGAGCCAGATTGTCAGCACTTTGCCAAGAAACTCTCAGCCTTTGGGACTTCTGTGTGCGGCATGCCATTCATCTGGTAGCCGCGCACCTGCCTGGGACTAGAAATGTGTTAGCAGATCGCCTCAGCAGGACCTTCTCGTCTCGCCACAAGTGGTCGCTCTACCCGGAGGCGGTCAGTATGATCTTCTGAAATTGGGGAACTCCCCAGGTGGACTTGTTCTCGTCTCATCAGAACAGGAAATGCCACACGTTCTGCTCACTCTGGGGAATGGACGGGGGTTCCCTGTCTCATGCTTTCCTGCTCCCATGGTTGGGGGGCCTGATGTATGCCTTCCCACCAGTGCCGTTGATCCATAGAGTCCTCTTGAAGATCAAACAGGACACGGCTAAGGTTATCCTGATAGTCCCTGAGTGGCCTCGCCAACACTGGTTTGGCACGCTGCTGGAAATTTCGGTAGCCGCTCCGCTGCAGCTACCTCTCCGGCTGGACCTGCTGTCCCAGGACTACCTTAACCTGGAGGCGTTGCACTTGTTGGCGTAGCTACTGCATGGCTGAATGTGGAATAGCAGGAGTGCTCGTCCTGGGTTCAACAGGTCTTGGTGGGTAGCAGAAAGTCCTCCACCAGAGTAACTTACCTGGCCAAGTGGGAAAGGTTCACGTGGCTGGGCTTTGGAACGATGTGTCCAGGCTGAGAAGTCCTTGCTGCAGGTGATCCTGTATTATCTTCTGCACCTCAAACTTCAGAGCTTGTCCCTGCCATCGATCAGGGTCCACCTGGCCGCTATTTCGGCTTTCCATCCTCCGTTCGAAGGCAGGTCGGTCTTTGTTCATGATGTGACGGCCCGGTTCTTGAGAGGTCTGGAGCGTCTCTACCCTCACATTCGGGACCCTGTTCCTCCCTGGGAGTTGAATCTCGTGCTATCGAGACTCATGGGGCCTCCCGCCTAAACTCTGGCTTCCTGATCTCTTCTCTTTTTTTTTCTCTCCTGGAAGGTTTCGTTCCTAGTTGCGGTTACATCTGCCCGCAGGGTGTCTGAGATCATGGCGTTTACTTCAGAACTACCCTATATGGTCCTGTTGTGGCTGCACCCGGCGTTCCTGCCCAACGTAGTTTCCCAGATTCATACCGGCCAGAACATACACATACCGGACATCTTCCCGAAGCCCCATAAAGCCGAAGAGGAATGCAGGTTGTATGTCCTGGATGTCAGGATGGCGTTGGCCTTCTATATCGCCAGGACAAAGCTGTTTCGCAAGTCAACACAGCTGATCATTGCGGTGGCAGACAGGATGAAAGATTGCCCAGTTTCTGCTCAAAGGATTTTGTCCTGGATCACAGCCTGCATCCGATACTGCTACGAGCTGGTGAAAGTTCCTCCACCGGCGATAGTCAAGGTGCACTCAACTAGAGCGCAAACGTCATCAGCAGCCTTCTTTGCTCAGATGCCGATCTAAGAGATCTGTAGAGCTGCTATCTGGTTGTCTGTCCACATGTTTATGTCCCATTATGCACTTAGCAGGCCCGGAATGATGCTGGCTTTTCCAGAGCAGGGCTGTAAGATGCAAGACTGAACTCTGAGCCCACCTCCATTGGCATTGCTTGTGAGTCACCAAGACTGGAATCAACATGAGCAAGCACTCGAAGAAAAGACGGTTACCTACTTTTTCGTAATTGTTGCTCTTTGAGATGTGTTGCTCATGTCCAATCCATTACCTGCCCTGCTGCTCCTCTGTCGGAGTTGCCCGCCAAAAGGAACTGAGAGGGCGTAGGTCTGGCGGTGCCTGATATACCAATGCATGAGCGTGGCTCTCAAGGGAGCGCTACTGCCAACCCTACGGATACTACTAATGCAAAAATTTCCGACAACTGCGCACGTGGGCCGACATATACCTAGAATGGAATGGACATGAGCAATACATCTCAAACAACAAAAGTTATGAGAAGGTAGGTAACCGTTTTTTCTCCTTTATCCACTGCTTTATTCTGATGTATAAAGAATTTTAATATTCGTGAAACATGATTTTCTGTTGTAGAAGCCATGCTGGTGTCATGATCTTCTGGATGTTTTGTTAATGTATATTTACTCCTGGGGGAATTCTGCGCTAACTCTCCCTGCAGATTCTCTTTACTTTCCGCAGAAAATGGTTTCTGTGGGGAAGCAAAGAGAAGCTGCACCGGTGTTCACTCACCCCCTCCCCGGGCTCCTCTGTTTGGGCAGCCTAGGGAGAGGTAAATCACTTTGGCGTGTGTGTGTGTGTGGGGGTGTGTGTGTGTCTGGGGATGCCCTGGCCACCCAAGGATATTAGTCCCAGCAGGGCGGGGAGGGGTGGGGTAGTAGGACGATGGTGACTTCTTGTTGTTTAATTTATCAATTTGTTCCAAAACCTCCTCTAATGATACCTCAATCTGGGACAGTTCCTCAGTTCTGTCACCTAAAAAGAATGGCTCAGGTTTGGGAATCTCCCTCACATCCTCAGCCGTGAAGACTGATGCAAAGAATTCATTTAGCTTCTCTGCAATGGCCTTATTGTCCTTGAGTGCTTCTTTAGCACCTCGATCATCCAGTGGCCCCACTGGTTGTTTAGCAGGCTTCCTGCTTCTAATGTACTTTAAAAAAAATTTGCTATTACTTTTTGACTCTTTGGTTAACTGTTCCTCAAATTCTTTTTTGGCCTTCCTAATTGTATTTTTACACTTCATTTGCCAGTGTTTATGCTCCTTTCTATTTTCCTCACTAGGATTTAACTTCCACTTTTTAAAGGCTGCCTTTTTGCCTCACTGCTTCTTTTACTTTGTTGTTTAGCCATGGTGGCTCTTTTTTGGTTCTCTTACTGTGTTTTTTAATGGGGGGAGAGGCACAATAGCTCAGTGGTCTGAGCATTGGCCTGCTAAACCCTGGGCTGTGAGTTCAATCCTTGAGGGGGGGACACTTAGGGATCTGGGGTAAAAATCAGTACTTGGTCCTGCTAGTGAAGGCAGGGGGCTGGACTCAGTGACCTTTCGGGGACCCTTCCAGTTCTATGAGATAGGTATATCTCCATTTATTATTTGGGGTATACATTTAAGTTGAGCCTCTATTATGGTGTTTTTATAAAGTTTCCATGCAGCTTGCAGAGATTTCACTTTCGGCACTGTACCCTTTAATTTCTGTTTAACTAACCTCATTTTTGTGTAGTTCCCCTTTCTGAAATTAAATGCTATATTAAATGTGATTAAATGCAATAACAATATAATCACACCATTTTCAATTATTTTGGTAATTTATTTCAAAATACTCATCAGCAAATAATTGAAAATGATTATATTGTTTTCACAAATAAAATATGCAGAATTTTGCAGAGTTTTAAAATACTGTGCATAGAATTTTTAGTTTTGTCGCAGAATTTTTAATTTTTGGCATAGAATTCCCTCAGGAGTAATATATAAATATTTCAACATGTTTACCAGGCAAATATGTATGACCTACCAGTCTATAAGTCCTCTGGCCACTCCTCAAGCCTTTATAAAATATAGGTACAGCATTTGTGGTCATCCAGTTCTCTGGTAAAATACCTTTTTGCACATTTTTGGTAGTAGCTCAGCCATTTTATTCTTGATCTTCTTTAGAACTCTTGGATGTATACTATCTGTGACTCATTGTCTTTTGAGACATTAGTATGTTCTAGCACGTCTTCTTCTGACACCTCAATCTCTGACAGTACCTTATCTTTATTATTGGAAAAGAGTAAGTCTGTGGTAGGTATTTCCCCAACATCCTCTTTGGTGAAGACTCAGTGAAAGAAATAATTTAGCTCCTCAGCAATGTCCTGATCTTCCTTAATTGTTCCCTGGTGATCTAGCAGACTCTCAAATTCTTTTCCAGGTTTCCCACTTCTGATGTAGTTAAAGAATTTCTTTATTTTTGTATCTTTTAATTATATGACCTTCAACATTCATTTTAGTCCCCCTGATTTTCCCCTTACATATTGCTTGCTGTATTTATACTTCTGTTTATAGGCTTCACTATGGTTAGATTTCTAAGTTTCGAAGGATTTCTCTTTGGCTTGAATAGTTTCTCTACATTTAATTTTTAGCCATATTGAATTACTACCTACTTCCCTGGTTTCCTTTTTATTCATTGGTACACATGCCCTCTGAGACTTTACAACTAAGGATTTTACTTCCTTTTCTTTTGTTTTAGGGTCTGTAGCTGCTGTGGGCTTTTTTGAACTTATGTGCCAGGTGTCTCATTTTTATTCTCTTGATTTTAGCATGTGACTGAGTAGGTTTTATGTATAGTTGTCTTTTCTTTGAAATACATTGTTTTTCATCTAAATTTTTCATGTTCCTTGGCATTTTCTTCTGCCATGTGCCTGATGTTTACCTGGCCTAGGGCCTTCAGTATTACTCTGTAGTGATTCGGGTAGATGGGTTTTTTACTCCCCAACATAGTGATTTATATTCTAGACATTTTTTTTAAATTATCAGAGTGTAAAGTTTTGCCTGAGAACCTATTTATTCTTGGTTGGCTGGAGAATTAAACTTTCTAGCTGAGTTGAACTGCTGTACTAAACTGCTGAACTAAAATGCTGAGGCACAGAGGGACAGAAAGCAGAACTGAGTGGGGAAATCAAGAAAAGGAAAGAAGAGAAAGTTAAGGGAGAAGGAAACAGAAAATAGAAACGACGGAAACTCAGAAGAATAAAATCTGTACCTCAAGAGATTTTGTCTGTCAGAAGAGCTTTCTCAAGAATAGCCAGTGAGACAAGGGGAAGTGTGGGAGCAATAGTGAATGTCCAATGACTGAGCCCAAGGTAGGAAAACTGACGGTTGAATTTCAGACATGGAAAAGTGTAGAATTTATTCAGCATTTACTTCCTAAATATGTAACATTTCACACACCTATTCCCAGAGATAAATTTACTAGACTATAAAAATCACACTTTTGTATAGATTTTTTTCAATCTGCTGCTGTTACAAATAACACCTGGGATTACTATAATGGAATGGGGAAAATATAGTTTTCTTTTTTAGTTTATTTTGTGTATTTGATAGTGCTCTTGTGTATATTCAGTTTCACCTGTTTGCATGGGTCTTTCACAAAGGAACAAGGTAGGGAAAGAATCCTTTTTTAAAAATAATAGAATGTGATTGTGAAACCACAGAAATTGGCAGGGACAGGTATTGTACCTGAAATTCTTGACTAAAATGACTAGTTTTTAAATTGGTGTACCTTTTTTTCACACATTCATAGATGACTGTCTTTTCAGACAGTTCCTTTCTCCCAGTTCTGAACCATTTGCAGTATGCATTGACTGTTGGATCTATAAATTTGTTTTTTTTCTCCTAGAAGCAATAGGAAATTTATCTTGTATCTTTACAATTCAGTAGAACCCCGTTTATACGTCTCTTCGTTATCTGGCTCTCCGTATTAACCAAACAACCAGTGCACACAGGTCCAGAAGTAGGCAATCTCTCCTGTGGCAGCTAGGTGGTGCTGCAGCCTTGCATTTAACTGTTCTCCGGGTTATCCGAATTTTTGATTATCTGATGTGGCTTCCGTCCCAGTTAGATTGGATAAACGGGGTTCTGCTGTATGTGAATTGCATAGAGAGACTGGCTATCATGACACAATTTCCCATTCTTGTCACATTTGTCAAAAGTAATCCACATTATTTGTCAGATTTAGTCCAGTTATTTCTCTGGATTATAATGAAGTTGTTATGCATTTGTGGCTAACACACGTTTAGTAGTAGCTTTTAGCTGCTCCATTCAAGGATCAGAGCCCCATTATGGTAGGCACTGTACAGAAGCATAGTAAAAAGACAGTCCTTTCATCAAAGAGCTCTGCTCTAAATGTAATCTAATTTTATGATGGCCATACAGGCCCACACAAACACACCCAGTTATTTACAAAGCTAGGGGGTTCTTACAAAACCTTATTTAAATAAAAATATTTCTATTTTTTTTTAAGTTAAATCTTCAACAGTACCATGAACCCAAACATTATGATGGAGAATATTTACTAGGAAGTGAAATGGTCTAGAAACAGGTGATACAGAAAAGTTAATACTATGAATATAATTAAAGTATTATTGTCATCTATTTCTCTTTGGGGCAGGGACTGTCTATCTGAGGTTTTTACAGTGCCTAAAATGATAGTGCATTAATTCCTGACGGGGGCATGTATATTCTAGCCCAGGGGTCGGCAACCTTTTAGAAGTGGTGTGCCGAGTCTTCATTTATTCACTCCAATTTAAGGTTGCGCGTGCCAGTCATACATTTTAATGTTTTTAGAAGGTCTCTTTCTATAAGTCTATAATATATAACTAAACTATTGTTGTATGTAAAGCAAATAAGGTTTTAAAAATGTTTAAGAAGCTTCATTTAAAATTAAATTAAAATGCAGAGCCCCCCGGACAGGTGGCCAGGACCCGGGCAGTGTGAGTGCCACTGAAAATCAGCTTGCGTGCCGCCTTTGGCACGTGTGCCATAGGTTGCCTACCCCTGTTCTAGCCCAATACAATTAATAGCAACAATACTATTAGAGTAGTGTCAGCAGGACACACCAGAGATCGTGGCCCTGTTTGTTTAGTGACCGCAGAAACCCGTGGTAAGAGATAGTCATTGCTATAAAGATCTTACAGTCTATAAAGAAAAAACATACAAAGGGTTGGAGAAAGGGAGAATAATACTTTCTATTTTACACATGACAAACTGAGTCACAGAGATTAAATGACTTCCCTGCGGTCACAGGAAATCTGTGGCAGAGCTGGCAATTGTATCCAGGTCTTCTAAGACCCAGGCTCATGCTTTAACCATAAGTCCATCCTCCATTATTTTAACCATTTATTCCTCTTATTTTTTTCCACTGCAGCTTGGATAACTTTATGAAAAGCAGCAAATAGTATCATAAACGGTGAAAAATAAATTTAGTTTTTCAAATTTTACTTTTAGTAATCTTAAGTGTTAGTAACTGAGGAAGTGGCATTATTTTCTTTAAATTTATATGTATAGACGACTTCCTTTTAATTTAATGATTGTGAATTTACTACTCAGAGATTATTATATCTATATACAGTAGCAGGTCAATGGTGAGTTCAAGCCAGCAGTACACTAATCATTGATAAGCACAACTGGTACTTCACACGCTGACTCAGACCTTTTTCGAAGAAGAAAAGACTTAATGGAAGCAGAGCAACCAGAATCACATTGACAGGTTTTTTTAGGAGATGGAACTAGATGCAGTCTATTACACAAACTGGGTTTCTTCGTGGAAGACTGCGTTTTTAGAGGTTGTCTACCTGAGGAAATAGCCCAGAATAGGTATTATGCAGTAGCTATTTCACACTAGCTCACCACGTGGACACTCTTATTCTGCAGTAGGAGACCCTTTGTGCTATTTAGCTTTAATCCATTTTGGAAGTGCAGCTGTAATACAGAGAAGTGGATTAAGTGAATAATACTTAGGAAATGGGCTGTTAAACTCAAAAAGGCAGTTTTAGTGTGGAATAAGTGTCCACGTGCTGAGTTAGTGTGGGTTATTGTGCTTTTAAATTCATACCCAAGCATATTTTGCAGTAGCTTTCCTGTGTAGACAAGCCCTTAGAAGGTCCAAGTTCCACCCTTGCTCATTATGGGATTTGACAGGGTGTGGCTGACAGCAGTATGGGTAAAGCGTTATTCTTTTTATTATTATTGATGGAGCACTTTATTCAGAGAAGGAATCAACCTCTGGTCATATATAACACTATAGATCACTTGGAATGGGGCACTAGGTGAGACAGTCAGTGGAATTTACTTATGGGTAAACTCTGATATAACTAAATGTATCCATATTTGTCAGAGAAGCACCAGATATTCTCTGGTCCTCTATTAAAGTACTAACTGGCTCATATTTACTACTTTTAAAAATCACATAACATCATTAAAAAAACGAGGAGTCCTTGTGGCACCTTAGAGACTAACAAATTTATTTGGGCATAGTTACTTTTCCAAGAAAAAAATGAGTAGTGTTCATCCTGAGTGAAAATCTAAATGATTTGGAGGATAATTTGCTGTCTGGTACTTACAAAATGCTTTTATTTTTTCAGTGAGGTAATTCAAATAGAATGTTTTTATGAAACTTTGTGTGCAAGCACAAACACATGCATTCATTTCTGGGCTGAGATCAAGGACGAGAAAAATTTCAGCCCAAAAGTTAACTTTACTAGATTGGATTGAAATTAGGGATTTGAAATGGAAGTATTATTTCCACTTAAATGATTGTGTCACTGTCATACTATGAGATTGTAAACTATTAGTGATTAGTATAATTAGTTGTTACTGTAAATCTTCCTGAAGTTTTCAAATATAACACTGAAGCTCAGATCTTTCTTCCTGGTTTTGTCAGAATAAAACCATGTTGTATTATAGCTGCACTTATAGCATGTACATATGCAGAAATAAAACTTAGTGTATAAGATATGACAAAGATATGAGAAGAACCAGTTTGCTAAATCTTGCAGGAGAAAACCCCCAAAATATATAACTTGGCCTGATAAAAGATATGTTGCTTTCTCTCTACACGCACTCTTTGTAGCTTTGACTTTTGACTCATTACTAACAATAAAGTTGAAAAAACTTGTATCCCAATAAAAGGATTAGAAATACTAATTCTACATATAACAACATCTTAAGTGCTAATAAATATTATTCTGTCCTACCTTGAAATTGCCAGTTTGACTAAGCATCTACATTTGAGTAGAAAAACTGGTTCATCAATATAAAGATTGCATTGGATAGCTGTCGTGCCTCTTCTCCCTCCCTACTTTCTAAACCCCTGATGTGACATCAAATGTTTATGGTAGCTTTAAAGAAACATTGTCATAGTTGGTATCTCCAATATATAACCCATCTTTAAAACAAACCACTTTTTAAAGTGATAGAATTCTGGAAAAAAATCTTGCCATAATGAAGGCTGGTTACAGTATTATTAAAATTTCAACATTGCTGGGTAACCTATCAACCGTATATCCAGTATACAGGATTTCTTCTCTGCTTACTTTGTTTTTCAAAGAAATAAGAGTTTGAAAGATGGAGAAATTCAGCTGTCTGAGTAAGCAGAATGCAGTATTCTTGAATATTTTAATATTCTATTCATAATGAAAGACAAGCCTACACATCGACAAGCAAAAATACAGTTGGATCTAATCGCAGGCCAAGCATCTTTGAAAAAGTGTCTGTCTTAATTTAATCTTTAATAATTGATTCTGAGCAGGTCTCTGAAGATTGTTTTATTACAGATTTATGAATCACTTTTGTTAAAATTGGTTTGGTTCGCTGCAGAGCAACAAGACTTAAATATTCCTTAGAATCAGTGTCTGTTTTCTGTATGTATTGCTTAATAAAACTTCTTAAATTTGCAGAGCATGGAGAGTATGATCCACAAACTGTAAGACCAGGAAGTAGATACAGTCATGTGCAAGAAGTACAGGAGCGACTTAACTTCCTACGGTTAGTTTCGAGTAACTTAAGTCATTTTCTCTAGAAGGCGAACAAATTCGTAACTTAAACTTCTGAAATGGAAAGAAACAATTATGTTGAACTTTGTTTCTTTTGTACAGTTCCAGCTTATTGTATGGCATTATCATTTAATTCCAGGACATCCGCATTTTACTTTATTTTGACATCTTGGCGTTCCTGGATTTGAAAGCAGACATAGTATTAGAATACCCAAGAGAGTGTTAGGGGCTGTATACAATAAGACATCATCCCTCCCCCACAGAATTTACAATATAGGGCCTTGATTGTGCACTAAAATTTGTGCCGGCACACCGCAGTGCATGTGCCAAGTCCCATTGACTTAAAGAGGCTCTTTGTGGGTGGTGGGCTGCACCTCTGTGCATATCAGGTTAGGATCATGGCTTAATATTAGACATATCACAACCACTGAAGGTAACAAACAGTGAAGCAATAAACTCTTGGTGACTTAGCCATTAGCATATGCACATGCCTAAAATAAACCTTTTAAAATGATTGACTTACTGTGAGCAACATGGAAAAAGTGAGTCTTCAGAAGGGATTTAAATAAAGAAAATGATGTTTGGATTTTATAACAACCATCTGATAGTTCTTGAATAAAGTAAGAAGACAAAGAATTTAGGAAGAGAATTAAAAATTATTTGCCACAGAATACTACTTGAAACTTGTCAAGTTCTTAGTTTGGACATAACAGTATTCTTTCACAGTTTATCTCCCTCAGTATATTTATTTGTTATCCTTGTGGATGTATCATTCTTCCATTTGTCTGGTCCTAAATTTTTTTAAACTCATTCTTTAATGCAGATTCATATTGCAACTTTGAATTTCACTCAGAACTGATTATAAATTAAACTAAATAGTACTTCGAGTAATGGTTCCTATTGTATTCCATTGAGGATGGGTTTATACATGCGTGCCATGTGTCCGGAGCCAGAGAATTGGGAAGTACTAGTGTCCATTGGTCCCCGCATGAGCCCTTGCTTCACCTCATGGTTTCGTCCAAGATTATAAAGGGCTGGACAGACCAATTGCGTCCCCAGTTCCTTCTCATCACTGCATGGTCTGAATCCAAGTTGGAGTTGCTAGTGTCCTCTCGTCTGACACACTTTATACAATTCTGAAACTTTTTTTTTTATAGTTAGTTTGCTTCTACTGTTTTACTGTTGTTGTTTTTTTTCTTTTTTACATCGTTTAGTTTTTAGTAGTTTTAGTAGGACTGGGAATTCAGGGGAATCTGTTTACTGGTCCCACCAGCTTCCATACGTGGGTACTGGATTATGCTGAAGATTTCAAAATTCAAAATCTGCGCTTCCTGCCCGCATTCGTTTTTGGTCAGCAACTAGCCCCAATGCTGCCTCTACTGCTTGGGAGAAGCCCACATTTCATCCGGGTGCAGTATCTGCTGGTCCTTCTCAAGCCATATCTGGGAAGGCCGGGCTCTCTGCCTCAGAAGCACCTCACGGAAGTCGCCATGAGGCCTCAGTCGGACCCGGGTTAGAGTTATGGACCCTGTGCTGGGACCTAGTCGGGAGGCAAGGAAACGTGTATAAGCATGGCAGTAAGTCTTCCTCCAAAACAAAGAAGGATGATACACCTCCCACGAGTTCCAGCCACGGAGAGGCTGCACGTTCCAGGGCATACAAGCACGACAAGAAATCGCGCAGACTGGCAGACCCGCCGGTACCGAGCACCGAGACCCGCATGCACTCAATTTCGGCTATGGAATGGGTACCATTAATGCTGGGGTGATGGGAGAAAGCACCAGAGCCACATGAGTAGTTTGCCCTAAGAGAACCGAGTTCTCCATGCTTTCCTCTGCAAACCGCACCTAGGAAAGTCTGATCTCCTATGTAGGACTTGCCAAAGTCCGGTCATGCTTTGACTCACATTTTCCTGTGGTTTACACGCTTCTGCCGTCTCCAACGGTACCACCATTGGAACCAGGATCTGAGTTCTCATCATTGGAGGATTCTGATGGAGTACAAGGGTACAGTTCCCTACCGCCAATATGAGTATCTGAAAGGATTGCCAGTGGTGTGGCAGTACCCTCTTCTCCACCAACAGGGAAGTCGCTGGTTGCCCTCCTCATGGGGCCCTCTGCAACATATGCCGGATCTGTCTTGCTGGCCCTATTGGGGATTCTGGCCCCAGTACCCACCCTGAGAACGCGCCCGTTTGGTGAGGGAGGCTTTGCCCATTCCTGCTTGTGACGCCCTTGACCAGGCACTTCAAATTGGTTATGGAGGACAAACCACTCAGTCGTGTTCCGCTGGAGCAAGAGTGTTTCCCATTGTCCTCTCCAGATGCTGCAGCAACTTCAGCCTCCCCCTTGTTTCCAGATGACTTTCAGCAATTCCAAGAGTTCTTGCGAACAGTGGAAGACAAGCATCATATTCCACTGGAGGAAGTACAAGACAAGCAGCACCAGCTCCTGAACATGCTTCATTTCTCACTACTGAGCAGGGTTGCTCTACTGATCAACGATGCCATTCTCCAACCAGCCTGAACAGTTTGGCAAACCCCAGCCACTTGTTGTCCTACCCCCAAAGGGGCAGACCAGGAGATACTGTGCACCAGCGAAGGGGTTGGAGTTTCTTTTTTTTATACCTCTGCCCAATTCCCTCCTGGTACAAGCAGCAATGGAATGGTCCAGGCAGCAACACCTGTGCTCTACCCCAACAGATGAGGGTAAAATCTTAGACCTTCTGAGAAGCAAGGTCTTCTCTTCAGCAAGCCTCCACTGGAAGTAGACACCTTTTTGCAAAGAGGAGGGATAGAGCACGTTCCTCCGAACTATCAGGGCACGGGGTTCTATTAGACGTGGGGCTTGTCTTCACTACCAGGGTAAGTTGACCTAAGTTACTCTACTCCAACTATGCGAATGATGCAGATGGAGTCAACATAGCTTATGTCGACTTACCCCGGCGTCTTCATTGTGCTGCGTCAACGGGAGACGCTCTCCGGTCGACTTCCCTTACTCTTCTAGGAGAGGTGGAGTACCAGGGTTGACCAGAGAGTGCTCTGCCATCGATTTAGCAGGTCTTCAGTAGACCCACTAAATCGACCCTGCTGCATTGATTGCAGCAGCATCGATCTCCCTATACTGAAGACCAGCCCTTACTTTTTGGTACATAAGAAGAAGGGGAGGTGGAGGCCTATCCTGGATCTCCGTAACTTCAACCGCTTTATCCACAAGCCCAAGTTTCGCCTTAGCAGCCATCATACCATCTATAGGAAAAGGCAGGTGGTTTATGGCTCTCAGTATGCAGGACACCTATTTTCACATAGACATCCATCCAGCCCACAGAAGATTCCTGAGGTTCATGGTGGGCCCTTAGCATTTTCAGTACAGGGTCCGTCCTTTTTGGACTCACCACTGCTCCCTGAGTCTTCACTAAAGAACATAAGAACATAAGAAAGGCCGTACTGGGTCAGATCAAAGGTCCATCTAGCCCAGTATCTGTCTACCGACAGTGGCCAATGCCAGGTGCCACACAGGGAGTGAACCTAACAGGCAATGATCAAGTGATCTCTCTCCTGCCATCCATCTCCATCCTCTGACAAACAGAGGCTAGGAACACCATTCTTACCCATCCTGGCTAATAGCCATTTATGGACTTAGCCACCATGAATTTATCCAGTCCCCTTTTAAACATTGTTATAGTCCTAGCCTTCACAACCTCCTCAGGTAAGGAGTTCCACAAGTTGACTGTGCGCTGCGTGAAGAAGAACTTCCTTTTATTTGTTTTAAACCTGCTGCCTATTAATTTCATTTGGTGACCCCTAGTTCTTGTATTATGGGAATAAGTAAATAACTTTTCCTTATCCACTTTCTCAACATCACTCATGATTTTATATACCTCTATCATGTCCCCCCTTAGTCTTCTCTTTTCCAAGCCGAAGAGTCCCAGCCTCTCTAATCTCTCCTCGTATGGGACCCTCTCTAAACCCCTAATCATTTTAGTTGCCCTTTTCTGAACCTTTTCTAGTGCTAGAATATCCTTTTTGAGGTGAGGAGACCACATCTGTACACAGTATTCGAGATGTGGGCGTACCATGGATTTATATAAGGGCAATAATATATTCTCTGTCTTATTCTCTATCCCCTTTTTAATGATTCCTAACATCCTGTTTGCTTTTTTGACCGCCTCTGCACACTGCGTGGACATCTTTAGAGAACTATCCACAATGACGCCAAGATCTTTTTCCTGACTCGTTGTAGCTAAATTAGCCCCCATCATGTTGTATGTATAGTTGGGGTTATTTTTTCCAATGTGCATTACTTTACATTTATCCACATTAAATTTCATTTGCCATTTTGTTGCCCAATCACTTAGTTTTGTGAGATCTTTTTGAAGTTCTTCACAATCTGCTTTGGTCTTAACTATCTTGAGTAGTTTAGTATCATCTGCAAACTTTGCCACCTCACTGTTTACCCCTTTCTCCAGATCATTTATGAATAAATTGAATAGGATTGGTCCTAAAGTTTTCTCTGTCATAGCAGCCCACCTCCGATGCTCAGGAGTCCTTATTTTTCCCTATCTTGACGATTGGCTGCTAGCAGCATGATACAGAGACGAAGCTCGAATCTCAACTTCCATGTTGCTCCAACTCCTTTCATCCCTGGAAGTCGGCATCAACATGGAAAAATCAACTCTGATTCCCACACAGTCCTTAGACTTCATAAGGGCCTCCATCAACTTGGTCACAGCCTGATCTTACCTACCAAGGGACACATTCCAGACTCTGCAGGAACTCGTTCTCCGGGTAATCAACAGTTCGTCTGTCCCTGTCAGAACTTGCTTATCCCTTCTTGGCCACATGGCAGTCTGCATGTTCATCACTACCTGTGCAGTCTACAGATGTGGCCTCAGAGAGTCTATTTACCTACGCGACATGCTATGGACCTTATGCTGACAGTCCGTCTCTCTTCCTTCCAGTGGTGGACAGACCCACAGCAGGTCTCTTCAGGGATCCCCTTTCTCCCATCCTCCCTGGACAGAACGATCATCAGACACATCCCTCACAGGATGGGGAGCACACATGGAAGAACACATGACACAAGGGACGTGGAGCCCTTGGGATACCAGGATGCACATCAACATTCTAGAACTCTGGGCGGTACGACAAGTGTCAAGCATTTCTATTTTCCATTCACTCTCATCATGTACTTAACAGCAACACCATTGTTTATTACATCAGCAAACAAGGGGACACAAGGTTGACTGCTCTGTGCAGGGAAGTGGTCAATCTATGGGATTGGTGCATTGCCCACAAGATCCTGTTGTCGGCAGCCTATCTTCCAGGGACTCAGAATGTAATTGCAGACTCAGCTGAAGAGAGTCATTGCTGATCACAAGTGGGAGCTTCACAACTCCATAGTAAATGACATCTTCAGCCAATGGGGGACTCCGACCAGACCCTTTTGCCTTCCACGTCAACAAATGCAGCACATACTGCTCAAAGGGGGGTGTCGTTATCCACTCTCAGGGTGATGTTCTCATCCTCTGCTGGTCGGACCAGATCAATTACACCTTCCCCCTCCCCCTTCCACTCCTCCCACAAGTCCTCCACAGGATCAGGCAGGAGAGGGCCACTGTCATTCTGATCACCCCGTTCTGGCCATGGCGATTTTGGTTTCCCAATCTCTGCACGTTGGCCCGTCCTTTGCTTTCTCAGAACTGCTTACGCAACACAACAGGATCAGACATCCTGATACACAGATGCATCACCTCAGAACTTGGTATTTGGATAGGCAACTTCTCTAGAACATGAGTGTTCATTGGGAGTTTGTCATCCTTTCGAGCAATAGGAAAGAGTCCACGAGATGTTTTTATCAGGTCAAGAGGAAACACTTCTCCTCCTGTGCCCAGCAGAATGGGCTATCCCTGGAGGAAATGGACATTCTCCTTCTTTTGGACTACCTGCTGTCCTTGAAGATGTTGGGACTCGCCCTCAATTCTCTCAAGCAGCTTTCAGCGCCTTTCACCCTCCCGTGGAAGGACACTCCATATTTACACATCTGTTGACTCTCAGGTTTTGGAAAGGTCTCCTGAGGACTTTACCACCCATACAACCTATTGCTTCCCAGTTGGACCTTAACCTCGTTCTAGCTGCATTAATGAAACTGCTCTTTGAGCCATTAGCTTCATGCTCTGTCCCTCCTTTCCATGAAAGTGACCTTCCTAGTGGCTATTAGTTTGGTAAGAAGGGTAGGTGAACTTGAAGCTACGATGGCAGACCCCCCTTTCACCACATTCCATAAGGACAAAGTCTCCCTGTGCCTGCACCTCAAGTTTCTACCAAAGGTCGTATCTTGGTTTCATCTCAATCAACCCATACATTTACCTGCTTTCTTTCCAAAGCCTTACACCTCAGTGGAAGAGCGGCACCGTCACTCCCTCTGTCTCTGCAGGGCCATGACCGTCTACCTGCAGAGGACAAGACCAATCAGGAAGTTCCCTAGACTCTCTCTAGCTATAGCTGAGAGGATTAAGGGGCCGACAACCTCCACATACAGGATTTCCATGTGGGTGGGATTTCAGGGTGCATTACATTCTGTCAGTTGTCGGGACTGCCTCCACCGCTTGGGGTGAGAGCCCATTGCAGAAGAGCCAAGGCGTTGACTATGGCCATCCTTCACAATGTGCCACTTCCAGACATATATAGGGCAGCCATGTGGCGTTTGGTACGTACCTTCACAGCACACTACACCTTGGTGCAGGACTCTGCAATGGATGTCTCATTCGGTGTGGCTGTCCTCTGTTCAACCATTCCATCCTCTTTCTTGCACTCTCCTCTGAATTAAGTACTGCTTGTTAATCACCCTCAGTGGAATATAACCAGGACCATCACTCGAAGAAGAGGCGGTTACTTACCTGTAACTGGAGGTTCTTTGAGATGTGTGGTCCCTATCTGTATTCCACTTCTCACTCTCCTTCCCCACTCTGCGGATCTATTTGATTTGTTGTGCAGAAGGAACTGGAGACACTGTTAGGCAATAAAGGGCAATGTGGACCCAGACAAAACCCTGAGGCAAAGCAAGGGGTGTGTGCAGACTAAAAGACATGACTATTTTCAAATTCTCTAGCTCCATATACCCACCCTCACTGGAATACAGAGAGGGACCACTCGTCTCAGAAAACCTCCAGTTACAGGTAAGTAATCTCTTATTAAATGGTTATTTTATCAAATAGTGGGGGCTAACTCCTGGCCACCAATCTTTAAACAATTATCATTCCATCACATTCTAATAGTTACATTATATTTTTCCTGAAATTTGGCAATGATTTTGTTATGTATATAATGGAATAATATTGCAAAATTTTATAATTGCATTACATAATATACTATAAACACAAGGTTTATGATTTGCACTAACGATTTTGTTACGCTTTAGTCCTTTATTTCTTTCACATACAATCAGAGTATATTACTTTGATCCATATATAACTGATTCTTGAAGAGTAAAATCTACTATGTATTTTCTTGAAATGTTCTTACAAGAATTATTAGGGTTATCTTTCACACAGATGTACTGTAAAGTTACAAACTTCTCCAAGACCTTTCTTGGAATTAAAAGATGCATGAAGAGTAATTCTGCCTTATTTTCTGAACTGTGAATGAAGTACTCTAGAATTTCACTACAGATTTCAGAGAGGTTTATCAATTTATTGTAATAAAGTAAATTTAAAACTTCAAAAAACCATTTCCCACTCTTTCACTTCCTACCTCCAATCTCGTATCGATTACTCAATCCATTGTAATTTTTCTTTTCACTGTGTTGCATCCTCAGAATTAAGAGGGCTAAGTGTTTAAATAATCCAGTAATATGGTCGCTTAAATGTAGTTTTGCTTAATATGGAAAGAAAACTTGAATTTTTATGTCATGCGTCATTTGTATAGTAATGACCTTAGTTAAATGTATTTAGAGAGATAAAAGCATGTTCAGTACTTTATAGGTAATGCATATTTTTGTCTAATCTAGTTTCCTTACATAGTTAGAATTCTGGGGCCTGCTCCTGCAAACTTTTACTCTAATGAAGACAATTGGACTACTCATGTGAGTGAGGACTGGTCATGTGAGTAAAAGTTTTCAGAATCAGGCCTATAACATATGTTATACATACCATATAATATGAAAATAAAAAAATATATATTTTGTTTACTGTAATTTTATTGTCTCTAAAATTTTAAGATGTCCGTGTTACTAATTGTCTTCATTTTGCTCAAGATTTTTATTGAAGGATGGTCAGCTGTGGCTCTGCGCCCCTCAGGCGAAGCAAATATGGAAGTGTTTAGCCGAAAATGCAGTCTATCTTTGTGATCGTGAAGCCTGTTTTAAGTGGTATTCCAAACTAATGGGCGATGAACCAGATTTAGACCCTGACATTAATAAGGACTTCTTTGAAAATAATGTGCTTCAGTTGGATCCTTCCCTGTTAACAGAAAATGGAATGAAATGTTTTGAACGTTTCTTCAAAGCTGTGAATTGTCGAGAAGGGAAGCTAGTAGCGAAAAGACGAGCCTATATGATGGATGACTTGGAATTAATAGGATTGGACTACCTTTGGAGGGTAAGTACAGAAGGGGAAACATGCAAATGGCTTACTGCTACGTTTTTGTTAAAAACAAAAATGATTTAAGACTGTAACTGAATCTGTGTAGACTTAAATTACAAAAAGTAAGTGTTTTTCAAACTAACTACATGAAAATTAGCTCTTCTGTTTTCCCTTCATACTCTTAAGTTAATTATTTCCCAGGGCTGAACCTTGAACTGAGAATATGAGAGAAAAAAAGGAATTAAAAAATTGAGTGTATTTGTAATGTCTGTGCATGTGAGATTAAGGTTTTGCTTGTACCATAAAACCAAACCCATTTGTTTTAATTTTTAAAATATCTTTGACGTGCATTGTTCATTTACCTTATGCTCTCACTCACCAGTGATTTTATTTATGAAATCACCATTTCTCCTAATGACCAGTAGCATCTGGGGGTTAGGGGAGAAGATTTATATGTTTCCAGTTAACAGGAAATGGAACCGAACTTTATTTTGAGCATCTGAGAAACTGGCTCATATAATTAGTTGCAGTATTGTGTAAGTAACAAACAGGTATTGCGCTCTCATCTCTGAACAAGGTGATCATTGTTTTAGTCCTTTTACTAAATATGGGGCTTATATTCACTACTGCAGATAGATGCAGTCTTTTGGATGAAAGATTATACATCCCTTTTTGTCCAAAGTTGGTGGTTTCTAGGTGCCAGTTGATGATCCCATGATAGTTATTAAATAGAGAACACTGGCGTTATCCACTCCAACTTTCAGCATTCCATTTCTCAAATACCCTTGATGTCTAGTATATAATGGCTGCACTACAGCATCAGCATTAATGTTTCATTTTGTAAAGCACTTGAAGTACCTAGAGTGTAATCCAAACATTTGGGATATGCCCAGTGAAAAAGCAACAGGAGCGCTCTTCAGAGCTGTCAGTTGTGGGCAGTAACTTCCTTGGATCTGCCCTTCTGCCTGGAGCTACTATCTTTCTACTTAGTGGGACCAATTTATGACAGCTTTTCAGCTTCAGTTCAGGCCAGTGGCTAGCAGTAAGTTTTCAAATATTCAAATTCGGTTCAACACTCCTTTTTCTAGGTTCCGAAGTAAATTTTAAACCTCATCTTAAATGGTGGCAAAGATTATCTTGAGTTGAGAGAGGTCTTTAATGGTATTAAATTGTTTAATTAAAAAATTGTTAACTTCTTCTCTTAATTGCCCAGAACTCCTAACTAACATAAACACAAAACTTGTAAGTACTGGTACATTTAGACCATTGGAAGGTTAAGATTTAATTGCAGCTAAATAAATGTTTTTGTGGGCCTCAAACTTCGTTGGTAATGATGCAACAAGCATGCATAGTCTTTAGAACTAGTGACACTAGAAACATAGCATGGAGATATTTAAAGAAAATTTTATGTGCCATTCTGTCACTTTACAGAGCATAATGTGTTTTTTGCAGACACTGGTGAATTCTTTTAAAGCAGTTAATTTGATTGAATCTTAATCTTGATTGGGGTCACATTAGACAGATAATTTACAGAGATTGTACTTTAATTATATACTCTAGTTAGTTTTTTGTTCTGATGAATGAAAATAAATATTTTATCCATGTTCATATGTAGTCCATCTGTTTTTTAAACTGTTTTTTAAACTGGATACTAGAGTTAAAATGCATTAATACTTTTTTATTGCTTTAGGTTGTGATTCAGGGAAATGATGACATTGCCAGCAGAGCAATAGATCTGCTTAAAGAGATCTATACTAATCTTGGTCCAAGGTTACAAGTTAATCAGGTAAAAAAAAATTGAGTGGAATGTAATATTGAATAAAGATTATTGTAAAATTTAATTGTGATATTTTGATAGCTTAAAGTTTTGAAAATATGGCAGTTTCCATCCATGGAACGGCCTCTTGGAGAATGCGCTCTTGCCCATGTACAGATTTTAATATGTACAGCATGCAGAGATTTAGGGATCTACTAAGAGTGTTTAAAGATTAAAATTGCTGGCTTTTGAGAAATCACCAAAGTTTAATGCACTTGTTAGTTATGTCTGTTGTATTTCCATTAGCAAAACAGTGGCTCGTGCCAAATACTTGGCATTCTGCTGGGATTTGAGCTATGTGATATTTTGTCCAGTGTGTTCGCTGGCTGGGGCTAGGTCATGCCAATGGTGGCTAATACAACCCTTGAATTCATTTCACTTCTCACATAAGAAAGCATTGCAAAGCTCTCAGAAACGAGGACTCTGAACCAAGCTCTGGAGAATCAAATCCTTTCTCTCAAGATTCCAACTTGCCTATTAGTATGTTTCATTAGAAAGTGAGAGAGACTTGCAAGTTTCTAGAAAGATCAGGGAAAGGATAAACTATTGGGATTTCTGAAATCTCCTTTGTTGTTATCAAGATAGTACTAGTGGGCAGTGTTATTACCAGCTTGCTCATGCATATTGCAACCATGGAGCCAGGGAAGGCAGTGCAGTAATGGAAAGCTTCTGTGCCTTTCTTGAATTCAGTAGTTTTAAGTATAAACATTTGAAAACATAATCCCAAAACTTTAAGGACATTTTTGCCCTCCAGATCACCTCCAACAAGTTTCTTGTATCTAATGTTTGTTGTACTTTTTAATCCACAACCCCTTGCTACACTCCACTTTCCTTAGTTATTCCATTAAGGACACATTTTTTTAGTCCTCAAAACCAGCAGTCTGCAAAATACAGTCTAAAGATATAGGTACTACCTGACAGATGGATATATAAATATTCCATATTATAGTCTGTGGTGAGCAGCAACTAAATGAGAGAGTAGTCCAATTTAGTATCCTGCACAGAGCTGCATTTTGCTTACGTTGCAGCTGTTTGGTTGAAGTCGGTGGGATGAGGGGCAAGGTTTGTACTACACACACACAGGTTGTAGAGTTAGCACTGATATTTCAAAAAATAAAGTATACTATATTAGATTCAGTTATCAACTGTAATGTTAGTGTGGAGAAAACCAAACTTGCGAATAGTCTTGAGTAAAGATATGGTTTTCAATTAAGATTTTATAGCACACGTTTGTTTGATTCTGCAGCTGAAAAGTGGCTATGTAATATTTTGTAATTGTCCCAATTTCTCTCGTACGTTACATTAGGTAGTGATCCATGAAGACTTCATTCAATCCTGCTTTGATCGTTTGAAGGCCTCCTATGATACACTGTGTGTTTTGGATGGAGATAAAGACAGTATTAATTGTGCAAGGCAAGAAGCAATACGAATGGTGCGAGTATTGACTGTTTTAAGGGAGTATATAAATGAATGTGACAGTGATTACCATGAAGAGAGAACAATTCTACCTATGTCAAGGTTTGTGAAGAACTCAGAACTACTATGATTCATCTTCATTAAAGTGATCTTAGCAATGGAAAATGTTTTAGTTTCAAAATTAATTTAACTTCCTTTACCAGTGTATTAAAAAAAAAAATCCTGTAGCAGTTATCCTAAGTGAATATTACAAACTGCTATTGAACAAATAACATTTAATTTCCTTCAAAAACACCTTTAAATTAATATAATGCACTTATTGACATTCTAAATAACTAACTTTCACAATTCCTTTGTGAGGTAGATAGGCATCCACATACAGGTAGGAGCTAATTGGTTAACAGAACTAGAATTACATTTGAATTTCTGGCACTTGGTCCTATAGTTGACATATAGTGTCATTAAAGTGTATATATTTTTACTGTGTTTCCTTTTATTTCAAAAATATTCAATTTTTGTTTTGAAGAAAAAGGTATTCTTGTTTTAAGTGCTGGCCCCTATGTGTATTCCACACATGATACGCATGCACACCATATGCTTGAGTCCAGAGATTTTAATAAGCGGTGTCCATTGGCCTGCATATGCACAGTAGATCTCCTCATGCTCCCGAACGAGGGTATGAGAAGCAGTGTGAGTTGATGCCCCCTCACTTGCTTCTTACTGTCACATGGTCCGAGTCAGAATCCAGTGTCCTCTCTTGTTTCAGCCTTTCAGAAAACCTGTAAATAAGATTGTAAATAGTTCTTTAGCTTAGTTCAGTTAGTCTTAGTGTAGTTAGTATAGTTTGTTTCCCCGGACTGGGGACTATGCCCAGACTCTTGGGCTTCAAAAACTGCATCTCCTGCCCTAGACCCTTCTCCATCAGCGATGAACACCAATGCTACCTCTGCTGTCTGGGTGAGACCCTTATTTCGGCAGTATTTGTTGCTCATTTCCACCAAGAACTTGCAAAGGTCGTGAGCTTTGCCTGAGAAAACACTTAAAGGAGAGAGGCTTCATAGCCTTCTCCAATCTGGGCCAGGAAGACTCACAGCCCCATACATTGGCCTCACCAAACAAGCAGTGCCCACCCTTCTGAGCAGGAGCAGAGCCGTGGGTGTCTCCGCCAAAAGAGTCTGCCACGAGGGCTTCCCATGAGAATAAGGGTCAAAGGCTGTCCAAAAGAGAGACACTCCTTCCCCGAGCCCATTGAGGTGTGTAGGAAGAAGGATCTTTGACCTCGGTCCTGGAAAGTCCTAGGGCGGAACCCGTTGCAAATTCTGCACTTCTCCTTCTGGTGACTCTCCCCGAGGCACTGCTGACTGGAAGAGTGCGGGTCGCTCTTAGGCATAAACATTCCACAGTCCTCACAGAGCTTGAACCCTGGGGACTATTAACTAGCTAAAACTAGAAGCTATAAACACGAAGAGTGGACACTGCCCAAACACGCTTGCAAAGCAAGAGCAACAGTTTGTTCCAGCTAGCCGTCACCGGTGATAAGAAGGAACAAGGGGTGGGGGGTTGGCAGGGCCCTATATTGGGCACCATGAAGGGGCAACTCCAGGGGGCACCCAGGCCAACCCTACGGACGTTGCTAAGGGAAAAATCTTCCAGCTGGCGTGCACGTGGCGCGCACACACCTGATTGGAATTGACATGAACAACAGATCTCGAAGAACAACAGTTACGAGAAGGTGAGTAACCGTTTTTTCTGTCAGTGATTCTGGCACTGAGGCACAATGGCCGTTATCCACCGATCCTGTCCACAAGTGCAGCTCCAGACTCTGTGCTACCGACATGTCCACCCAATGGGGACTAGAAATAGAGATGACCGTACTATCGGTGTCAACCATCAGAACTCCCCATGCGCCAGAGTGCACAGAGACCTATACAGCACCGGAGGATATATTCCTCTACTACCTGCAGTCTCCTCTGGACCAGTGCTCCTGAGGGACGTTACCACACCAGACGACGATATTACTTTGGCATCCCAGGAACCATCCCACTTACAACCATCAGGCAGGCTTGCCTTGGTGCTGATGGCTCTGTCATTACAGCAGAAGCAGTTTTGGATTCAAACAAATCTAATGAACCAGTCCCTCCTTCACAGTGAGAACCAAACCCAGACAGGCGATGCAGGACTTATGGTCGCTACCTGTATGAACATGACCTCCCTTGGGACCGATGGTTCCACATGCTATGGGCCCCCCTTCAAACTGTTGACTCCTCTTTCTGGCCCTGTTGGGGACCATGGGATCTCTGTATGGATGTCTGGGACCCACACAGAAGTCTTTCCACTCCTCTCCCTTGCGCCAACAACCGGTTCCGTTGGTGCATGAGGAGGAGGAAGATGTTGAACCAGAACCACAGATTGACAGGAATCTCCCCTTCTTCTCCAGATGAGGCAGTCTCCTCTTCTTCCTCATCCCCACCAAACTACCACAGGCAATACCAGCACTTACTCTGAAGAATGGCTAGTGATGTCCAGTTATCTCTGGAGGAAATCCAAGACCCACATCACGGACTGTTGGACATTCTGAATCCAGTTAACAAGGTCTTATTGGAATTGGCAAGATAGGTGTGGGTGCATAGAACACTGGGGTTTGCCAGACCAAAGAGGGCTCAGAAGTGTTGTTTTGTTCCGGCAAAGGGAGCTGAATTCCTGTTCTCCCACCTTGCTCCCAACTTCCTGGTGGTACATTCCATAGCAGCCTGTAACATGTCTCAATACTGAAGGACCACCCCATTAGAAAATGGTTCCAAGAGATTGGACTTCCTGGAGAGAGAGGTCTTCTCTCTGGGCTTGCAATTTCGCATTGCCAATTACCATGATCACCCCATTCCCACTTGTGTTTAGGACCTATTTTTGACATTTTAGTCAACACCTGCTCACCACCTCTGATGCCACTTGCCTCTCCTTATGTCACCTTTTGAGGCCATCTCATTCTGTTTGCCCACAACTGGGAGTTAATTGTGATTGACGGTTGGGTCTTGGAGATTATCCATCAGGGATAGTCCATAGAGTTCATCTTCTTCCCTTCCCCATTGCCCTTCATGGACCACTCTCATGAGGCAATTCTTAAACAGGAAGCCGAGTCCCTGTTACACCGAGGGGGAATAGATCCTTAGTATCAAGGAACAGGGTTTTATTTTCTAGTCCCCAAAAAAGACTGAGGATGGAGACCCATTCGGGATCTTTGGCAACTCCCCATCTTCATTTGGAAGATGAAATTCAGGATGGTCATGTTGGCATCAATAATCCCCTCTCTTCGAGAAGGAATGTGGTTTGTGGTGCTCTATGTGAAGGATGCATATTTTCATATAGACGTTCATATACCCCCCCATAGGAGGGTCCTATGGTTTATCACAGGCCAGGTGTACTTCCAGGTCCTCATCTTTGGAGTAGCAACAGCACCCAGACTGTTTACAAAAGAGTTCTCTGTGGTGGTGGCCCAAATGAGAAGTCAGGGCCGCACAGTTTTTCCATATCTCAACAGCTAGTTCCTTGTAGGTCGCTCTTGACAGGAGGTTAGGTTGGCTATTCAATACCTCATTCAAAGCCTCACAGCCCTGAGGGTTTGCGTGAACAGAGAGAAGTCTATTTTATCTCACCCCCCACCCCTGAGGACAAACTTTATTGGGGCAGTGTTGGTCTCTGTTTACGTAAGAGCCTTCCTCTCTGCAGAAAGGTTTCAGATGATGCACGACCTAATTTCTTTGATTTCCTACAGAACAAGGACTACAGTGTGGATGTGCCTATTGCTGCTAGGTTGTATGGCAACGTGTACTTGTGTATCATCCTTTACCAGGCTTCATCTATGTTGCCTGCAGGCCTAGCTCAGTTCGGTCTACTTTCCCAAGAAAGACCACATCAACTCCAGGATGACTGTTCCCACTCGCTCCTAGTGCCACTATTATAACAGATGTGGTCCCTTCTGGTTTGGAGCCTTCTGGCCACACTGCACAAGTCATGTGGACCAGGCAGGAGGCCAGACTACATATCAACATCCTGGAGCAGCAGGCAGTTCGCCTTGTGTGCAAGGCCTTCCTTCCGCTCATTCGCTCCCTCCACATCCAAGTAGTGTCGGACAATATCATCACCATGGTCTACATAAACAAGGAGAAGTGAGATCTCTCTCACTTTGTCTGGAGATAGTCAGGCTTTGGAGCTTGTGCATCAGGCACATCACCATCCAGGCAGCATACTTCACTGGTATCCACAACTCCTTAGCAGGCAACTTTACTCAAGGCATTTCCCAGCAGGCCACAAGTGGGAAGTCTGTGACTCTGTTCTGATGGACATCTTCATGCTTTGGGGCACATCTCTATGGGACCTTTCTGCATCACAAACAAACAAGAAACTACCCCTATATTATTCCAGAGGAGCCATAGGTCATGACTCCCAAGGTGATGTGCTTCTACTGTCGTGGACGAGCGGTTTCGGATATGCCTTTCCTCCCATCCCCCTGTTTCCACAAGTGCTGAGAAAGATACGTTATGACAGGGCCAATGTCATTCTCCTACTGCTCTACTGGCCCAAGCAGTTTTGGTTCCCAGAGCTTGTCAGTGTCTCCAATCAAGATCCACCCCTTCCCAGAATTCCTGATGCAGGACAAGGGAAGGGTCAGACACCCCAACCAGGGTTGTCTCCACCTCATAGCCTCGTGTTTGGCTGCAGTCCAGGCTATACTTACCCAGAGTTAGGAAAGAATAGAGCAGATCCTGTTATCTGGCTAAATGGAAACACTTGTCAACCTGGGTGCAGCACAATCAGTCTCTCCCAGTCCCTTTAAGCTTCGTCCTGATAGTTCTTGTCTTATTTAAAAAAAAAAAAAAAAAAAAGGTCTGGTCTCTCAATCAGCTCATTACAGATCCACCTAGCAGCCATTAGTAGCTTCTTCCCCCCAGTAGACAGTCTGTCTTTACTCAACTAGCTACGACACGGTTCATGAAGGGCTTCATTAATGCCTCTCCAACAGTCACTAAACCCACACCGCTATAGGGTCTGAACCTCGTGCTGTCAAAGCTTATTAGACCTCCATTTGAACCCTTAGCGACATGTTCCATGTCCTGTCTATCTATGGAAGTGGCATTTCTAGTGGCCATGACTTCGGCCAGGAAGGTCAGCGAACTGGGAGCCCTCATGGTGGACACTCCCCCCCCACTTCCCCTCCCATTATGATATTTCACAGGAACAAAGTGTCCCTTTGCCTTCACCCTAAATTTCTCCAAGGTCGTTTCCAGATTCCACCTTAACTAGTGTATTCACTTACCTGTCCTTTTTGTGAAATGCCACGCTTCTTCTGAAGAGAAGACTTCACTTCCTCGACATCAGGAGTGCACTTGCTTTTTACCTGTAAAGAAACAAGTCCATCAGAAAGTCTCCAAGACGGTTTGTTGAGATAACAGCGAGATCCTGTGGTCAGGATCCTCTTAAAGAATTGCTAAGTGTGTTTATGGCTGAATTATCAAATGCTACAGACTAGCTCGCATTCCACCTTCTGTCACTAATGGCTCATTCCACAAGAGTGCAGGCCTGCACGGTAGCATCCCGGCAGGAGGTCCCAATGCACGACATGCAGAGCACCCATCTAGAGCTCCATAGACTCATTTGCTAGACATTATGCGCTAGTCTAAGGGCTTGTCTACAATTACATTTTTATAGCACTCTAACCTGCTGGCTCAGGGGTGTGAAAAATCACCCCCCTGAGCGCAGCAAGTCTGAGCGCTTTAAAGCTCTAGTCTAAACAGGAGCTAATTCCCTCGTGGAGGTGGATTACCAGGAGCACTGGGAGAGCTCTCTCGCGACCACACTTGCACTTCATATGTTCTGAGTTTACTAAATCTTTTTTTTCTATTCACCATTGCTGCCAAGAAATTTTAAAACCTCATGACCTTGCCATATGTTTGAACTGCTGCTACAGTAGTGGGAGCAAAAGTTAGTTAATATGCTAATAGCATTCAGTAATTACAACAAGGAATTAAACAAGGCAAATTCATGTTGACTTTTATGCTGCAGAAACAATAAAATATAAGTGCTAAACTGGATAGAATAAGCCAGTAGGACTGAAATGTTATTTCCAAGATTTGAACAGAGAATTGCAAACAGTGAAGAGAGAACCAAAATTTGAACTACGTAATTACTTTAGGTTTACTTGAAATTCTGTGTTCAGAACACAAGTGTAGAACTGATTGTTCAGTAAGTTTGTGGGTGTGCACTTTCCACTCTCACTTGTGGCTGTACAAATATTCAATTTACATGCAACAATGCATGCGCAAAATAGTCGTATGCTTGCACATTCCAACAGACTTACAGAAAATAATTCTGTAATAGTTGCAGTACAAATGACTGCATGAAAAATAACCACTTTTGTTGTACTTGTTTTATGCCGGCAACAATGACTTTATTTAGCATGTGCTCTCCATTTGTTTTGCAGAGCTTTTCGTGGTAAGCATATCACACTGGTGGTTCGTTTTCCAAACCAAGGTCGGCAGGTAGAAGACTTGGATATTTGGTCTCACACAAATGACACAATTGGTTCTGTACGGCGTTGTATTCTGAATCGTATTAAAGCCAACAGTGCACATACAAAAGTAGAACTGTTTATTGGTGGTGAGCTGGTAGATCCCGCAGATGATAGGAAGTTAATTGGACAATTAAATCTTAAAGATAAAACGGTGAGTGCTATTACTTTAGTCAATTAGTTAATATTACTCCACTTCTATAATTATTGGGGGGGAAATGAGAGCAGGAATATCATTATTAGAAATGTGAGAGGAAAGTAATACCTTTAATTGGACCAACTTCTGTTGTTAAGAGAGACAAGTTTTCGAGCTTCCACAGAGCTTTTCTTCAGATCTGGGAAAAGTACTCAAGAATTAAGACTTATTACAATTATAATTATTCTTGTAAGCCATAATGTAATTATGGATTATTACAACAATCTATAACCTACTGTTCCCCCAAAGCCCCCCAGCTTCTCGCACACCAATGACTGGAGAGGTATTAATGGGCCACTTCACCTTGAGTGGTCCCTTGAAATGTGTTGCTACTTATGCTAAACAATGTGTTCCACGTTGTATTTTTAGCTGAGAGAGTCTTGAGTACGTTTCCAAGACCTGAAGAATAGCTCTGTGTAAGCTTGAAAGCTTGTCTGTCTCACCAACAGAAGACACAACAGATATTGTCTCTCTAATATCCTGGGACAAACACTATTACTGCAATACTGCATACTTTATTTCAAATGATCCATTCTAACTTAGTGAAATATTGTATTAGTAGCTCATTTAGTATAAGAAGTTCTAAAGTTTATAGTTTTCAGATCTAATACTTATTAAAATATATTAATCTTCTACAAATTTATTTTTCAGCTAATTACAGCCAAGCTTACGCAAATAAGTTCCAATATGCCTTCAAGCCCTGATAGTTCTTCTGACTCTTCAACTGGTTCTCCGGGCAACCATGGCAATCACTACAGTGATGGTCCAAACCCAGAAGTTGAAAGCTGTTTGCCTGGAGTGGTAAGTATATGTATTGGTCCAAAAATCTTATGAAGTTAAAAAATTACACATTGTAAATATTAGCACAAATTGTTTCAGTTGCTGAAATAGCATGACAAGTTTTTATTTTTGTTTTAGATCATGTCACTGCATCCTAGATACATCTCGTTTCTTTGGCAAGTTGCAGACTTAGGCAGCAGCCTAAATATGCCACCTCTTAGAGATGGAGCACGTGTCCTTATGAAACTTATGCCACCAGGTCAGAATATAATTTTAATCTCTTTATATCTTGAGGTTATGTCTCACCCATTTTCTGGAAATGGAATCCTTCCTCCTACTAATTTAGTGTATGGTAGTCGTGAGAGTACATTCATTTATTTCCTGTATTGCTATATCTTGTCCATAATATAAAGTTAAATATTTTAAAAAGCGTTTTTTAGATGTCAATGCCTGTTTATCTTTGAAAATGGGGAAAGGTGTTAAAATTGAAACTATTTTGCAACACTTACTACTGTATAGGAGTTTCTAAGTGCTGTCGGTAATAAATATAACCCAGTACCTCTGAAAAATCTGAATTTGTATGTCAGTTACAATTTCTGCATCTTTTCTTATCTGATGTCCTTTGAAGTTTCTCAAGTTGATGGGTATTCACTGAAATTTACAATTAATAATTACTTGTTTTTAGGTAACTATGGCAGTAATGTTTAGAGGTTGTGTTTTTATTGCAGATAACACTACAGTAGAGAAACTAAGAGCTATTTGCTTAGACCATGCAAAACTTGGTGAAAGCAGCCTTAGTCCATCCCTTGACTCTCTTTTCTTTGGCCCTTCTGCCTCACAAGTGCTATATCTAACAGAGGTTTGTAATGTTTTTCTTTAAAAATAAATTAAAAATAAAAACCCGAACTTTTACTATATTTTAAAACTCTTTGGCATTAAGGTTACATTTTCTATGGTGGAGTTGAAGAACAAGATCAAATTCTGGTGTAAAACTAAAAAGATTCAAAATGTCTGTCAAAGCAGCAAAGTGTGGGAGGCGTGCATGGGGAGAAATATCAAAGCATTGTATAAAATGTACTTCTGTGTACTTCCATTTTTTGGTGTATGTGTTTAGAAAAAGTGTATCGTGTGTGTTTGCTAATGTGTTTTATTTCCTTCTTGCAGGTAGTCTATGCCTTGTTAATGCCTGCCAGTGCACCTCTGGGAGAAGATGCCAGTGACTTCCAATATAACTTCTTAAAAAGTGGAGGTTTGCCTCTCGTATTGAGCATGTTGACTAGAAATAATTTCCTGCCAAATGCAGATATGGAAACTCGAAGGGGAGCCTACCTTAATGCTCTAAAAATAGCCAAATTGTTGCTAACAGCAATTGGCTTTGGCCATGTTCGAGCTGTGGCAGAAGCTTGTCAGCCAGTTGTAGAGGGGACAAATCCAGTCTCACCGGTAATGTACCTTTGACTTTTTTTTTTAACTACTTCTCCCCCCCCCCCCCCCCCCCCCCCCAAAAAAAAGTCTTTTATAGAAATACTAATATGCAGTAATTTACATTCAGGTCTACAAAGCTGCCTTCCTATAATAATACCACTTTTACTTATTTTTCTGTCTTGGATGTATATTTCAACTGTATGATTCATAAGGAACTCATAATACTCATTTTTAAATGTCTGAGATAGTAAAAGGTTCTGCCTCACCAATTCCTAGCACCTCCATTGTTGCAAGTTCAGTTCCCTTTTGACTCTGGAAAGTAACAGAATTCCTGCAAGAACAGCACTTCCAATACTGTTCCAGCTTGTCTCAGTAGGTATTTGCTGTTGTGATCCTTCATTGATGTGTATTTGTGAGTTCAAATGACTCTCCACATGAATTCCACTCTTGGTGCATATGCATCCTTTGCATGCAAGATGTGCCCGATGGGGCTGCACCTGCACCCTCATGTCCTTCACGCACCTAGGTTAACCAGATAGGAACTGTGAAAAAACAGGACGGGGGTGGGGGGTAATAGACGCCTATATAAGAAAAAGTCCCCAAAAACGGGACTGTCTCTTTAAAAACGGGACATCTGGTCATCCTACATGCACCCCACCCGAGGGCATAAAGGGCACGGTGGGCTTACCACCCCTCAGTTCCTTCTTACCACCCTTGACAGCAGGATTGAACCACAGTCTCTGCTTACGCTGCACATTGTGATGTCTTGTTAAGCTGGTTAATAGTAGTTAATATAACTAATGTAGATAATATAGGTTTTTTTTTTGGCAAATAAATCAGAGTTTTTTGGCATATATATATATATATGTCTGGTACAAGGATCCTTGCCTCTATGGCTGGGATTATATGATTGGGTTGCCTGCAATAGCAGGAGATAAGGTGATCGTGGAGGAGCCCACTTCACGTGTGAAGTACCTTTTGCTGCATCGCTGCCTACTAAGACATTGGTGATGTGCTGCATACGGATGGGGAGCTCATCTTTGCCACTTTCCAACCCAAGGGCATTGGGTCACTCCAGGAAGCTCAACTTCACATTATGTCTTGAAGCTCAGAGCCATACATCTTCATGCACAGTGTTTCTACTCTTGTTATCCAAGTGATAATGGACAACACCACAGCCATGCACTATGTCAAGATAGGGAGGAGCATAATCATCTCTGCTCTGCAAAAAAGCGATTTGTGTCTGGGATGGAGCATTTGTCATCAAATCATATTATCTTCCAGGCTTGCAAAATGCCCTGGCAAATTGAGACAGCAGATAATTCTCAGACATGAGTGGACTGTAAGGGTATGTCTACACAACATTTTGGACTGAGCAGGAGAGAGCCTCCCAGCCCAAGTCAACAGACTTGAGTCAGCGGGGGTGACACTGGTGCTCTAAAATTAGCTGTATAAACAGTGCTCTGAAGTTGCAGTTTGGACTGAAGCTTGGGCTTTGAGACCTAGGTTCATCCTCTGAGCATGGTAGCCACAGCTTAGTCCAGACAATTCTGGTACTTGGATCTGGTGAACCTGTTAACTCATTCTTCAGTCACGCTACCTGTTCTACCTGACATGGTTTTGCAAATAGAGGTCATATCTTATTCAGAGCCAGCATCATTACATCTGAATTTGTCACTGGTGTCACCACTGCTGGAATGCTGTATCTGGTTCTGGTGTCCACAATTCAAGAAGGATGTTAATTTGGAGAGGGTTCAGGAAAGAGCCATGAGAATGGAGAACAAATATTTGATGATGGGTTTTTCAGTCTAGCAGATAAAGGTATAACAGGATCCACTGGCTGGAAGTTGAAACTAAACAAATTTAGACTGGAAATAAGGTGCCAATTTTTAACAGTGACAGTTATTAACCATTGGACCAACTTACTAAGGGTTGTGGTGGATTCTCTACCACTGACAATTTTTGAATCAAGATTAGATGTTTTTCTAAAATATATGCTGTAGTTCAAACAGGAAGTATTTTGGGGCAGTTCTATGTCCTGTATTATACAGGAGTTCAGGCTAGATGAATACAATGGTTCCTTTTGACCTTATAATCTATGAATGCAGGAGCATAATGTTTTAAGACAGGGTTACTCTCAGGACTCTTTCCAGATTCCTGTTTTTAAGAATTTTGTGTGAACCAGTTTATTCATATCCCAGTTTTTCTCCAAGCCTCACTCCCCCACAGGGGAAGCTAAACGCCACACAGTTGATGTAGTTAGGGCACTGTTTTCTTACATTTACAGGAGAAAACCCTTCAGGAACATACCTAAACTTTATGGCCTTTGCAGAGAGATGTGTGTCAGGCAGTATCCTCTCTGAACTTATCTTAGTCTTCAACTGTATAAGGACATGTTATTAGTTAGGTTAGATCTACCTAGTTGTAGTAGAGCTCAGGCAGCCTTTGCTGCTTGTTTGAAGAATTTTCCTATTTCTGAAATCTGTAGGGCAGCTATGTGGAGCTTGATCAACACCTTTACAAGACATGTTCTTTGACAGTGGCTTCCAGATAGGATGCCTGCTTTGGTGTGATGGTCTTGACGTCATTGTTTAAGTAGGACTCTTATTTCCAATCTCCAAGCAAATGTATATCTGCTTGTTGTGCACTGCAACGGGGTAGACTAGGTCCAGAGGTCCCCTGCTGGAAGCCACGCGGCTGTGCCTGCCCCTGCCCCAGAAAAGAGCAGAGGAGAAGTCCTCTAGGCGGCCTAGAGTGGCTGCAGAGAAGCAACCAGAGGGGCTGCTGGAGCAGACAATGAGGGGCCAGAAGGGCCCTATAAAAGGGAGCAGCAGAGGCAGAGCAGTCAGTTGCTGCCCGGATCTCGAAGAGGCAGGACTGGGTTCCTGGCTGGCTGGAAGAGCAGCAGGACCTTGGATGACAGGTCAGTGCAGGCAGGCTGATCCCGGGGGACTGAGCCCAGAACTTAGACCAGGCAAGGGTACTGTGATGGGCCCTCCTAATTTGGTTGACGACTGAGCCCAGGCAAGGGCTGCCAAAAGGACACCAACTGAGGGTACTAAGATGGGTCACTGTTGGTCTGTTAAAGAAGGCAGTGCCTCTGGGGAGGAATCCTTGGTGCTACAGCCCCATACCAGGACCGTGAGAAAGAACTAGAGACTGTATTCCTCAGAAGAGGGGGACTGTGTGAGAGACTCGGCTGGAGGGCTGAGTTGCTGAAGACCTGTCGAATAGCCATCAGCCGGGGGACGCTTGCAAGAGGCGGGTGCCACCTGTTGTAAGAACTGAAAGAAAAGCAGGCTCACATCTGACCAGAAAGGGAGTGCCTGTGAGAGGTGGGTGCTGCCCCGTGGAAAAAAACTGAGTGATTGCAGGCACATATCAGCCAGAGACGAGCGCTCATGAGAGGCGGATGCTGATGCTGTTACTTTACCGACACTTACATGCACCAACAGTGTAATCCAAATGGACAATTACTTTAAAAATGTTTACAGTAACTGTTCTTCAAAATGTGTTGTCCACATGGATTCTATGACCCATCCTCCTTCCCTGCTTCTGTGTAGTCTTACTCCTCTGGGATTTAGTGTTGGTAAAGGAACAGAGAGGTGGTTGGCTACTCTTCCCTTTATGATGTTAGGTGTAGGTGCTGCCCCAACAGATGCTGCTGGCGAGAAAAATCTGATCTCCCATTCATGGGGCGCATGCACACCAAAAGTGAAATCCATGTGGTTTCAAAGAACCACAATTATTGTAAGGTAAGTAACCGTTCTTTCCCCTCAGTCTTTGAAGTTATTTTTAAAGTAAATCATGTGTTTTTCATGCATTCACTGGGGATACTTTAAGTAATGTATTGGAAACATGGGGGTTTTTTTGTTGTTTTTTTGGGCTTGGGCAATATCTTTATCAGGCTCTTTACTTTTGGTGTTTAACACTGTTTGGGGCGTGAGGGGGCTTCAATCCTTTGGCACTGTGCCACTTGTCTTTGGGTCTCTGGTACATCTGTTCTGCTTTAGTGCATAGCACCCTACACATTTTGAAGCTTCAGCTTGCCAACACACAGTATCAGTAGTGTTTCAAGGCTCTGTCTCTTGATATGGAACAGTTCTTTGGAGGAATTTTTTAATGTTTCTCTTTGCTTGACTCTGCCAGCTATTCTTCGTGGGAATTTGAGGGGAGTCTTCCCTATACTTGTCTGGGACAAACAACTCATTAGTTTTAAATGTATGAAGTATGATCATACTATGTCTGACAGAACCATAATCTGTCCCTGGGAGAAGAGAGGCTCTCTGTGCTAAGATGGCATTCAGATTAAGAAAGAAGTACCTGAACTCTTTTCTCGCCTCCATTAGAGGCTGTAAGTGTTTCAAATCTTTCAACCTCAAAGTATAAAACATCAGCCTCCCCACATCGGGCGCTGAGTTTGTGTGGTACTGTTTGCTTAGGTACAGGTCTGGAGATGGATAGCTGTGACAGCACCACTTCCTTGCTTACTCTGAAGCTCCTTCCTCTTGATCCTTCTCAGGGCGTATCATTGTGTCATCTTGGTTAGATGATACTTCACTTAACAAAGAGGAGTCATACCCTTCAGAACACTGTGTTTTTCAAGTGTCCCTGTGGGTGCTCCATTTTACGTGCCTTGGTTCCTTGCACTGTAATAGATTTGTTGTAGCAGTGCCTGGTTGGGTAGTGCACATGCTGTCGCCGTCTCTCACTGCTCCACGCAGTTACAAAGCACTGCGTGACCAACCGCCCCTCAGTTCCTTCTCTGCTGCCTTTGGCTTCAGTTGGAATGAAGCTCTCTCTTAGCTTTGTAAAGGCTAATCTTATCTATAGTTTATAGTTGGTAGTATAAGCAGTAGTTAGATATTTCCCCTTTATAGTTATTTTATTTTACTTCAGACAAATTTTTTCCTTTATCTACCCTTATTCCCTTCAGTAGGCGGAGAAGTTAGACTCCCGTGGGTTTATTTTCCTCCTTTTGTTTTGTTTTTGTTTTGTGGCAGACTTTCTCCTGCATGCCCAGATCATCGGGCTTCAAACGCTGTCTAACTTGCGAACTGTCAATTCCGGTCTCTGACGGACATGTACAGTGTGTCCACTGTCTCGGCAAAACTCACGTTGCTCAAAAGTGTCCACATTGCTAGAACCTCACAGCCAGAGCAAGAAAAGCTAGGGATCTCCAAGTTAAACTCCATATGATGGAGAAATCCCTCAGACCGACTTGAGACCCTGAGTCTAGGACACCTCCAGGCCAATGGTCGCCATCCGCAGCGCCTATGAAAGAGCCCTTACCGAAGACTGCTACCGAAAAGCGGTGCCAGACTTTTCCACACCATGAATAGGCCAAGAAAAAGTGATCCTTGACCACAAAATGTACCTCAGTACCGACAGCACCGAGCATGTCGGACCATGAGGCACCGGGATCTTCTGGTACCGAGAGTTCCCAGAAAGTGAAAGACCATATGCGGGCGAGCTCAAATGGAGGCTCACAAAGCAAAGTGAAACCCTCCACCTCGGTACCCATTGAGCTGAAAAGAACCTCTGCACCAAGCGGTGCAATGGTGCCACCTGCAATACCTACGCCGCACAGCTCAAAACCCTCAGCACCGGTGGCTACAACTCTCACTCCCATGCCGCCAGTGATGCTGACCTCTGTACCGAAGCTGATGATTCCGCAACTATTCCTGAGACATGCAGACCTGCTAGTCTCCTCAACACCAGACTCTTGGCTGATCAGAAACACCACATTGGAAGGAATCCAAGGATCAGTCCATGCCACTTATAGTGTGTAGTAGTCAATATCTTCATGTTCCAGGACACACACCAGGATGCTGTAAATGTAGTGGAAAGGATTTGCCAGAGCCAGCAGGGACCATAAAATAGAGGGAGTCTCATGACCACAGCAGTTTTCCTAGTACCATACCAGAACTTAGTGGTCACAAGGCAGTCTCCAGTGCAGTTTTCTCGGTCTCTTTCTACAGGAGGTTTGCAAAACAGTAACACTGTGTTTTCTCCATGTGTTTTACAAATCATTGTTAGATTTAGTATCAAGAGAAGAATCCAGGTTTTCTGTGCTACTTTTCCTACCTCCATGTGAGGGATGCCCAGACTCATCTTTTATAATTTTGTGTTTTGGGATGTGCCCACGTTTTGAATACTTTTGCCTTAATTTTCACTTTTGATGTAATTGGGTTTCTTCTGGAGAGTTCTCTGTCTAGATAAAACTTCCTCTCCTCTCCCACCAAGTGTTCTTATTCATGTTTTTTAAGTATGTTATTGTTCACTATAGACACTGCTTCTAGGTGCTGCAGTTTTTATAACATTTTTCTTTTAGAAATACCACTCAAGTTTTCCAACCTTAGCAGAAATCTAGAAGAGCAAATTACGTGCTTGTACTGCTTGTTCCTTGATTGTCTGACTAGATTCTCACTTTTGCACCTACCACCCCTCAAAGATTGAGAAGCTACATCTGTTTGTTTTTTTACCATTCTGTGGAATGTTTATTTTTGTTTTTTGACTGTTAAATTCTTATGCAGAAACAAACTTAGTTTGGGGCATTGTAGAGTGTACACCAGATCCTGTCAACTGGAATGTGTTTGTGAAGAACCTCTACAAAACCTAAGAGGATCAAAAACTTCTGAGGAAGTTTTTCCTAAGTTACATGTTAAAAGCATGGACCCAGGAATTGGAAAACAGTAAAGAGAATTCAGAGAACTACTAAAGACAATTCTCTTGTACTTCTGACTCAAGTTTTAAATCAGTTTTAATAATGTCCAAACAGTGAATTTATATTTTTAAAATAAAATTAATTAAGGTGTACTTTTCTGGGCACTTTCTGGGGAGCAACATCTAGCTTGAAGAATGACACCATTAAGGGCACCCGCTCTTTACAGTCCATTGACATCCCATAAACCTGTTCCTTTCCTGTCTCAAAAGATGGGGGTTGGATGTCCCCCTAACTGTCTGTTTAAAATTTTATTCAAATGTCCAAAAAAAAAAAAAAAAAAAAAATTAAAAGTAGTTTCAGGTATTCTATACCTACTTATGATTCTCCCTGCTGGTATGTTTATAGTTTTACAGTTACATTTTCCCATTTTTGTAATGTTTTAAGAAGCTATTTAGACTTTTTCCAAAACTTGTGTGTGGAATACCAATTTTAACAACAAAATATCAAATACATGAATGTGTGTATATTGAAATGTTGGTTAGTATTTGAAATAACAAAAATGAGTCTTTTTTTGCATGTGTATTATATTTAAATAGAAATGTATCTTCTTCTTCCACTTGTCTCCTCTCCCCACACCTACCAGATAATTTCTAGTTTCATACTTTAGGGTTTTCTGTATTTTTCCCCCCGATGTAAATAATGAAAATAACTTATTCCAGATAAACCAGGCTACCCATGACCAGGCAGTGGTGCTGCAAACTGCCCTACAGAACATTCCCAATCCAACTTCAGAGTGCATGCTACGAAATGTAGCAATACGTCTTGCCCAGCAAATATCTGATGAGGTTAGTATATTCTTTCCTGTAAAACTTAAGTTTTCTGTACTAGATTTTCCTTTTATTTCATCATATTTCTTAGATTTCCTTTCATATAGGAAAATGATAATTTCCTTAAATTCAAAATACATTTAGGATATTTTGCATACTTTTTATTTTTTTAACACTTAAAAGCATTAAATGAATTATTTCAGGGGTAGGCAACCTATGGCACGTGTGCCAAAGGCAGCACACAAGCTGATTTTCAGTGGCACTCACACTGCCTGGGTCCTGGCCACTGGTCCGGGGGCCTCTGCATTTTAATTTAATTTTAAATGAAGCTTCTTAAACATTTTTAAAACCTTATTTACTTTACATACAATAGTTTAGTTATATATTATAGACTTATAGAAAGAGACCTTCTAAAAACGTTAAAATGTATTACTGGCATGCGAAACCTTAAATTAGAGTGAATAAATGAAGACTCCGCACACCACTTCTGAAAGGTTGCTGACCCCTGAATTATTTCTTTACAAATTTTTTTACATGTTTTTCATGTGTTTATTTGGGAAAACCAATATGTATAATGGCGTTCAGAGGGTATTAGCTAAGTGAACTATGTAAGGTTCTGCACATCTATATTAATGGGTTCTGATACTGTGAGACCAGAACTCAGTTGGTATGGTGTTATTGCAGATTTTAGAAGTAAACTTAGCATCATTTTTCGTGAGGTAATCGATAGATTTGAAGAATAATCAGAGATTTTTAACAAGAAAATATTGTAGTCCCTTTTACTCTTACGTTTGTCTTTGGAAATATGCTTTTTTAGAGAGTAATAGGAAAAATGGAGAGAGAAAGTTTAAATATTTTATTAAAGGTGACCTGAAATGCCTTTTAATACAAAAAATTCAACTGTTGAGGTCTCAAATACATAATTGAAAATCGGATCACCTGGGTGGAGGAAAAGTGAACAGCTTTGCTCACAAATGGATCATCCATCTAAATGGTGTGACTTACCCTTATTAAATTTATGCAATGTTGGGTGAGATAATATCTTAAGAAGAGCACTGTGTAAGCTGGAAAGTTTCTCTGTCACCAACAGAAGATGGTCTAGTAAAAGATGTTATCTCACCCATCTTGTCTCCGTTACTAGATTTGGAATTTTTAGTAATCCATTTAATACATTGTGGCCTGTCAAGGGTGGGCAAAGGAAAAATTACAACTGCCTTTCAAGATGATTGGTGCTGCAGCAGCTTCCAAAGTCGAAGCAATGCTGACTTGGACTTCAGGACCTGTATAGGAAATAATCTCCTCATACCACCTCAGAACATTGCTGAGATATCCAAAAGTGTAGAAACCCTCCATGACCATTTTAACAGTATGAAATGTACAGCGTCTGCCACAAGCAAAAAAAGGACAAAGGCTTGAGAAAAAAGAGGTTGATGGTACTGGACACCAAAACAAGAGTCCTAGTTTTCATCATTGCTACCATTGATGGAGCTGCGTCAGTCGTGAATTTTGTATATGAAGTTGCCAGTGTAGAGACACTGCTTTAGTCATAGCTTTTTCCATAGAAGAAATAGGTCATGGAGAGAGGGAGGGCAGGATGTGAATTGTGATTTTTACATGCTCTGTGTGAATGAAGTTTAAAAAAAATATATTAAAAGCAGAACACTAGCAAGACAGATCAAAGGAACGAGACTTAGATTACACAGCATCAGTACTAAAAAATCGTCTCTATATTTGCAAAAATGAAGAAAACTGCTGAAGAGCTAAATCTGAAGTATAATTTGGTTTATCCTGCAAGATTTTTCTTGTATGTTTTGATGGCCAATTATTAGTTTTTCCTCAGCAGATTTTGTTTTGTTTTTTTGTTATTTAATTTTGAGAAATTTGACGCAGCCTGTGAGGCAAGAATAGAGTAAGAGTTGAAGGGCATTGAAAAATCTACATATTTTTTAATGATCATATTTCAAGTTTTTAAAGTAACTTTTCTCCAGACTAAATTAACAAACCTATTTTTGTTTCCTTAGGCCTGGTCTACACTGGGGGTGGGGAGGGATCAACCTAAGATACGCAACTTCAGATACGAGAATAGCGTAGCTGAAGTCGATGTATCTTAGTTCGACTTACCTTGCGTCCTCACGGCGCGGGATCGACTGCCGCCGCTCCCCCGTCGACTCCGCTTCCGCCTCTCGCCGCGGTGGAGTTCCGGAGTCGACGGCAGAGCAATCGGGGATCGATTTATCGCGTCTACACTAGACGCGATAAATTGATCCCCAATAGATAGATCACTACCCGCTGAGTTCTCATTGCAATGATTCTGATGCAAGATGAATCTGTTGGTGGAGAGACTGGTGAAGAGCCTACTTTCTGTTCTAGATATTCCCATTTCAATAGCTGTAGTGTAGGTTCATCTAGGATTAAAAGCTCATGATGGAACCAATTTATTTATTAAGCTTTTTATCTTCTCCGTGTTTAATAAATCTGAGTATTGGAAGATTTATGTTGACAGAAAAAAAGGTGACTAGATATCTGCCTCCTCAAAGGATTTTGGAAGTTTTCCCCTGTCAGAGGGACGTATGCTTCCTGAACAATGTTACTTTGAATATGAACTCCTGACATTTTGATGAAAGCTTGTTGCAAACTGGGAGAAGTTACGATTGTGGTATTTAATTTTTTGTAATGTTTTAGGTGTTTGTACTACCAAATATTTGATATATATGAATCAATATAGTGCTTTATTTAAAACAGTTACTAAAAGTAAAGCCACAGAAAACTTATAGCTTATCTTTACCAAATATGTATTTATAGGAATTAATTTGAAATACACATTCTGTTAACTACTTGGGATCTTGCAGATGGTTTTATGTAGTAACAGTTTTCCCCTCTAGGCTTGGATTTTACTGTTCCAAACAGCCCTATTGGAATTATTTTATGTTTTTATAGCTCCCATCAACAAAATATAATATAAGGGCTCCCAAAGGTACTGTGTAACTCAACTAATCATAGAGTTGGCTTTAGTATGAGAACTACTGTTTTGTTTAAAGTGCTATAAAAATTAGTAACTTGACTGTCATACACCTCTACCCCGATATAATGCTGTCCTCGGGAGCCAAAAAATCTTATCGCGTTATAGGTGAAACCACGTTATATCGAACTTGCTTTGATCCGCCAGAGCACGCAGCNCCCCCCCCCCCCCCCCCCCCCCCCCCCCCCCCCCCCCCCCCCCCCCGCCGGAGCGCTGCTTTACCGCGTTATATCCAAATTTGTGTTATATCGGGTTGCGTTGTATCAAGGTAGAGGTGCATTTCATGCTTACATCACAGTAGAGAGAAACGTCTTATTACACCATAGCTGAAATGCATGACTTTTCCTTAGAACTGTAGTTGGTTTTTATCCTTATCTGCTTATTTTTGTAAAATATATAAATTGGGTGGGGAGAGTCAGATTTTGTACCTACAAACCTTGACATTGTCACTTTGACTGACTTTTTTCAGTTACTTAAAATACAAAATTGCAAGAATTCTCACTTTCATATTTGAGAGTATAATAATTTGCTTTCTTCCTCTTCATTATATAAAGTGAGTACAGTTAATGTTAAATGGAATACTTTTTTTTAGTATCTAAAAAGAGGAGTCAGAGACCAGGATTTTAAAAAATGTCTCTCAAGTTAGGCAACTTCGGAACTTCTGTGCTCTCAACACCTTGGAAAGCCAGGCCACTTACTTAGAAGCCAGCGTCTGCACCTGCAAGCCTATCTTGAGGCATAGGGTTTTGTTAGTTGTTGTTTTTTTTTTTAAAAGGTTGGCCTATATAATTTGCTATGAATATTCTCAAATACCTTATCCTCCAGATTAAAAAAAATATATTAGGTGTTCTTATAAGGAGATTATGGCATATAAAACCAAGTTTACATTCATGACATAAATGTGGTCAAGGGGAGGAGGCAGGAGATGCAGTACTCCTCAAAACTAAAACTTGGTCCTTAACTTGTACCTTTTGCTAATTTTCCTTTCTGAAGGAGAATTTTAAGTACTTGTGTTTGTGTATGAGGATGAGGTTGGGGAGGGGAGGCAGGAAAGATGTAATATTTCACTCTGATTGCATATTTTAAATGAATTACACCTTTATAAAGCATGTTGGAAAACAAACTCCTTCTTTGCAGCAATTAGTCACTGATAAAAACATGATGCTACATTTTCAAAGATTTAGTACAGTAACTCCTCACTTAACGTTGTAGTTATGTTCCTGAAAAATGCAACTTTATGTGAAATGATGTTAATCGAATCCCATTTCCCCATAAGAATTAATGTAAATGGCGGGGTTGGGTTCCAGGGAAATTTTTTTACCAGACAAAAGACATTATATACATATACTGTATAAGTTTTAAACAGTTTTAAACAAACACTTTAATATTGTACACAGCAATGAATGATTGTGAAGCTTGGTTGAGGTCCTGGAGTAAAAAGGTGGAATATTTCCAGGGAATGCTTTACTGCTAAATGATGAACTAGCGCTCGGCTGAGCCCTTAAGGGTTAATATGCTGCTTTTAATGTAGCCTCACACTCTACAAAGCAGCATCATGGACTGAGGCAAGAGGGAGGAAACACACTAGATGGAGGGCAGTAGCTGCAAAAACTGAACATGATGAGCCCACGCTATCCAGCTGGAGCGCACCACTCCCTCCTCCTGACAGCACATGAATGGCTGCACAGGTGCTGACTTTCCAAAGTGCTGGGGGGTGCGTGCATGAGTGAGTACACTGACCCCAGTTCAAGTACGTTGCCCTTTTAAGCAGATCAGACAGGAAGCAACAGTTTCCAGCAAGCTCCCTCCTTTCTGTCCCTGAGCCCTGTCCCCCTCCTCTGCTTTGTGGAGAGGGGGTACAGAGCGGGGGAGGGGGCAGGAGCAGGTGGACATCCTGATACTAGCACCCCTCTCCCCCAGGAAGCTCCAGGGAGCAGCTCCACAGCTGAGGGCAGGGCAGGAGCAACACGGCAGTGGGGGGAGAGACAGCTGAACTACTGCTGGGCAGCTGCTGAGCCACATACCTTATAGGGAATTTAGGGGAGTTGATGGGGGTGGCGGCTGCTGGCCCCCCTGGTTCTATTCCCCACAAGGAGGGGCTGCTCTTCCAGAGAATCCTGCAAGCAGTGGACAAAGCAGGCAGCTGCAAAACGACGTTATAAGGGAGCATTGCACAACTTTAAACGAGCATGTTCCCTAATTGATCAGCAATGAAACAACGTTAACTGGGACGACTTTAAGTGAGGAGTTACTGTATATAAACTAGGAACTATGCCCCAAAACTGTTGCATTCTAGTAATTCATTCATAAAACAAAACTCAGATTACCTTTGCAGGTGTTCGGATCTGTGATCTACTTTGTATGGCCTATGTGTAGCAAAATTCCTTTTGAAAATTAATTAGGGGTTTGGATGAACTCTTCTGTGCTTGGATAGTAGCTGACATGCAATATCTTGGTTATTTTTCTTAATATCAAAATTAGTTATGCCATTTTATAGGCTAATTGCTTTCCAAATCACAGCTGTTTTGGAGTTGAGAGCTAAGCAGACAAATCCAGTAAATGTATATTTTATGTATACTTCTCTAATGAAAAATGGCTGAGCAGATTATTTTCAATATTGTTTTTTTAAAAACTAATTTTAATCTTTTTGCTAAATTTTGGCCAGGATCAAATATTTTTATCACTTATCTAATATCAATTTATAATACTTATATCTCAGTAACTATAGTGGTGTGAAGCAAGATCCTGTGACACTACCTAATACACACATTTGGCTTTCATGAGCATTGCTAAGATGAAAGTGAAGAGTAAAATGCTAAATGAAGGCACAAGCATTTCTAAGTTATAGCATCATCTTTTTTGTTTTAATATAAAATGTCTTAAAGTAGTGTAAAGATTATATTTTTACAAGGTTAGTTGCCGTAATGGTGTAGAGTCCATTTTAATATTACTAGCAACTGTATTTTAATGTTGCTGTGGTTTGTTTATTTCTTTGTCTCCAGGCTTCAAAATACATCCCTGATATCTGTGTTATTAGAGCAGTACAAAAAATTGTCTGGGCATCAGGGTGTGGGTCAGTACAGCTGGTGTTCAGCTCAAATGAGGAAATTAGTAAAATTTATGAAAAGGTAAGAATTCTTAAGCAACTTCTTTTTTCTATTTAATTATTTGGTCAGCTATAAAAAGGACAGTGTCAAGTAATTTAGGCTCAAAATGTGACCTATCTTCAAATAGTTATATTCTTGTTGGTAATATACTTTGGATTCTAATGTAGGGTCACAGTTGTGATACTGTAGTTAAGATTGAGATGGTACTTCCATGCTATGTGCCTATTTTCAATTATTTTTGGGCTGAAATTTCTTAAACTTGAAGTTACATTTTTTTCTATTGTATCCAAATGTGAAATAAGCATTTGTTACATGCTAAATTTTTCAGGTGTACTTTTGTAATTTAGATAATTCAAATGCTTTAGTTTTTAAAGCTTAGACTAGGCATATATGTAATGAAAAATGTTGTTGGCCTCCCTTTTTTTGGAAGAAATTTGATTTTGAAATTGACACTGAAGCATTGGTAAAACTGAGTGATAGCATGTATAGCAGTTTATTTTCCTTAATTGCTTATGCACATACTTGGAGTTAAAATATCAGATCTTTGCATACACAGGATTTAAGGGGTGGGTTAGACCAATCAGAGTTGGAGATATTTCTGGGTATCATACAAAATGTTTATACTGTCTCAAGCTTTTGGGTCTTTTTTTCCCTTGGTGTACACTGCTCAGAACCTTGTTCTTATAAAAGTAACTTTCAATTTATCAACTGTGGCTTATAAAATTTTAAAAGTAATGATATAACCAACTCCTAGAATTGTATTGCAAATACATGTGTATCGTGGGATGATGTAGTTGAGGAAGTTGCTGAATTCTGGAAAGAGCAAGTTCTATTTGTCTCACATGTCTCTTAATTATCTTCTCTGAATTTTCAAAGTTAATCAAGTTAATCTGGCACTGCTCAGCACTTAGCTAAGTAAAGGAAGAAGGAATTTGGTGGGATGCTTTTATTCTTTGTATACTAAACCTTTTGCTTAAATTTTTGATTTACAGAAAAGTAGGTTTACTTCCAGAAAAAATAGCTTCTCATTTAGCTAGCTTAGTAGCCCTTGCACTCCTGATTGCCTAGGTATCCTGTTCAGTTTCTCACAAAATGAATTCCTCACTAAGAAGAATAATTCTCCCTTTATTTGAAGTTTACTAACGGGGCTAAATTCTGGCTAAGCTGGTGTGGTAGTAGAGAAGCAGAAGATGCTCCCATACGTTTCTGCATTTGCTACTCCTATCATAAAAAAGGAGTGTGGGAGGGGAAGCAGGATCCACATGCAGGTTTGTGGAAGGGGCAGGCTAGGGCAGAACTACTTGAAGTCTTGGTTCCTTGTCCCCTTTTCTACCAGCACTCTAGCCAATACAGCTGCCTCCGCTGTGCTGTGCTATAGACCTGGCAAAGTTTACCCCCTTCTTAAAATAACAAGGAAACCAGGTGGGAGTATAGCAGTGCAACAATGTGCTGCTGTTTACTGTGGCTTTCTGGCAAAGCCACAATTGAAGCTTGACTCTCTATCTGTTTCAGGCTTTACAATTTGTATTTGTAAACTATATATTTAAAGATTGAATTGAAAACATTAGGCAGTGAGTATGTATCTTAAATAGGAATGCATATGGCCACAGAAATAACTAGAGAGGAACTATAATTGGATGAATGATGAGAATTATACACAAGAGAGAATTATACAATTAAGTTGAGGAGAATCTTTCCTACACATTAATTTTAAATGCCATTTCACTTTGTTTTAGGAATTTCTCACATTTGTTTTAGATTCTCACCCAGTTTTCCCTCGGGGTGAAATCACCCCATTGAGAAGGCTAACACAAGACCTGTTCAACACTTTAAAACCAATTTAAACCCTGAAAATAAGACTCAGATGAAACTTAAACTGTGCACAGGCCTTGTGCTAGTTCTTTGTACAGGGAGAATTTTACCCTCTTTGTATACAAACGTCAATGTCAACCATTCTCTGTGTGGTGTTTGTGCCACTGATGCATGTATTAAACTAGAGGGCTTGTCTACACAAACAGTTCGTTGCAAGTGGAGGTGTAAATCTGCCCCGTGCTAGCTTGCTGTGCAGTGACTGTCCACATGGACCCTGCTACTGTGCACAAAAAGTTCCTTAGTGTGCTTTGCTCTACCCCAACAATGAAAAGGAGTAGATTAAAGCACAATAGGAAACTTTTAGTGAGTGTTAGCAGAGTCCACATGGACACTTAGTACATGGCAGGTTAGTGCGGAGTAGATCAGTGTGTTCACGCAGAGAAGCCCAGAGCTACGTAAGCATGAAATGTGATATGAGGTGACACTGGAAATGAAGGAAAAACACTTGGGAACAAACTATAAAAAGAAAGGAGAAATTGCAGAAGCAGAGTGAAGGAGGGATAAAAGCAAAAGTGGGATAGGAGGAAACAAAGTAAAATGGAAGAAGGGGAGAAATGGCAGAAATGGGGGGTATGATGGAAGAGAAAACTGCACAAAATTCAAGTTTTAAGTGACCGAGGCAACAGCATAGGAACACAGACCACAAAAAATTACTGTAGAATAGTTAGTTTGTAACAGGGCATGTCTGTACTTAAAACACTGCAGTGGTGCAGCTGCAGCACTTCAGTGAAGATACTACTATGCCAATGGGAGAGGTTCTCCCATCAGCGTAGTTAAAATCCACGTCTGCTAGAGAGGGTAGCTGTCAATGGGAGAAGCCCTCCCATTGTTGTAGCGCTGTCTACAAAGGGGGGGGGGGGTTAGGTAAATATAACTGTGTTGCTAATGAGTGTGGATTTTTCACACCCCTGAGCGATGTAGTTATACCGATGTAAGTTTCTTTGTAGACCTATCCTGAAGTATTATAAAAACATACCTGTGACTGTTTCCGGTGTTTAACAATTTCACAGCACGGAGCTAGTTGACTAATTTGCTTTTCTCCAAAGCATTACACTTGTGGAAAAAAACAAAACTAGAAGATTTTTTTTAAAGCTGGCATACTAATAATTAGATTCTAACTGCTGGAGGATGGACACGTTTCACAAAGGGTTCTTCTGATGCTAATAGTTCAGTGGACTCTGCTTCATTTTTGACAATTTTGATTTTTCAGTGGAACTTTGAGAGACAGCTCTGAGTTGTCAGAATCCTCAAAATTAGAGTCTATAAATTAAAGTTCAAAACTCACTTATTAAATCATCATCTGGTGAATTTATTTTTTTTTATATTAAAAATTAAAACATATTTTAGAAGGTTGGTCCAGGTTCTTCTGGAATTCTTCCTTACCGCCCCAATAAGCCTTATGTTACAGCAGTCCTTCTGGTCAGGGAGGACTGCATTTGGTTTTCCACCAAACCAGAATAGCACCATCTTAAGTCATGGCACAGAGAGAGACTTTTGAAGTGCTCCCTACCCAGAGGATCTGAATGATACTTCCACAGCCCAGCCAGTTCTTGCGCTAAACAAAGAGATAAGCTTGGACCACTACAGGACTGTATGTTACCCTGCTTCTACATCACGGGACTCCTTCCTGGCCTCTTCCCCCCAGCCCCTCCCAAAAAAAAATAATTTAAAAAAACCCCACCTTTGTAGAAGGGGATGGATTGTGCAGGATAGTTGCTCTTCTTGAGTTGTGGGGATTCTATCTGCACCCTCAAATCACTTAACATGCCAAAGATGTCAGATCTAATGCAGTGATTGTAAATCTTTTGTTTCTTGATTGCCACCCAAAGAAGAAAAATTAGCATAGCCTCAATTACCAGTGCACGGATATGTTGCACATTAGTTTGTGTAGATCCTGCTGGTGTACACTAAAAGTTTGTTAGAGAGCATGAATGCAGGATCTACATCGACCAATTAATGTGCAATGCATTAGGCCTGGTCTACACTGGAGGGGGGAATCGATCTAAGATGCGCAACTTCAGCTACAAGAATAGCGTAGCTGAAGTCGACGTATCTTAGATCAACTTAGAATCACTTACTTCGCGTCCTCACGGCGCGGGATCGACGGCCGCGGCTCCCCCGTCGACTTTGCTTCTGCCTCTCGCGGCGCTGGAGTTCAGCAGTCGACGGGAGAGCGATCGGGGATCGATTTATCACGTCTACACTACACGCGATAAATCGATCCCCGATAGATCGATCGCTACCCGCCAATCCAGCAGGTAGTGTAGACGTACCCTTAGAGTGCTTTAGAAATCACACCCTGTAGTCCATGTTACTGCTCCGTGTAGATGAGCTCCAAAGCACACTTTCTTTGCTTTGTCCTCTCCTTCTACCACTTTCCCTCATTATCTCCCTTTCACACCCTTCTCTTCTTCCCACATACTTAACCCTGTGATCTTTCTATCGGTCATCTAAAATGCATATTCTGTGTGTATATACCCCTCTATAATACAGTCATATAATAATCACTGTTGGTGATGGGTAAGGTTGAAATTTGGCATATGTTCTGTTGGCTCAAAGCTTTTTCAAACAAATTAATTTTGGGTTTTATATTGTGTGCCTGCTTTTTTTTTTTTTTTTTAACCACCTTGCAGAAGCTTTGGCAAAATCAGTTCAGCCATTTTTAGTTATGCTAGAAGGGGTGGGGAGTGCCTATATGCCAGTCAGAAAAATTACGTGTTATCTCAAAAATGGCCCAAATATAACAATTCAAATTTAGCTTATTTGATCTGAAGAAAATTCTATTCTTTTCTGATTTTAGGAAACTTCTCAGTTAGTCAAATAGGTCCTGAGCACCTTAGAACCACAGAGCAACTCCTTAGGGCTTTCTAAAGCAATGCAGGATGACAACTCTGCTGTGTTCGAAGTACAGCTCTGCTTGCAAAATTTTAAACTCCACATTTGCACTGCATTAGAAACTTTCCTTTTTATTGGGAAAAAAAAAAAAAAAGTGAGCAACTAGCAGTAACATACAGTGATAGTAACTTCTATCCACTAGCTCCTCCATTTTTGCACCTCAGTTCTTCCACAAAACTGCTATCTATGCTTCCTTGGTCTTCCCCCAAGCTCCCACCCAATATTCATCCCTCCTCCTTCTGCACAGTTTGCAAGGTAATGTCTCTCCTGGTGCATATAAAAACATGGTGGTGTTACCCAAGGGTGCAGAAGACCTTCCAGGGATCTTGGCCCTCCATGCACACCCTGAAATGTGCTGCTGAGTATCCTGTCCCATGGGCCTGGGTTCATATTCTCTTGTGCCTGGGATGACTCTGCAGTTGTCTGGCTTTGGGATGCAATGGGACAGCCATGCAGCCTGTTACCACAGCTGAATTTGTCTCTATTGCCTACTGAGGATCTGGTCCCTTACCTGAGGGGAATTAGTGACGCTCATGTCCGAGGTGTCTAACAGGTACAGCTGCTAGAGGTTTTTGTGCTTTTAGTAACTTTTCTGAGTCCTTGAGTGCTTAATTTCTCAGTCTTAACATTAAATTAGTAGTATTTTAATACATGTACATATACAGTATGTGTGCATATGCTCACTCTAAATCTTATTCATAAGATTTTTTTGAAGAAGACTGAGAATATGCTTTTTAGTTTTTGTAAGTGGCTGGCTGAGCTTCTCTGAATTGATCATTTTAATGCTTCTGAGATTTGAATTGTATTGTAGTTGTGTGTTAGAGTGCCTAGAGCCTTAAGCAGTTTTTAGGTTTTTTCCCCCCTAAATAGAAAAAAACATTTTCTAAGCTGTGTTGCTTTCTTATCTCCTTAGAGGGAATGACTATTGTTGTGTTGGACTGGGTGAACTGTCTTTTGCTGGGGAGGCATCCTGTTTCACATCTTTTTTCTGAGCTTTGCTTTTCTAATCTGGTATAACTAAAGTAACTCCTCGCTTAACATTGTAGTTATGTTCCTGAAAAATGTGACTTTAAGCAAAACGATGTTAAGCGAATCCAATTTCCCCATAAGAAATAATGTAAATTGGGGGGGTTAGGTTCCAGGGAAATTTTTTTTCACCAGACAAGACTTGTATATACACAGTATAAGTTTTAAACAAACAATTTAATACTGTACACAGCAATGATGATTGTGAAGCTTGGTTGAGGTGGTGGAGTCAGAGGGTGGAATATTTCCCAAGGTATGCCTTTCTGCTAAATGATAAACTAGCAATCGGCTGAGCCCTCAAGGGTTAACACATTATTGTTAATGTAGCCTCACACTCTACAAGGCAGCACAAATGGAGGGAGGGGAGACAGCATGGCAGACAGACACACACCCCCTGTGTGTGAGAGAGAGAGAGAGAGAGAGATGCGCATTGCCCCTTTAAGTATGCTGACCGCACTCTAAGTACATTGCCTTTTTAAGTAGATCAACAAGTTGAGAAAGCATCTTCTGCTAGCAAGCTCCTTCTGTTCTGAGCCCTGTCGGGTCCTCCCCGCTCTATGGAGATGGGGTAAGCTGGGGGCAGGAGCAGGGGACACCCTGACATTAGCCCCCCTTGTCCGTCCCGTCGTGNCTCCCCCCCTCTGCACAGCAAGCAGGAGGCTGCGGGGAGCAGCTCCAAGGCAGAGGGCAGGAGCAGCACATGGCAGTGGGGGGCGGGACAGCTGAACTGCTGGCAATTGATAGCCTGCTGGGCAGCTGCGGCACAGGGAACTTGGGGAGTGGAGAGCTGATAGGGGGGCTGCCGGTCCACCCTGGTTCCAAGCCCCCACCAGCCAGCTGCAACGGGCTACTCTTTCTGCAAGCGGTGCACAAAGCAGGTGGCTGCCAAACAATGTTATAAGGGAGCATTGCGCAACTTTAAACGAGCATGTTCTCTAATTGATCAGCAACGTAACAATGAAACAACGTTAACTGGGACGACTTTAAGTGAGGAGTTACTGTACACATCTTATTATGTGGTGGTTTATACTGTCCATGTCCTCATCTGTTAGTTTGACAAGTAGTATTGAGAAACTTTAACTGGAGGATGGGAGGGTGAAATAATATTAAGTCATACTAATATGAAAGGGGGCGGGGAAGAAATTGGTAAATATTGTATTTAAGAAGCTACCAATGTTAAAGGTGGAAAGAAAAATAACTAAACAAGTATAACTAAGATCCAAGTGCTTGTTACTCAAGTATAAAAAGGTGCAGTCTCTTCTGCATATATTACTATGCATTAGTTGTATTACACTTGCACCTGCAGGACCCAAACAGGTCAGCACCTCACTTTGCTAGGTACTGTGCAGATATATAGAAGACAGGTTCTCTGGGGTAGGAACTATCATTTAAGACAAGATGCAGCAGGTGAGTGAAAAGAGTATAGGGAAGAGAAGACTGAATATGTGATAACTTGCATTTTAGATTTACCTGGGAATTGGGACACAAACTCTTGTTATCCCCTTGTGTTTTAAGAGTACAGCTAGATGCCAGACAGATTTGTTGCACTTTTCCATATCCATTCATGCTGCTCATTTGATTCACTTTACAGACAAATGCAGGCAATGAGCCAGACATGGAAGATGAACAAGTTTGCTGTGAAGCTTTGGAGGTGATGACCTTGTGTTTTGCTTTGATTCCAACAGCATTGGATGCACTTAGTAAAGAAAAGGCATGGCAGACATTTATCATTGACTTGCTATTGCACTGTCACAGCAAGTAAGTGATTTAAAATAAATAAAACTTGTATAGCATTTTACCTCTTAAAAACACTGTACAAACTAATCTAAAACACAAGGTAGATGTTCCAGCTATTTATCACCTTTTTAACTACAAGAGGTTTTATGTACAGAAATACTAAAGACTTTCAATGTTGGTTTGCTTTGTATTAATTTTTTGACAACCTATGGTAAGTTCAAAATATGTTTTTGTTTTTTTATGATTGACTGGTTAGTCATGTAGGGCTGGTCCACACTAGGGGCGGGATCGAACTAAGGTACTTCGACTTCAGCTACGCGAATAGCGTAGCTGAAGTCGAAGTACCTTAGTTCGAACTAACGCGACTTACCTCGCGTCCGCGCGGCGCGGGATCGAAGTTCGCGGCTCCTACTTCGAACTCCGGTACTCCGCTCGCCCTGCAGGAGTACCGGAGTTCGAAGTAGCGCGTTCGGGGATCGATTTATCGCGTCCAGACAAGACGCGATAATTCGATCCCCGATACTTCGATGGCTACCCGCCGATCCGGGCGGGTAGTCTGGACGGGGCCGTACAAATATGTATTAGTATTCTGCTTAGCAATGTAACTTTGTAACTAGGTTCTGTGTCTCACCAACTCTCATTGAAATCAGAGAGTTGCAGGTGTTCAGCACCACTCAGTATTGTGCTGTTTGTTTCAAAAGTCAGTTAAACCAGAAAAATCTCATTAGTGTTTGAGACATCCTGAAGAGGGTATTTGGCCATTCTGACTTTTGTTCATAATGTGATGCATGTATTAGTAACACTAATGTTGTTACTTTTTCACTTGTACTCATTTGTTCAAAAACTCTAATCCTTTTCTTTTACTGGTAAGAGTGAGAACACTTAATGTATTATAAATGTCCAACTGATTTGGCAGAGTGCTTATTAAGCTTCCAAAAAGACCAGTAGATGTTATATTTAATGCCGTTTAAAAAAGTTAAATATGATAGCTATAAAATACTTCAGTAATGTCAGTGGGATAGAACTTTGTCACAGGTTAATTTTCTCCTGTTACATGAATGCAGAGGCAAAGCTTCATCATTTATAGAAAGGTTTTAAGCTAGCATTGAATCGTAAGGTCCTCTTACACTAAATCCTCACTCCCGTGAAAAATCATATTTTATTCAATGTTCATGCCACCCTTTTAAATATTAATCAGATTATGAAATGTGTGTCTTTGGTACATGGATTGTTAATACACATAAATAATGTTAAACCAGTTTACCTGCACGATCATTGCTTCATTTGAAAATCTGTACAAGTTTGTCTAGCTAATGAATCGGGGGGGGGGTCTTTAAGTATAAAACTCTGAATGCAGATAGAAAAGTTAGTAACATGCGTCTCAGGTAAACTTTAATTCAAAACATTTTCACAAGCAGCAAATGTGACTGATAATGTCAAATGTAAATGTATGGTTTTTACTGGTTTTGGAAGACTTCCAGGTGGCAGCACTTTGATTGTCATTAAATGTTGAGGGTTACTAAAACAACATTATCCACAGAACTATTATTTTTATTAAAGACTTTTTAGTTCTGGTGGTGTCAGTGCTTTCCATGACTGTGACATCAGACATTTTAATTCAATTTATAAAAGATTAACAATAGGTAAAAGTGAGTTAAGTCATGGTTGTCCAATCTGTTGAATTTTAGTTATCTGGGTTAAATCCTAGCCCCATTGAAGTCAATACAAGTTTTGAAATTGACTTGTATGGAGTCAGGATTTCATCCAGTGTGTTTGATTTCTTTTCCTTCTAGATGTGACAAACTGTAAAGATTTCTACACTACTCTGCATGAAGTTCTGTGATTAACTTCCCAGACATTTTCTTTAACATATAACACATCTAATACACTAGTGTTGAAAAAACATTTTTTCTGTGTGCATCTCCTAACAAATGCTTTCTGTGGAGAAAAATTTGTGAAGTGGTTGCCTCTTAATATTCACTCTGGCTGACGTGGATTGCTATATTATCTAAGACAGGTGTTTTAAAGACTGAATCACTGGTACCAGGATAACTGAACTTAGTTATACACCTTTACCCCGATGTAACGCGACCCAATATAACACGAATTCGGATATAACGCAGTAAAGCAGTGCTCCGGGGGGGCGGGGTTGCGCACTCTGGCGGATCAAAGCAAGTTCGATATAATGCGGTTTCACCCATAACGTGATACGATTTTTTGGCTCCCAAGGACAGCGTTATATCGGGGTAGAAGTGTATATGAGCTGAGGGTAGCCACAAGAAACATGAACTTCAGGTGTTAAGTTTTTTGGGGGGAGTGGGGAGGCTTAATACTGGAGAATAAGCATAATTATTTGACGTCAACCTGAAGCAAGGACACATTCTATCTGTTGGCTTACTTGAAAGCCTTCAAAAGGCTAGACTCTGACACACAATGTGTTTCAAGATGCTGTTTTTTCAACTTCTGAAATCAGTTATCGCAAATGAATTCTATGAATCCTAAACATAACAGTAAAATGTGACATGAAGAACAGTAATAGGCCCATTCCCCATAGTATTTTGTTCAGGAATATTTTGAGAATCAATCACAACAAAATGGTAAATATCATTCCACAGTACTGTGTTGTGGTTTACAGTAGTGTTGTTTAGCCATATGATTAAGTATCCCTGCATTATCATAGGCTGCAGTTAACAAGGCTGCTATTACTTTGTCATATTGAATGTTGCCTTAGCAGCTTCACAAGTTTGAGATCCACACCTAATTAATTTACATATTAGTTTCCATAGCTTGTAGTAAAAAGAAATGCAAACAAACAAAATTTGCTTAACTTTATTTTTAATCACCCTACCAGATATTAAATAGACTTCTATTTCACCAGTGTCTTGTATTTTTAAAGCTGCCTTTTTATAATATAAAATCAAGGGTTTTTTTTGGTTCCAAGTATATGTACATTACACATCAAACTTGGAGGGTGGTTGCAGCAGAGATATATGTAAAGGTGTGCATTGTTCACTTCTTCTTGAACTTCAGATGCAGTGGTGGAAGACTTTTTTCATAAAAAGCTGTGCAGTTCTGATTGTGCAAGCTTGAATAATGCCTGACATCTCTTGGACAGTTTATTGTAGGGTTATTCAAGAATCTGGCATCTGCATTTGATTTAATAGTAGCATTTTCCTTTACAGAGATAAATCCCTCAAATGATCTGAATTCCAGGAAGTGGATCTCTCACTCCATGTGTAAATGATCTAGAAGTATGTTGCATTTATTGGGAAATGAAACACTGCTTAGATCCATCAAGATTTTATCTCATCAGACTTTGTGTGTGCAGAAATTTCAGTTTTCCTTCAGAGGTGGAAAGACAATCAAATGTAGATGAGGCAAAATATCCATTCCCCTGCAATTTTTGATTGATGTAGGTGAGGTACCCACTACTCATGATGAGGTCGTCCATGTCCAGTTATATCTAATATGTGCCATGCAGTGTTTGTGCAGTAAACCACCACTGTTGAGAGAAAGTTCCCTTTAGGGAACACACACTGCTTCATGTGTTCTCCATTACTAAATGGTTTGATGCTTGGTTAACTCTCATAACTTTTAAATTTGAAGTAGTTTATTTTAAAATAAAGACCATTGTACTATAAAATCTTCTGCATGGAATGTCAGTCTAGATCTTCTATTTTTTCCAACAACATAACTATAGTGTTTGATTTATTGTGACTTTTCCAGCAGTATACTCTTTTTGTCATAGCAGCTATAAGTGGTATCTCAAGCAAATAGATTTCTGCATCCTCTTTCAACTGGTTTTTTTGACAAGGCAAGGAATTTGTGATCTGCAGTTACATACTTTTTGGATTTTTTTTATGTGAGAACTGGCAGTCTGTCATGGATCACACTTGGGCATCCCTCTACTATTGAATTTTTTTCTACATGAGCATTCAGCAGACCACTTTGCATTAGGTTTCCTTTCGCTATATGATTTAATCCAGGAGCGGCCAAACTTACTGAGCCTTATACAACGATTTTCAGAAGTTCAAGAGTCGGGGCACACTGGCCAAGGAGGCTTCAGCCCCTCAGGAGGTGCCTGCTGGGGCTCGGAGTTTCAGCCCCGCTCCTGCTGAAACCCCAAGCCCCAGCAGGCGCGCTCCACAGGGCTGAAGCCCCAAACCCCTCTCGCCACTGGACAGAAGCCCCTACCCCACCATCCCACTGCAAGGCAGAAGTTCCAAGCTCTCTCTCCTCTTCTCCCACACCCCCTGGCCGCACTTTAAAGTGAGCTGCACTTTAACTGTAAAAGAGCCACATGCGGCTTGCGAGCCATGGTTTGGCCACCCCTGATTTAATCTGTTTGGTCCTACTCGTGTGGCTAGTATTTTGACATCGAAAGGAGCAACCAAAAGAACTAAATATTTAGGATAGTCTCCTATTACTGAATGACATCTGTTATTTTGTAATGACAAATCATGTCTTAATGATAATTAGCAACTCATTGTATTGCTGCAAGAACTGACTCATGAGTCTTAACATTTAACTACATTTGGCATTCGCATAAACATCTGGTGCGAATATAACATGCTGTATATTTCTCAGTGCTGATAAGTCACAGAATTAACTTACAGTTGGTCTAAACATCTTACAAGTTACATTTAGAATGAATTTTAAATATTAAAGTAAATGTACTTATGAAAGGTATTGGATTGACTGCACTAGAAAGTGAAGTAACCTGTTTACAGAACACACATAGTAGTAGCACAGAGGTAGGCAACCTATGGCACACGTGCCGAAGGTGGCACACGAGCTGATTTTCAGTGGCACTCACACTGCCCGGGTCCTGGCCACCAGTCCGGGGGGCTCTGCATTTTAATTTAACTTTAAATGAAGCTTCTTAAACATTTAAAAACCTTATTTACTTTACATACAACAATAGTTTAGTTCTATATTACAGACTTATAGAAAGAGACCTTCTAAAAACGTTAGAATGTATTACTGGCACGCGAAAGCTTAAATTAGAGTGAATAAATGAAGACTCGGCACACCACTTCTGAAAGGTTGCCGACCCCTGTAGTAGCATAACAACCCCACCTCCAAGCTAAGTATCCAGACCCCTTCAGTCATAGGAGACTACTAAAACTGGTCAGCAAAGGTGCCATTTGTAATGAGGAGTTTTCTGTTCTGGGCATTTATGCATCAGTAACTGGACTACAGAATTCAAATTGAGTATGCATAAATTTGAAGGCCAGAAAGGGACCATTTTGATCTAAATTGAGCTGCTGCTTAACATAGGTCATAGAATTTCACTCTGAATCTTGCATCTTGGCACAATTTGTAGCCTAACTAGAGCATTTTAGAAAGACATCTAGTCTTGATTTGAAGACTCCAAATGATGGAGAATTTATAAGATCCTTTTGGTAATCTATTCCAGTCTTATTACCAGTCAGAACTTTGCTGATTATGCCTTTGATTGCTAGGTTAGAGACTACAAGTGAACAGCTAAGAGACAGTGTTTACTTTTGATTGCTGCTAACTGGGACCAAATTTGAAGTGGTGCTTTAGTTTTAATAAATTTTGTTCTGTTTCTGTATCCTGACCTCTTTCCCAGTGTATGAGACAATTGTACTGTGTCTTTCTTCCTGTAAACACTAGAGGCAGTTCAAACCTATCTGCATTCTGGGGCTTGACCCACGCCCCTTTTTTTCCTCATGTCTTAATTCTCTGTCCAACTTGCTAAACAGAGCAGCACTTTAGCTCTCCTAACTCATCCATTACCATCCCAGCCTTTAAAGATGATATGGTGCCATTAGCTAACAATTTTTCTCACTCTCTCACATGCGCTAAAATTTAAGGGACTCTTCCCCTTATATGGGGCCACCCACTGAGCTCCTTATCTCTGTTTTTCCCTTCTCCACCATCATGGTGAAGCAAACCAGATTTAGCATAATGAAGGATGTCAGCCTAGTCAACTGACCAAAGGGTAACTTATTGTATTGTCTACCTCCTCAAGTGTTTGTAAAACTATTAGTGGTGGTGATAACCCAGCTAAGAACTCTAGGAACTTCTCTATACCCATTCTTAGAGGACCTGCTCATCAGAACAGCCTTCCCCTGGAACCACTAGAAGCAACCCAGAGGGCCCTCTCCATTCTTTGGCAATATGCATTTGATACATTTAAAGAATATCTCTTTTTCAGAGTGAAGATAGATAGATGAAACAGTTTTCCCAAAGCAGAGAGGGGTTAGTAAGATCCAGGGACTGACTTCTGAATTGTCATCCTTCCATCTTTATCCAGGACATAGGTCTTCTGATCTCATGCAAAGAGTTTTATCAACAGGCAAGATCACATGAGAGAGAGCTTCCAGATTTATTTTTAGAGGCCTGGAATATGTTGGTAATCTCCTCTCCCCACTTCCCCCTAATCTTAGCCACATTTGCCAGGCTTTGGAATTGGGGAGCATATCTGAAGAACCATAATACACAGGGAACATGGTCAAGCTCAGATCTTCATAGTGTCATATCTTCAGAATTATCACTTCCTAGAGGAAAATAGTTGGATTGGCTCTTAAGGACTTCCCAGATCACCTGAGAGCAAGGCCATGTGCTGTTTCAGTCAAGCAACACACAGTGCTCCTGGCATTCATAAATGAGCAGCAGGGTACAAGAAACTCAAATCTAAATGTCAGAGCAGTTCAGATTCTTTTGTGGGCAAAATGTCACCTATCTTCTGTTATGGCAGTCAAGTGTAAGGGAGTACCCTGAAAACAAGAGGAGACTGGCTAAGCAACTAACAGATAAACACCTCAGAATGGTCCTTAAATTGTCCCTGCAACAAAAGTGTTTCTGCTCATATTTCAAAGCTACACCTCTAGAGATGCAATAGAGCTATCTAGATATAACACAAAGGCAAGGCTCTCCTTCACCAGGAAACAGGCTCACAAATTTGCAGATTGGCTTTTCTACCTTTCCTCCACTCTTCCACTACTAGGCCGAGTATGTCAAAATTAAAAAGGAGTAAGACATCTGTTGTTCTCATCCCCCGAAACAGATATTGAAGGTATGGTACTCAGACCAAGTAGAGATCTCATGTCTCCACTCTATCAACCTACTAACAGGACCACTTTATCCCAGGACTGTTGAACAGCAACTCCTAAACATGGCAATATTCCTTCATAGTAACAGGTGCTGCAAGCCTTGCATCCATCCCACTGGTGTTCACAATAGATCAATTCTAGGAAATATGAAGTGTTTCAGCTCCTCCGTGTGTCCTACAGGATGGAACTAAACCTGATCATGTACCAACCACCATTACATCCCATGTCTTAGTATAAACCAGTCTCAGACTCAGGCATATCCAAGTCTGATGTAGATCAGCCTCCAAGTTTGTTAGAGCAGCATCTCTAACCAAACCAGCAGTTATCTCTTATCTTTCATGTCTGGGATCTCTCTTAACCCATTTATTCAAAATCTACTGTATACAATTACTTTGTATTTCTGTTCCATAAAGGCATAGTGGTCACCAAATCTCTGCTGTTAAAAGATACAAGACTTACTGCATTTTTCAAGAGGAAAAAAACGGTGGCTCTTTGGACTCTTAAAAGCTTTTGTAACCAATGTTAACTTTTCATCCGTTGCAAGAAATATTTTCCCCTCATTTTGCTCAAATACTCCACATCGGAAGGAAAAAGCATGGCACATGCCACTGTGAGAGAAGCAATTAAAATATACTTTAATAGAATTGATCAGTTCAGGAAAACATCATCCCTGTTCAGTTCCTTCCACCTTTAAATGCCTGGATCTGCAATGCATCCATATTTTGTGTATCTAGTGAACCAAGTGCTGTATCATTGAAGCCTATTCAGCCACAGATCGACTATTCCAAAAGGGATCAGATCCCATTCATTGTATTCCACAGTGGCCTCCTGGGCAGAAGATATGTCAGCCACAACAGGGGAAATCTGTAAAATTGCCACCTTGTCAACCATCAAGACTTTTTCATAAAACACTGTAAGCTTTATTTGTCACTCCCAAGCAGAAGTGTTGTTTTAGCAGGAAGATGATCCAAGAGGTGATCCCAAAATTACTAATCTCTCTTACTGTAGAGAAGGGGAAATGTTTCTCTTCTATTTTCATTCTCCCTTCATACTAATTTTTTCTTAGTGCTCTTTCTCCCCCAGTACAAGATATTTGGAACAGTTCAAGAATGGAAAAAATGTACCAGATTTCTTCTCTGTAACTGATTTCTCTCCAGTTCCACCCCCCCTTGAGTTAATTTTTTTCTGGATATATGTATGATGGCCTATTCAAGGTTCATGTGTATATATATTTAGCACAATTAAAGAAGGTATTAGAAGATTATAACATAATAATAACTTTTTAATGATTCCATACATCTGTGAAAGTACTCATTGAGCATGAAAGTGGGAGGGGAATAGCTAACTCTCTGGAACTTTTTGGATGAGTCTGAACTGCCACCAGTATTTTCAAGGAGAAGGCACTACCCGTGTCCAGAAAGGAATTCAGTTGTATAAAATTACTTCATTCAATCATTTTATCTGATCATTCTTAGTGTAATGACAGTTGTTCACAGTGACACAGACGTGTGTGTGTGTGTTGGTTTGGAGAACTCGGCCTGTTGTATGTTTGTCCTATTGTGTGTTTGCCAAATAAATATCTTATGCTTAAAAATATCTTTTAAATAGCACTTTTTTGCATGTTCGGGTTTCTACTATTTTATTTTAAATGGTGAAGATATTAAGTCTCCTCAAATTCCAACCATTTGTGAACATACAGCATTGTTTTCTTTTTTACATGTATACGTTGCTGCGTGTTACATGTTCGTTCAACATTGCTGTATGTTATGTTGCATGTTACTCTCAATTTTTAATGAAAGAAACCATGATCGTCTCAATTCTCTATCCTTTCCAGCCACTTGAATACTCAGAGAGCTTCTCTTTTCTTATCTGTGTTCTGATTACATCTTTGTCTTCCTCCCCTACTTTGCAGTATATGCATTTAATTTTAAACTTTGATCACTTAAGGGGATTCTCAGTAAGTCATACTACATACTTGACTGGAAGAACCTTCTTAACAAGATGTAAAATTTATAGTTAGGTACATCGTGCTCATAAATTGTTTCAACTCTGATTTTTTTAAATATGACCTGCAATTAGGATGCCAGAACTCCAGTAACTTGAGAATTATATGCTGAATGTCACAAATAGCAAAGGTAAAGGGCATTCAGGATATAATTTGTTTTAAACTTTGCTTTCTCATGTCTCACTAAAGTCCAGGTCATCAGGTTTGACTTCATTTGATGTCCAATGCATACATAGTATGCAAGTGAAGTTACATCTGCCATGGAATAAGGAGACAGTTCTTATACTGTATTGCATAGTTTTGCAAAGATTCTTTTAATGTAGCGTACACCCTATGGAGTACAAGATATTTAAAAAGAAACTGCAGTCTTCAAACGTGTTGGGGCCTTTTGTTTTTTTAAGTGCTTAATGGACCACCCCACTCTCTAGTGGATTCCAGTGTGGGGTTAATGTCACCATGTTGGTATTGGGCCATGGAGCAAGGGGTGGCAGTCGTACAGAATTGCTGGGTGTTGGTTAAATCTGTTTGCAGATCACCTTCACTTATACTGAAAGATGACAACACAGATTTTTTTGCTCATCTTGTTTTAAAGAGCAAGATGAGATATTTAAAAGTTTGTTGTATTAATGATTCTTTTTATAGTTTTTGGTTTATAAATGAGTAATTCTCTTGAAAGAAAAAACAAATGAGGGACAATAACTAAACTGTGAAGGTATTGCTGTTTCTTACATTTTGCCAAAAATAATTATATTGTGCAGTTTGATATATAATTGACAGTTGTGTGTTTTTTCTCTTTTTCTAACAAAATTTGTTCTTCGAGTGCTTGTTCATGTCCATTCCACATTCCGAGTGTCGGAAACTTTTCCCTTAGCGGTGGCCAGCGGGGCCCCCGCCTGAGCGGCGCCACTGCGCCGTGCACATATACCCCCGCTGGCCTGACCCCCTCCAGTTCCTTCTTACCGTCCGTGGCGGCGTTGGAACAGTCTCTTGCTCTCCTACGAGAAGCAATCCCTTAGCTTTAGAGGTACATAGCTGCTATCAGTTCGTTAGCATTCTATTGTGTGAACACTTAATGGATTAGGTGCTTGGAGGCTTCCAGCACCTGCCCCGGGCCGTGGGGCATGCCGCAGGCCCACGGGTTTAAGGCTTGCGCCACGTGCCGCAAGCCTATGCCGGTTAGTGACCCCCACGACTCCTGTCTACGTTGCCTGGGGGGAAGCTCACCAAACAGAGAGGTGTAAGATTTGCAAGGCGTTTAAGCCTAGAACAAAGAAAAAGAGAGACTTGCGCTTGAAGCAGTTGTTGATGGAGGCAGCGCTGCAGCCATCAGGCCCGGAGCGCCCGACGCCGGCTCCAGCCTACTCGGTGCGGAGTGCCCCGGAGTTGTCAAGAGACCCAGTGCCGGACAAGCACCGCAAGCCGTCAGCCCCGGAGAAAAGTAGGCCCCGGCACCGCTCATCCTCCCCGGTGCGGCCCAAGGCCAAGCCAAAAGAAGGGCGCGGACATTCCACACAAAGGAGACCGGTGCCATCTAAGGGCCCGGGCACCGGAAAGAGCGGGATGGACATTGTACCGGTGGCACTGGTGCCACAAGTCCCTCTGAGTGCAGTCCTAAGTGAACTCAGTGAGGACAATGGGCTCGAGGGAGTAATGGATCAGCCCTCCATGCCTGAGACCTTTGAGGCGGCGAAGGACCTAATTGGGTTGTTGGCGGTGAGCCCCCTCCTGATCAGGGAGAAGCCTCCGGCACCCGGGCCCGTAGTGCTGTCAAGGTGAAAGCCAGCAATGGTGCGGCGTTGGTCCCAGTGGAGCATCGAGTCTGTGGACTCTGTTACCCCTGACGCAGAGGGAAGCCTCGGTACTGGAGACGAGTCAGCGCACGGGGTTAGTGCAAGGGACCCGATGCTCTCTGGCACCCTCCAGAGACCGGCACCAAGAGAAGGCGAGCCAGCCATTGCCAAAGGCTTCCAGAAGTCACCGGTCCCGGTCCAGGTCTCGGGAGCACCGTTCCCGATCGGCGAGAAGCCGCTCGTCTATCTCCCGCCAGCACAGGTTGACGGCACAGCCGTGGCCTTCGCGCTCGGCGTCACCAGAGTCCGGTGCCAACTCGGGCGGATTCAGTTACCCGCACCAGACTGCAGAGATCACCAGGCTGGGTGGCAACCCCAGTGGGGACTGCCGGGACACTGGCCCTTCTGGACCCCCAGGGGCTCCAGGGCCAGCTACTCTGTGCACCGGTCCCGGTCCCCACACTGACGCTCCTCCGTGCGGGAAGGCACGGCGTCCAGACCGCCTGCACCGTCACAGAGCGAGAGACCGGAGAAACTGGCACCAAGTCCGGTGCCGCCCCACGGTCAGCTGTCCGGGCCTGAATTGGATGCTCCTCCTTTGGGGGAGGGGGACCAAGGGGACCAGCAGGAGGAAGCGGAGCAGCTGCTGACCTCCTCATCATCCCCGGATGAAGCGGTGGCAGGCACAGCGGTATCAGGACCTCCGCCAATAGACCACAGAGCCCACCAAGAGCTGCTGCTTAAGGTTGCTCATAACTTGGGGTTACAGGCCGAGGAGACGGTTGAACAGGAGGACCTCATGGTGGACATCCTGATCCCAGAGGGTCCATCCAGAATAGCGCTTCCGCTTATTAAGACCATACAGTCAAACTATAAGACTATATGGCAGACCCCGGCCTCCAACAACCAAAGGGGTGGAACGCAAAGCGCCATGGGCAGCAGGCCCCGGCACCTAAGGCCAAGGAAGCGAAGCGCCTGGACCTGTTTGGCAGGAAGGTGTATTCCTCAGGGGCCTCCAGTTGAGGATTGCTAACCAACAGGCCATCCTCAACAGGCATAATTTCAACTCCTGGGCGGCAGTGGGGAAGTTTAAAGACAGCCTCCCGCAGGGTTCCCAACAGGAGTTTACGGCACTGGTGGACGAAGGCAAGGCCGTAGCAAAGACCTCTCTCCAGGCGTCCTTGGATTTGGCGGACGCGGCGGCTAGGACAATCGCATCTGGCATGGTCATGCAACGATTGGTGTGGCTGCAGGAGTCAGGTCTGTCGCCTGAGGTCCAGAACTCGCTCCAGGACCTCCCCTTCGAAGGGTCCGGGCTCTTTTCGGACAAGACGGACGCAAAGCTGCATAGCCTCAAGGCCTCGAGGGCCACACTCAAGTCGCTGGGTATGCACACCCCGGCGACCCAAAGAAAGCCCTTCAAGCCGCAGCCGCCTCCTCAGTGTCACTACCAACCTTGTCCTAGGCAGGAGCCCTGTCGTAGGCGAAATGGGGATAACAGGAGCCAAGGCCAGCATAAGTCTCAGACCGGCCCTAAACCAGGCTTTTGAAGGTGCGCTCGAGGACAGCGTACCAGACCAATCCTCTTGCTTCCTGGACCGCCTGTCCCACTTCTCCCGTGCGTGTTCCAGTATTACATCGGACTGCTGGGTTTTACACACGGTGCGAAGTGGTTACATGCTGCAGTTCTCCTCCCTGCCTACCCCCCACTCCCCGTCCCTCTTCAGGGACCCTTCTCACAAGCACCTCCTGGAAAAGGAGGTTCGCATGCTCCTAGAGGTGGGGGCAGTAGAGTTGGTACTGAAGGACCTAAGAGGGAAAGGGTTCTACTCCCGCTACTTCCTCATTCCCAAGGCCAAAGGAGGCCTTCGACCCATTCTTGACCTGCAAGGGCTCAACAAGTTCCTGGTCAAGGCCCGGTTCCGCATGGTCTCTCTGGGCACCATCATCCCTTCCCTGGATCCGGGGGACAGGTACGCTGCCCTCGACATGAAGGATGCGTACTTTCATATCACCATCCACTTGGTGCCCGCCGATTCCTGCGCTTCACTGTGAACCAAAAACATTACCAGTTTACGTTTCTCCCCTTTGGCCTAGCTGTGGCCCCATGGGTGTTCACAAAATTCATGGCGGTAGTGGTGGCCTTCTTACGGAGGCAGAGGGTTCGAGTTTACCCATACCTCGATGACTGGCTCCTGGCGGGCTGGTCCGAAGAGGAGGTTCGGTCCCACGTGCAAGTGGCCCTGAGACTATTCCGCACGCTGGGGCTCCTGGTCAACATCCCCAAGTCCACCCTCATTCCAACGCAGAAAGTGGAATTCATAGGGGCGGTCCTAGATGCAGTACAGGCAAAGGCGAGCCTCCCAGTATCACGATTCCTGGCCATCCAGCAAGCAGTGAACTCCCTGTGCCAGTTTCCCACTACAACAGCCAGATGCTACCTGAGGCTGCTGGGCCACATGGCAGCATGCACACATGTGGTCAAGCATGCCAGACTGAAACTCAGGACGCTGCAGGCTTGGCTCGCCTGTGTATACCGCCCTGGCAGGGATCCCCTGGACTTGGTAGTGACAGCCCCGGGGGATGTGTTAGACTCCCTGCGGTGTCCTGGCTGTCCCAGAACGTGGTTTGCGAAGGCATCCCCTTTGCTGCACAACAGCCAGACCTGACGCTTGTGACGGATGCGTCAGACCTCGGATGGGGTGCTCACCTAGGAGACCTCAGGGCTTGTGGCCGGGAGCGGAGCGGTCGCTCCATATCAATGTGAAGGAGATCAGGGTGGTTCATTTAGCCTGACCTTTCACGCCACTTTGAGTGGTCACAGCGTGACAGTTCTGACGGACAACACGACCGCCATGTTTTACATAAACAAGCAGGGCGGAGCCCGTTCCTCGCCGCTCTGCCACGAGGCTCTCCTCCTCTGGGACTTTTGCATAGCCCGAGGCGTTACATCTCCCGGGGATACGGAACGACCTGGCGGACCACCTCAGCATGTCGTACCGCATGCACGAGTGGACGCTCAGAGCGGATGTCATGTATTCGCTCTTCCGCAAGGGGTTTCCCCGGGTAGACCTGTTTGCCGCCAGGGGCAACGCCCAGTGCCCGCAGTTCTGCTCGTTCCAAGACCGCAGCCCAGGCTCAATAGCAGACGCGTTCGTGATCCCGTGGGGAGGGGAATTGAAATACGCCTTCCCCCCGCTTCCTCTGGTGCACAAGGTCCTGCTCAAGGTGTGCAGGGATGGGGCGGCGGTTATCCTCATCGCCCCGGCCTGGCCTAGCCAGCACTGTTTCACCACGCTGCTGGAGCTGTCGGTGGAAGTCCCGGTAACCCTGCCCCTACACCAGGACCTCATCACGGAGGACGGCTCCTCCACCCCAACCTGCAATCGCTGCATCTGACGGCATGGAAGCTCTGTGGCTGAACGCTTTGGAGAGCCAGTGCTCCCTCCCTGTGCAGCAGGTTCTGCTTGGTAGTAGGTAGCCCTCTACCAGGGCGACTTACCTGGCCAAGTGGAAGAGGTTCTCGTGCTGGTGTGGGCCCCAACAGGTTCAGCCACGCCAGGCTCCGGTGCCTACCATTCTAGAGTACCTACTGCACCTCAAGCAGCAGGGGTTGGCCCTGTCCTCAATCAGGGTGCATCTGGCGTCCATCTCCGCCTTCCACCCGGGGTTTTCAGGGGGCTCGGTGTTCTCCCACCCAATGGTGGGGCGGTTCCTTAAAGGACTGGAGAGGGTGTTCCCTTACTCACGCCCCCTAGTCCCTCCATGGAATCTCAACTTAGTCCTTTCTAAGCTCATGGGGCCCCCGTTCGAGCCACTCGCCACCTGCTTTCTCCTCCACCTTTCCTGGAAGGTGGCATTCCTGGTGGCCATTACCTCGGCCAGAAGGGTATCTGAGCTGAGGGCACTCACCTCGGAGCTGCCATATACAGTATTTCATAAAGACAAGGTGCAGCTCCGCCCACACCCCAAGTTCCTCCCAAAGGTGGTCTCACAATTCCATTTGGGCCAGGACATTTGTCTGTCGGTGTTATTTCCCAAACCCCATGCGGACCCGAGTCACCGCAGCCTGCACACCCTGGATGTCCGTCAAGCGCTGGCGTTCTACTTGGAGCGCACCAAGCCCTTTCGTAAATCCATGCAGCTGTTCGTGGCTGTGGTGGAAAGGATGAGAGGCGTCCCGGTGTCGGCGCAGCGGATCTCCTGGATTACAGACTGCATTCGGGCGTGTTATGACCTCATAGGTGTTCTGGCCCCGGCAGTCACGGCCCACTCAACCAGGGCGCAAGCAGCTTTACCTGCTTTCCTGGCACAGGTCCCGGTCCAGGAGATCTGCAGAGCAGCCACCCGGTCGTCGGTGCATACCTTTACGACCCACTACGCGGTCAACCAGCAGGCCCGAGAGGACGCGGCGGTTGGCGGGGCGGTCCTCCGATCAATTGTTCCGTGACTCCTACCCTCCTCCGAAGGTAAGTTTGTGATTCAATTAATGTGGAATGGATGTGAACAAGCACTCGAAGAAGAAAAAACGGTTACCTACCTTTCGTAACTGTTGTTCTTCGAGATGTGTTGTTCACGTCCATTCCACCACCCGCCCTCCTACCCCTCTGTTGGAGTCACCGGCAAGAAGGAACTGGAGGGGGTCGGGCCAGCAGGGGTATATATGCACGGCACAGTGGCGCCGCCAGCCCGACGGGTACCACTAAGGGAAAAGTTTCTGACGCTCGTGCGCGCGTACACCTAATGTGGAATGGATGTGAACAACACATCTCGAAGAACAACAGTTATGAAAGGTAGGTAACCGGTTTTTTTACTGATTTCAAAAGGTATTTTTTTTAGCCCACATTATAATTGTATTTATCCTTTATGGGAAAAATTAAATGTTTTTTCACTATTTTCAGAACTGTTCGTCAGATGGCACAGGAGCAATTCTTTTTAATGGCTACCAGGTGTTGTATGGGACAGAGACCTCTGCTTTTCTTCATTACACTGCTGTTTACTGTGTTAGGGGTAAGGCATTTGAAATTAACACTTTCATTATTCTAGTACAGTTTGATGTTCCATAAGAAATGAATGATAGGATAAAAATTATTTCAATAAAGAGTACATTACTACCATGTATAATGCACTTGAATTTACATGTTTTGAACATTTTTTCTTTGATTATGCTGCTATGGCTCTTATATTGCAATGTGTTATAGGATAATTCCAATTTGATAGGGGTAAAAATAGTCTCTTATGCAAATACTAAAAATATATTTTTAAAATGTAACTATCTTAAAAGTGAATGGCAAAACTTTTTTTAAAAGGTTATTCCTTAGCAAATTAGATAAATATGCATATAAATTATGAAAGATTTATTTTTAAGCTACATATTTGTGAAGCAGTTCATCCTTCATTTCCTGTGCCTGTCAAGACTTTCAAATTCAGTGTGCTTCTGGCTCTGTATTAAATGTTTCATCTCCTCAGTTGATCTTTGCAAGTTAGTGAAAGAAGCTGCTTTTCAAATATTTAGGTCAAAAATAAATTGTCATTTTTAAGTTTACACACAACTGTTAATCTCTTCAAATCTTAAACATTTTCATTTTATTTTTCCATTAAAATTCTCTTCAGTTTAGGAAAAAACTGGGTTTAGTGGCTCTAAATAAAAAAGGCATTTACTAATTATACATTATTTATTTATTTTTGTGTTATAGAGTACTGCAAGAGAAAGAGCTAAGCATTCAGGAGACTACTTCACCCTATTAAGACACCTTCTTAACTACGCTTACAACAGTAATATTAATGTGCCCAATGCTGAAGTTCTTCTTAATAATGAAATAGACTGGCTTAAAAGGATTAGGGTAAGTTGTAATATCAGGTGAATTCTAGAGATTGGTCTTCCAAAAATTCATATTAAAATGTAGTTGTAAATTTTACAAAAGATACATAATTTCAAGCCTTCTAACATTTATTTTTAAAATGTTAGGATGAAGTGAAAAGAACAGGAGAAACAGGTGTTGAAGAGACAATCTTAGAAGGCCACCTTGGAGTAACAAAAGAGTTATTGGCATTCCAAACCCCTGAAAAGAAATATCATATTGGTTGTGAAAAGGGAGGTGCTAATCTCATTAAAGTAAGTTACAGTTTGTATTATATATTAATTTTGAATATCATTACTTTGAAACCAGTTTAAAAAAATTTGGAGTAACTTTTTATTTTACAGAATGGAACCACAAAAGTGCCTCATTCATGAAACATTTTTTGCTTGTAACACAAGTGGTTCTACTTGGAATTTATTAAACTTTTCAAAGTATAATGGTCATGTTGGTCTGTTAAGAATACTTAGCGTTTACATTGCCTTTTACATCTTCAGACCACTGTTCGTTGATTTGTTACAACTTAGCAAGATAACTTTATACCTAAAGCCCCACTTAACTTGTAATATTGCAGAAATTGCGGATTCCGCAATATTAGGCTTCCACCACAATTTTGATAGCGGGAATCCCACCATGCATGAGGCTGACTGTGGGAGCCCCCACTGTCAGCTCTGGGCAGCCAACAGTAGAAGCCTTCGCTCTCAGCCCCATGTTCCCGCTCTCAGCCCTGGGTGGCCAACCGCAGAAAATCGCAGAAAAATAACAACGGACTTTATTACCGCAAATAATTTCCACTATTACTTTTCTGCAATTTTCTATGTCTTGTTCAGAACTCAGCCACAATTTTTTGACAATCTTCCCACAATTCAAGTAGGGCCTTTTATTTATATCCTTTTGCAGCTGGGGAAACTGAAGCAACAAGTTAGATTGACAAACAGTGCATAGTGAGACAGATATAAAGCACAGAGATTCTTTCCTTCCTTGTCCCAAATTCAGTCTATTAGCTCTTCCTAATTTATTTTTTTATTCTTTTGTGTTCAAGTTTATGTATAACACCATCATGTTGTCTGAATAGCTGGTTAATCAAGTATTTTCTGTGCATCAGTAGGGTGATAGCTCTGAGCTTTGAAGCTCTCTTGTTGAGAACACAAAGCAACAGCTAGAATAGTACTTTCCAAAGGCAATACACTAATTTAGCAAGATTTGTCACTGATCCAGATTGATTAGAGATTTACAATTAAATTCTAAAAAGAGAATTAACTTGAAGATAGGATATTTCCAAAAAAATAAGACTACCACTTTAATTTCTTTTTTTAGGCTCCTCTTTATTATAGAATGAAATACATTTTAGTTTATCTATATTCTTTTCAATCATCTCTCTAACAAATGTTGTAATGCTTTCCAGTCTGTTGAAAAATGCTTCAGTTTTTTAATAGTAATGGGTAACAACTTTTCTGTTTTTCAGGAATTGATAGATGACTTCATCTTTCCAGCTTCCAATGTATATTTACAATACATGAGAAATGGAGAACTGCCTGCTGAGCAAGCCATACCAGTCTGTAGTTCGCCAGCTACCATTAATGCTGGTTTTGAGTTGCTAGTAGCACTAGCAGTGGGGTGTGTCCGAAACCTCAAACAAATAGTAGACACCTTGACTGAAATGTATTACATAGGTACAGCAATCACTAGTATGTAGCATTTTTAACCATCTATTTTTAATTATTTAATCTATGTATTGTAATGTATGTGTTTCCTCCCACTTATACTAATAACTTGTGCTGTCAACTGATTCTTTACTTACACACACACACACACACACACACACACAAATTGAAAGAATCTTTAACTTTAAGTTTGTAAAGTCAATCACTCCAAAGTTAGGGAATGCCAGAGTTAAGGTTGCTTTTCTGCAACCTTACTTTGGCTCCATGGTGTGTATGCATTATGACAGTCTTTAATAACTTGATCATGTCCCAGTCTCCTTGGCCAGACTGTCCCAGTTTCTTTTCCACCCCCATACTCCCTGTCTCCCACTTAGTCTCCCTCCCTGAGCTCCTTGCCCTATCTGTGTCCCTCATCCCCTGTCCACTTGTCCCAGTCAGCCCCAGTTCTTCCATTGCACTCCAGCTCCTCATCGGATTTGTCTCCCATCACCTTTTTCTACTCCTTAGTCCATCTTTTTGATTAGGCAGTTGCAGTCAGGACACCTCCCAACCCCTAGCCTCCAGTCTTAGTCTCTGCCACAGCCTCCTTGTCTCAGTTTACCTCCACCCACACACTCCCCCACAGGGTCCACTTCTTGTTTCTTTTGCATTTGAATCTGGCAGCTTCCTCCTCTATGCTGCCTGGGCCCACAGGAGGCTCACTGAGGTTGTACACTGCAATGTAAGCCCAATATAAAATACCTTGTATTTTAACCTAGGTTAAGAATTTTTTGACCTATGCTCAAACCAAGGGCTCTGGCATCCATAATGCAGTGTGCAAACCTAAGTCAAAGTAACCATATCCCAGAGTCCTTAGGCTGCCCATGGCGCGCCCACACCCCCTCCATGTGGCTGCTCTAGCCCTAGGACCGTAGTGCGCTGTGGAAAAACTTTACTGACCTGAATTTCTGCAGTTTGCAGAGGGGGTGTGGCGTCCGTTTTCAATAGAGTGGGTTCCAGATTGTTGGGATAGAGAGGACTAAGGAAGTTGTCCCATGGAATTGTGGGATACTTCCGAATGACTCCTGGGACCTAAGTCAAGTGGGGCTGCAACTACACTGCAAAGCAGTAGGGCTTGAAACCTGGGTCCCAGCTTGACTCAAACTTGGACAGTCCAGCCCTGCAGGATCCTGGGACCGTGCATTCGAGCCCTGGGTTAGCACAGTTGCAGTATAGATGCTAGCCTTGAGCCCGGGCTCAAGCAAGGGCTTATGTTACAGTGTAGACATATCCTGAGAGCACAGGAGACCATCTCCCTTCTCTCAGTTCTGGTGCCCAGACCCAGCGGAGTCTGGAGCAGTCCAGCAAAGCAGTTGCAGGGAAAGTCCTGAAGAGCCTTGGGCTGGAGCATGCCCAGTGCAGATAGAATCTTCAGGGAATTTAGTCGCTACTGTCTAAAGTCGACTGAGCATATGCAGACTACGATTTTTCAAAGGCTTATAACTTTTCTCCAAATTTGGATGGATTTTCATAGGGATGGCAAAGGCATGGGAGCCTAAGTATGTTACATACACAATGTATCACTAGCTTATGGGGAAAAAAATTATAGGTCACTTTCAAATCAGAGTTGCTTGTGTTACAATGTTGCTGGGACATCACTAGGTTGGCCTGTTGGTCACTGATTTTAGCTTACTTGGTGACAGTAAAATACTAGTTGAGAGTCTGTGGGGGTGGATTAAAGGAATAATTCAAGTGCTGGTTCCTATGTGTATTCCACACGTGGCCATGCATGCACTTCATGCACTTGAGACCGAAGACTTCTAGCAAGTACTCTCTGTTGGTCTGGGCCTCTGCACAGTTGCTCCCCTCGTGCTCTTTACTGAGAGCATAAGGGGCTCTTGGGGTTCCATAGGGAAGTCCAGAATACCATTGAGGACTTGCCCTTTGAGGACCCTAATCTAGACCAACACCTCTCAAGTTCCTTCTTATTGCCTCATGCCCTGAGTCAGAATCCTGTGTCCAAAGCTATCTTTGCATTGTCTTTCAAAACCTGTAACTATAATTGTATATAGTTTTAGTATTCATAGTGTTTTAGCATTATAGTGTTTTTATAGTCTAGTTAGTTTAGTTTAGTTTCTCCCCATCTCGGGGATCCTGTGGAGAAGGACTATGCTTAAAGTCCTGGGATTTAAGAACTGTCTCCTTCTCAGTCAGCGATGAACACCAGTGTTTCCTTTACAGCCTTGGGGAGGCTATTATCTCTGCTAAGTTCAGCAGCTGCCACTCTTTCCCTCCCCAAACCTGTGAGGGACAAGAGCTCTGACGGAGGAAGTACCTCAAGGAGAAAGCCATGGGACCCCACATTGGATCCAGGCCAGGGAGACCCTCTTGTTTTACAACCGTCTCAATTTGCGAGCACCACCCCTTCAAGCACAAGCTCAGAAGCAGAGGCCAGAGCTGCTAAGCCCAGGGAATCGCTAGATCTGGGCTTTTGACGAGTCTAAAGGGCTCATTCATATACTCAAGGACAGATCCCCTTCCAGGTCTTCTCCTAAAAGAAAGGATCCCTCCCCTACTCTGTCCAAGTTGGGCAAGTCCTCATGCATGGGTCCTAAAGACCTATGACCATCTAAACCTCCAAATTATGAGGATAATGTGCAAAGGAGAAAGGATCCATTGGTACCAACTCCAGCTCTTAAGCCAAAGGATCAATACCTGCTGACATCAACTAGGAACTCCAGTTAGGACTCCTCTTACATGGTATCATCTTGTCCCCAGAAGGACCCACTGACCACCATGACAATGGATGTGCTGGATCTAAACACCGTGACACTTCACTCTCCAGGACGGACTGAAACCTATACCTTTCCAGAGGATATTTTCGCCCTTCCTTATCCTCAGTTGCCTCTCCCTTCGAGTCTGGTTCTCCTGAGTGACATCTCCACACCGGGGGAGGAAACCACCTCAAGGAGGAAAGGATACTCCATATCCTGTCCACAAGTCGGAGCATTCACCCACTGGTACCAACAGCATTGCTGTTGGAACCAGAACTTGCCTTCTAGTTGGCCAGCTCAGATGTTCTAGACAAGACATTGCTTCCACAGAAGGAGACTAGTCTGGACAGAGACTCTAGGAGGTCTTGGATCCATCCTCCACTCAGATATGACTACCCATGGGACCAGTGGTACCCTTTGTCTTGGGGCCCCCCCAGTGGGTTGACCCTTCAAACTGGCCATATTGGTGCCCGTAAGATCCCTACATTAGGCACCTCGGATCTGTACATTGATACCGCTGGCCTTCCTCCTCTAGCCAATGCCAGCTGGCTCCGTCAGCATGCAAGGGGGAAGAAATCGAACCAGATTCACTGGTACCAATGGTTCTGATGGTGTCACCTTCCTCACCTGATGAGGCAATTGCTCCATGCTTGCCATCCCCACCTGACTACCACAGGCAACATCAAAAGCTCCTGCAGAGGGTGGGGAGTGAGATCCAGATTCCACTTGACAGTTTGCAGCCCTCTGAATCCCGGTCAGGTGACCCACCCAGCAAACAAGGCCATTGTGAAACTAGCCAGGATAGTTTAACATACTCTTGCTTCCTACGTTCCCACCCTGAAAATGGCTGAGAGGCAATATTTTGTACCAGTTAAAGGGGCAGAGTTTCTGTTTACTCTCACTGCCCACAACTGCCTAGTAGTACAAGCAGCCACTAAGACATCCAGTATTATAGCACTGCAAGGCAATTCTTGCAGACAAGGGCACTTAAAAGCCTTGACCATCTAGAGAGAGGAGGTATTTTTATCCACCCCCAGCTTACTGTTCAAAATTGCTAATGATGAGTCTTTATTAGCAAAAAATGTTTTCACAAACACTTGAAGTTCAAAGACAAACTCCATCAGGAGGACAGAGCCCAATTTCAAGTCCTCATCGATGAAGGTAAACTGGTAGCTAAGACCTCTCTTCAAGCTGCAGTGGGCATGACTGATACTGCATCTAGAGGTATAGCTACAGCTTGGCTCCACTTCTTGGGGTTCCATAGGGAAGTCCAGAATACCTTTGAGGACCCTAATCTAGTCAATGAAAAGACTGACTAATATTTATGCTTGCTGAGGACTCCAGGACAACTCTCGACTCCTTGGGGATTTATATCCTGGCCCCGAAGAGAAAATATGATAAACCAAGCGTACAAGCCAAGACCTTTCCCTCAGCTATTCTACCACCAGTTCCTTACAAACTGCTGCGCAAATGTCAGAGGGCATAAAGGCCTAGATATGCAGCTTCCTCCACCACAGCTATATCCATTCAACCCCCATCCACCAATCAGGTTACTTTTGATGGGATGCTTGAGAACCATGTACCTTTATTGATACCACTCCCTACTGCCCCCCAAACCTTTGGTCGCCTCGCCCTTTTCACCCACACCTGGAGGGGAATAACACCTGACAGGTGGGTACTAGAGATCATTCCGTCCAACTACACTATCGAGTCTCTTCCCCCTCTTCAGGGACCACGCTCACAAGGAAATCCTCTGTCAGGAGGTGGACTGTCTTCTGCAGTGAAGGGCTGTAGAGCAATATATCTGCAAAGAAAGAAATTAGGAAAACACATAGACTGTTTGTCACGATAGCAGAGCAATCGTGGGGACAAGCATTATTGGGTCAGAGACTCTCTAAGTAGATGTCCGTCTGTATCATTCTTTATCATCTGTGTGTAATTATTTCCCCGGAAAGGGTGATGGCCCATTCCACTAGAGCACAGGCAACCTCTGTAGCATCTCTTTGAACATTTGTAAGGCTGCAACTTGGAGTTCCATCCATACCTTAACCTTATGCCTTAGTCCAGGCCTCTTCTGCAGATCCACCTGTTGGGACAGCAGTATTACAGACATCTGTACCAACTGCATCCTTGCTTCCTGCTCCTGTTTGAGTTCTGCTTACCAATTACCCACATATGAAAATACACATAGAAACCAGCACTCAAAGAAGAAACGGCGGTTGGTTACTTGTAACCAGATCTGCTTAGAGATGTGTGGTCCTTATCTATATTTCACTGCCCACTCCCCTTCCCCTCAGCCTTGAATCCTATCTGATTCACGATAAGACAGAGAACTAGAGGCATCGGTCCGCACCATCCCTTATACCTTTGGTGCAGAGCATGAGGGGAGCAACTGTTCAGGGGTGGACCAATGCACTCTACTTTCTAGAAATCTCTAGTCTCAGGCACATGGAGTGAACCCACATCTCGAAGAACCTCCAGTTATAAGTAAGTAACATCCATTTTCAGAGAGAAACCCAACTGTAAGCCATATTGATATCTTTATGTGAAATTGCGTTAAACTGTCAAGTAAAATGTGTGGCATAAACAAACATGATGTAGAATAAGATATTTAAGAGGACTATAGTCTGACTAGAGAAGTATTCTTCTACACATTTCTTTACTTTGATAAGGAAACAAGTTACAGAGCCAAACTGGTGCAGTATTCTGAACTCTGATTCCTTATCACTGCTAATGGATTTTGAATTCTTCAACCTCAGTGTCTTTAAAAGGCGAATCATTGGTCTCAAGGGAAGAAGTACTTCTGCTAATTTGGCACTAGCTATATTTATTTTTAAATTGGTTATATAAGATACTTAAAGGTTGCACTTAAACTGTCATTGGCAACAAATGAGGGCATTAATTTTAGAGGTTTTTAACTATTTTCTGTTTGAAGGTTTGGTAAGTTAAACTTTGTTTAATATGACCTTGTAAACAAATAGTAATTTCAGTTTTATGGAATTGCCTTGATTATCATAATAGATATTGTTTTGTAATAAAATTTTTTAATCAATTTTGGTTATTCTCTTGTAGCTTGTGAAGCGCTTACAGAATGGGAATATTTGCCACCTGTTGGGCCTCGGCCATCAAAGGGATTTGTAGGACTAAAAAATGCTGGTGCTACTTGTTACATGAATTCTGTCATTCAGCAGCTATACATGATTCCAGCTATCAGAAATGGTATTCTTGCAATTGAAGGCACAGGCAGTGATGTAGACGATGATATGTCTGGGGATGAGAAGCAGGACAATGAGGTAATTATACAGATGACCTGCTGGTCATCTGTTTTAATACTTTCAAGTCATCATAACTTTTTTCATCAGAATTTTATTTTAAAGGGGTTTCCTTACATTTCTAGCAACAAAACTATAATATAATATTTCTTATTTGAAAATGTTAGTGACTAGAGTAGCAGGTCCAAAAGATTAAAGGTCAGGCTTGCTTTTTCCCCTTCATTTTTTTCCCCTCGTCTGGAATACATGATTGAAAATGTCATCTACAATGTAGATTTAACAGTCTACATCAGGGGTAGGCAACCTATGGCACGCGTGCCGAAGGCGGCACGCGAGCTGATTTTCAGTGGCACACTCACTGCCCGGGTCCTGGCCACCGATCTGGGGGACTCTGCATTTTAATTTAATTTTAAATGAAGCTTCTTAAACATTTAAAAAACCTTATTTACTTTACATACAACAATAGTTTAGTTATATATTATAGACTTATAGAAAGAGAGCAACTACAAACATTAAAATGTATTACTGGCACGCGAAACCTTAAATTAGAGTGAATTAATGAAGACTTGGCACACCACTTCTGAAAGGTTGCCGACCCCTGGTCTACATGTAGCATGTATAAATTAAAATAGAGGTAACAATACGTAAGTTACTAGTTTCCTCCAATAATCGTTCTGTAAACTTAGAGTGCACCATACTGTACATGGTTACCTTGTTGCTAGTTTTAGTTCTCCTATATTCTGCTTATATTCATTATGTTAATGAAGATTACATGACTGTGTTTTTGATTGATAGAGCAATGTTGATCCTCGGGATGATGTGTTTGGTTATCCACATCAGTATGAAGATAAACCAGCATTAAGTAAAACAGAAGATAGAAAAGAATACAACATTGGAGTTCTGAGACATCTCCAAGTCATCTTTGGTCATTTAGCAGCTTCCAGACTACAGTACTATGTACCAAGAGGGTTTTGGAAACAATTCAGGTAAATAGAAAATTGGTTTTTAATATTGATTTCCATTCACTGAGACTATTAAAATATAATAGAAGTCAGTTATATGAAAAAAGTAATAGACATAAGCAGTTTGTATAAATGTTAAGATTTATGTGGCTTTATATGTGCTATTTAGAATGGTGGAAAAGTAAGCTGAATTGGGCAGAAGTAACAGCGACATCTTTGAACTCTAGCAATTTTTGAGACTTAGCAGCCAGATATTCGGTTATATGTGAAAGGGAATGTTTAGATTTTGTACCAGTTGATTCACAACACCATAAGCAATCAGTTAACTATGCTCAGTAAAAGTGAATAGAGGTGGTATTATTTCAGTGTATTTTTCTCTCCTCCAAAAATACCCCCAAAACATTTATTATTTTTTTCTTTTTAGACTTTGGGGTGAACCTGTTAATCTCCGTGAACAACATGATGCTTTAGAATTTTTTAATTCCTTGGTGGATAGTCTAGATGAAGCTTTAAAAGCTTTGGGGCATCCAGCCATGTTAAGTAAGGTTTTGGGAGGGTCCTTCGCTGATCAGAAGATTTGTCAAGGATGCCCACATAGGTAAGTGTTTCGTTTCACCTTTTTCACACTAAAACAGTCTACATTTATGTGAGAAGATGGTTACCAAAGTGTTGTAAAGCAGATAAACTGCCTTATAAAAGTCTTCCTGTTAGAAGAAGGATAAATTGGGGAAAAACCATTAATATTGAGGATATATTTTGCCTTTAACGGAATTTGCTATCTTGTCTGGGCAAAGCCTTAACATTATGTACAGTGCATTAGTGTTTCTGTTGATCTTATTGCTCCCACTATCAACTGTGTTCAGAAATTCCTAAATACCAGTGTGTGTATAAACACAAACCATTTGCACTAGAACAGGGGTGCCTTGAGGGCCAAATGCACTTCACAAAGTCCTAAAACATGCCCCATTGCTGTGTTCGCCCTGGAACAACATGGTGAAGACCCAGCTGACCAAATTGCAAGTTTATTTCTGTTCAGTTCAAGCACCAAGCTTTTTCCAGTAAATAAAAAAGATGCAAATTAAATCAAATATTATAGTAGTAATACATTATTTTAAATAAAAAATAATTGTAACTTAAACGTATTTATGAAAGGTACACTTTCTGACATGGCTTTGACTTAATGTGTTCCGATGTGACCTTCAAATTACAATCATAGGAATGAAGCAGCAATGTATGGAGACAACCAATTAGGACATATCTTGTACAGTAGCTGACCGTATTGGTATTTATCAAATGAAAGGAAACTGTGAATAGATCAAAAGGGTTCTGCCTGTTCCACATAAATGTAAAGAATCTTTTTCTCTAATTTGTAAGCCGTTGTATACTCTCCTCTATGATAAAATTACTATTATTTTTAATCCATTCGTTCAAAACATTCAGTGACGTCAGCTGTACAACACTCATAAATTTGGAACTTTTACTTCCCTGCCATCTCTCTCATATGAATAAGATTCAAGAATTTTTTGTTTTGCTGTCCAACTGAGCCGGCCATGCAGTATGTAGGTTCTTCATTCTCATTTGTTGCTTATATACATTAATGTATATTTGGATCATTGGAATGCATCGTTTTTCATGCTTATACACCTCTACCCCGATATAACGTGACCCGATATAACGCGAATTCAGATATAATGCGGTAAAGCAGTGCTCCGGGGGGGGGCAGGGCTGCGCACTCTGGTGGATCAAAGCAAGTTCGATATAACGCGGTTTCACCTATAACACGGTAAGATTTTTTGGCTCCCGAGGACAGCGTTATATCGGGGTAGAGGTGTATAACTCAAAAATAGATCCCTTTTTTTGACATTTTCTTGAAGCTTTGATTTGAGACTAAGCATTAAGAATTTCATTCCAAAAAGATTTTGTGTGAATAGAACAGCTCTTTCAGCCTGTATTTATGGTAGGTACAACATCACACTCTCTCTGGAAGAGGAAACAGGAGTCTGCTGCTCGCTTTCCTCAGGGTCTCATAATTGTCTCAGATTTTGTTAAAACACGGGTCTGACATGTTTAAAGAGATGCATATTTTTGCTGCTTTTAGGACTCAATCAAGCAAAACTGCTGCTAGCCAGGGTATTCACTGCATCTGTCCGGTTTGCTGCTTATTGGTGGAATTATTTTTCATCTGTTTGTGTGTGCACAGTGAAATAGACGTTTACTGACATTTACCAATAAAAATCCAATTCTTCTTAGCCTGTGTATGCACTTTCAAACACATGAGCTAAAAGTAGTTTCAGGTACTATACCTGCCTCTGAATGCCCCTACCAATTTTGTGGTTTTACAGTTTCATTTTCCTCTCTCTAAAATATTTTTCTGTTCTGTTGTTGTGCCAAAGTCCTGCTCAGCAGGAGAAACTGAGTGACTCTACAAAGAAAGCAGTGGAACTGACTATACATTGTGTTGTCAAACATTCTATACAGAAAAAAGTATAATCTGATGTGTTACTTATAAAAAGAAATGCACCTATTACTATAACTGAGCAGCTATTAAGATTGAGACCAACTGTTTTAACAGATCATTTTTCTAAGTGCTCTAAAATCTATGTGCTTACTTAGATTGTTTTGAAATTTGCAATGCCTCATCAGTGTCCGGGGTAGGATTAGTGGTTGAAATTTGAGCAAGAGGTTCATAGTGACACATCTGCTAATCTGCTCCAACTAATCCCGCCACCGTTCAATACAACTACACCTAACACATTGAACACAGCTGTAGTGCATGCAGATAAGTGCCGCAATTCAAATTTGCAGTGCAACACAAACAGTAGCATATTCTTTTAGTCATTCTTCATGTTTGCTTACTGTGGTACCATCTTTACTGATTCACTCCAAGTGGCTGTTAGCTTCAGGGGATGGAGTTGAGTTTTCTGTGGTAAATATTTATTTTTGTAAACCCTTTATCCTTTTTTTTGAAGTATCAATCACCTGGTGGAGGGGTGTGGTTTGAGAAGGAGCTCATGTTGAAGCTTAATACAAACCTATTGTACTTTGAACACATCAGACTGTTTTAAAAATAACGATCTACCATTTTGAATTAGCACTTAAGAGGAAGTAATTTCAACTGTCATCTTTGATAGTCGAAGCAGTGACTTTAAATACATACGTTTATATAATAAAGAATGGCTTCTTCTTTTAGAGTGTCAAACTGTTGTAATCAAATGTCTAAGAAAACTGTTTATGCTAGAATGTTTTGCAAACCATGTAAAATTGCCAAACACATTTGTATCTCTCCTCCCCCCCCCTTCCCCCCCAATCATATCTGTAGGTACGAGTGCGAGGAATCCTTTACAACTCTGAATGTAGATATTAGAAATCACCAAAACCTGCTTGACTCTTTGGAACAATATGTCAAAGGAGACTTATTGGAAGGTGCAAATGCATATCATTGTGAAAAATGCAACAAAAAGGTAATGATCCTTTTTGTGATTTATTTTTGTGCAAGTTTGTTACTGGTTTAACAGAATTTTAGCTTGTTTTTAGCATAATATATTTAAATTTGATGATTTTTTTAGCACATAGATAATTTATCAGTCCGTGGTTGGGTGGGGCAGTTTCACTGTGAATATTTCTGAGAAACAATCATTTATTTAAATAAAAGACTTTAGAATTTGTGTCAGGAATCCAGATCTCAAATGACCAACCTGCTTCTCTCCTATACCTAAAGTTACTGCAGCCCTGTTTTTTAGTGGTGAATTTTTTTCAAAGTGTGTATCTGCTTATGGAAAAGTGGATTGGTAAGCAAACCTTTCAGAAGTAACTTGGAAATTTGTTTGAAATGTATAACCGATCAGATCTCATGGTGATGTAGGCTGTAGAGAACTGCTACTGTTTTAATAGTTAGTAATAATTCAATGAGATGTTAAGGATGATATTTTACTTCCAAGTCCATTGCATGCTCATTTTATTAAATTTGAAATGCTGTTTACACTGTTGTTTGCTTTGCAGCCAAGATTATATTGATGCTGAAGTTTCTCAGTATATTATTGATAAACATTGACAGTATTTATTAAATGGGTTTTTCATCTTTAGACCTTAGATTTTGTGTTGAGTGATAATGAAAATTTAAGAATCAATATCTGTTAATATACTGTTTGGTTATGTTTTTTTAGGTTGATACAGTGAAACGCTTGTTGATTAAGAAGTTGCCTCCAGTTCTTGCTATCCAGTTAAAACGATTTGACTATGACTGGGAAAGGGAATGTGCAATCAAGTTCAATGATTATTTTGAATTTCCACGGGAGCTGGACATGGAGCCTTATACAGTGGCAGGTGTAGCTAAATTGGAAGGAGATGATGTAAATCCTGAAAATCAGTTGATACAAAATGAACAGCCAGAAAACGAGCACTCTGGGAGCACTAAATATAGGCTAGTTGGTGTACTAGTACACAGTGGTCAGGCCAGTGGTGGACATTATTACTCTTACATTATCCAGAGAAATGGTGGAGATGGTGAGAAAAATCGATGGTATAAATTTGATGATGGAGATGTAACAGAGTGTAAAATGGATGATGATGAAGAAATGAAAAATCAATGTTTTGGTGGAGAGTACATGGGGGAGGTGTTTGATCATATGATGAAGCGCATGTCCTACAGACGCCAGAAGAGGTGGTGGAATGCTTACATTCTTTTTTATGAACGTATGGACACAATGGATAAAGACAATGAACTAATAAAATATATTTCAGAACTAGCTATGACCACTAAACCCCACCAGATTAAAATGCCATCAGCCATTGAGCGAAGTGTACGGAAACAGAATGTGCAATTCATGCATAACCGTATGCAGTACAGTCTAGAATATTTCCAGTTTATAAAGAAATTGCTTACTTGTAATAGTGTCTACTTAAATCCTCCTCCAGGTTAGTATTTGAAAGCTGCTTATAATATAATGTTCTTATAGAAAATTAGTCTGTTGCCAGGAAAGATTTTATGATCATTGTCTAGAATTCTTGAGTCCTAGCAAAAGTTAATTTATTGCATTTTGTTTTGAACATCATCTTTTTTTTCTAATGGGTACTGCTTTACTTTAAGGTTACCTGCACCATTAGAATAATTTTTCTGATTTTCATTTTAAAAAGGATGTATTACGTTATTTTTTATCTATTATGTTAAACTGTTTTTCAAAAATCACTAAACTTAAATAATTCTTATGGATACCAGATTTATTAAATTTCTATAATACTGTTGCCATTTTTTCCTGCCGTCGGTTTCTTGAAGTCTTACTTGTTTGTTGAAGTTACTTACCTTTTGTTTAAGTGTTTGTTAGTAAAGGCAAAAGTAATTAGCAGCTGCTTTGGTTGATTAACTCCATCATTCAGTTGTTACCTAACCAGATTTTCAAGGTTAGGTCTAATTTTTCAGAAGTGACTAATATCTCAAGTTGGGCACATAGAATTACCTGAAAGCAGCCTATTTTTTTCAGAGAGTGGAACCTGAGCACTGCCTCTTTAAGGTATCTCAAGTTAACCCATAATTACTGTTGGCTTTTGAAAGATAAGGCCTTAATCAGTAATGAGAGGCTCTGGGCATTATGTTAGATTCTGTTTTGACCAGGTTTATGCTACCAAACAAGAACATTAGTTAGTCATTTTGCCTATTGTAGGTAAAATTATTTGTGTTTTATTTTGTCTACACTTGTTTTTTCATTTTTCTTTAGGACAAGATCACCTGTTGCCTGAAGCAGAAGAAATAACTATGATTAGTATTCAGCTAGCTGCTAGATTTCTCTTCACCACAGGATTTCACACAAAGAAAATAGTCCGTGGCCCTGCTAGTGATTGGTATATTTGTCTTTAACAATGACTCTACCGTTTTGACAGTTTGGTTTCCTTTAAGGAAATTCAAGTTGTGTAAAAATTGTGTTAAAACTGTTTGAGGTATTCATTCCATGTCTATTTCAAATGTGTATGTGGAGATGAGAGCTAAATCTGGATGGGAAAGTACAGGGGAGATATTGAGCCCTAAATTGAAGTGAGAGCTAGCCTCCTTTTGATGTATATGATGATTGTACAGGAATAAGCTATACCATAGTAAAGGTTGTGTTACAGAATTCAGGTTTAACAATATTTTCTGTAAAAAAATCTCCATTGCAATGGCAAAAACCAAAACATAGAATATAATCTCTGAGCACTGTTTGAATTTCTCATGGTGGTTTGATGAAAAATGACCTGGTGCAGAGAATTGCAAGAGTTTACAATCACCACTTCTGGCAGTTTTTCGCTGGATTGTCCGTTTCTTTGTTATCCCTTTTGCAAGAAATCTAATACTCTGGGACACAAACACATCAACCCTTCTCTCTCCCCCCCCCCCCCCCCCCCCATTTTAAAAATACATTAGCTGAGAGTTTATGCGACTTCACTGCCAAAACCAAGAGCCCAGGTCTGAAACATGAGAAACCCATCTGAGGCTCTGTACCATACTGTCTTTCAGAAAGGCTAACCCATACTGGTTTAGCCAATCTCTAACCACCATAAACCACACACTTCTTCCAGAGCTGGGAATAGAATCACAATACTCGATTGCTGACTAGTAAATAGTTGTGTAACACACTGAGAAGGTGTTAAACCCTCCTCCAGTGATTGGTCTAGAAAGGAGCTAGCATTTACTCCTGTAGCTCAAGTAGTAAGGGTCTAAGCTAGGAATCTGATGATCAAAAAGTTCTCATAACCTACTGCTGATCTGTGTGTGGGGGTAGTACAACTGCATGTGATTCACACAATCAGAAGACCTTTTTAAACCAGGTTTTGTACTTAGAAACTACGATAAACTGTAAATTATGGTGTGAATCACCAAAATACACATTTCATATTTGTCTTGACCTACCTGGTGCTTGTGTAATCCATTGATCAGTTATACTTCCCCCCTCTGTGCCTGATCCACAGAGGAATTGAGTCTGCGATGACTCTCAGCTTGGGAGCCTACATTAGAGTGCAAATTTGATGAAGTTGGGGTACGTATTGCTTTTTGGCATGTGTTGGAGATGGAAATGAAAGCCTTCTGGCTTAATATTTAACTCTAATTGCGGTACTTTCATTTGAAATAATTTTGTATGAAAGAAAACAGTATGTTCCTTTTTACTGTTTAGTGAACAAAACAGTTAAGACAACTCTAGTCAGGATAAGTAATCACATTCTCTGTGGAGATGTGAACAGATGATCAAAAAGACCTATGTTTGAGGAAAAAGCAGATTTCTGTACAATTTCTAAAGGAATGGGTGGTTCAGGACAGCAAATGGAAGACATTTATGCTATAGAAAATGAGGGTTGCATCTTGTAAATATCTGTTAAAGTTATTATTTTAATACCGATGTTAACATTACAACTGTGATATTATCTTCTCTGTTTCAGGTATGATGCATTATGCATCCTCCTTCGTCACAGCAAGAATGTACGCTTTTGGTTTGCACACAACGTCCTTTTTAATGTTTCAAACCGTTTCTCTGAGTATCTTTTGGAATGCCCTAGTGCTGAAGTGAGGGGTGCATTTGCAAAGCTTATAGTATTTATTGCACATTTTTCATTGCAAGATGGACCATGTCCTTCACCTTTTGCTTCTCCTGGACCATCTAGTCAGGTATTTACACAGTTTTCAGTCTAAACACCTACTTATTTGTTTTGCAACTTGTTTAAATGCTCATTTGGAACAAGTGTCAGCATCAAAGCTGCAAACTCTGCACAATTGTTCATAAACAAATATTTGTTTATAATTTCTTATAAATCTTATGGTTTTAATGGAGGTGAGCCTCAGGTTTTTCATTCAGACTCCTGCAACACTAGAGGCAGCAAAAATCATGATTTCAATATAGTTCAAAAGAAAAAAGTTTACTCCTTTTTTACCTGGTCAGTCTGGATGCGTAAAACTAATGTTGTAGTTATTACAATTCCAAAAACAAACCTTCGCTCCATCAGATTAATAACTACAGAATGTAAGTATCAAAGCAGTGACAGAAGTAGGCTTTATTAATTTTCAATTTGTATTCTTCAGAAAGTGATAAATGGTGTAAAATCTAGCAATAGAGCATCTGTGATGATGTTTTAATCACTGATAGTTTTACTTCATGTGGCAGTTCAAATCTTGCTGTATAATCCTTTTTTGGTCTCCTTTTATAGTCTCCACAGGTGGATTTGATGCATCAGCTATGCACTTAGACCCAGCAGCTGTTTTTATATTAAAAGCTGAATGAAAACTTCTGCATCTGCATTATTTATCGCACTGTTGTAATAAATAATGATGCACTATCCCCTGTCTCTCATAGTCATTTTTTCTGTTCAAGTGTAATCTAGTCTGGAAAATGGGGCAGCTCCAAGTTCTTTTGTAATGTAAATAGACGGATCTGCTGCTGGGATTTTTGAGCCTACTACCTCCCCTCTTTCTTAGCAGCCCAGCTGTTTTAACCATTCTGTTGTCTACCTTTGCAGAAAGCAGATTTGATTTTTTTCTTTTTAAGGGGTCGGGGGAAGGTGGAGGTAGTGGTTGTAGATCTTTCTGGAAATCAGTGCAGACACCTTTTGTGTGTCCGTCATTAATGTGGGAATGTCCTGTGATTCTGAATTCCGCTACCGGGTACTGAGTGCAGTTCTCCAGAACCACTTACAGTTCCTCACTTAGTGGTCTCTTGCTCTTAGTTTTGAGAACTGCTATATATGGGCCCCCACTATGGGATGTCAGCCAGAGTCTGAAGCCAGGACCTTCAGAATCAAAAGCACAGGCTTCTGTTATGTAAAATAAGGAGTCGCAAATAGTAGGCTCTTTTCTGTAGCCCAGTGTCTCCCACAATTCAGATAGATACAGGATATGCCCCTCCGGTCTGCAGTTTCTGGAGGCATTTCAAAGCTGTAGCACAGCCCGTGCTAGCCATGCCTGCTTCTCTGGCCTTCTGTGTGCTGCTAGAACGTCTGCCTCCACTTCAGCAGTCATGTGGTGGTTCACTTTGCTCCTGACTTTTCTTTGTCAGTTTATTATTGTATCTGTTTTTTTCGTGTATTAGGGAACAGGGTTTCTATTTTCTCCCTTTCCTAGATCAGCTATTTAGCAGTGAGATGGTGTCAACCACCCAGAGCCAGCACTGTAGTGCCCCTCGGTGCCCAGTGCCCCTGCATGGCAGAGCTACCAAGCTAAATCCAAGCAATGTGCTATTTGTGAGACAGCTTTTACGGGCTCTTTGGAGGGTCAGTTATGCCCTGCTTTTTCTCAACCAATCAACCTTTGCACTGCTAGGGCATGGGACTCTGAATTGGACAGGCACGTTAGGTCCTTCTGCCCCAAGAAGCTGCAATTCCAGCATAGAAAAGCCTGATCTGGCAACACAGAGAGGGAGAGATTCCAAGGTTGAGGAGAACTTTATCTGGCCAGCCCAGGGGGTAAATCCTGGGGTAGAACAGGACCGAAAGGAAAAAACCCTTAAGGATCTACAGATTTCCACTCCCCCTGGACCTAAAATGAGGTATAAGTTCTCTGGTCCTCTTCTTCCCAGTTTGAATTGGAGAACTCCAGCAATGAAATCCCATCCCCTTGGCAGAGGGAGTGGGACTCCACAGGGGAGGACACTGAGGGAGACCTATCTAGAGAGCTCAAGGCACTGCATATAAAGCTTGCTACAGAAAGGTGGCAGTGCTTACAAAGCGGGCCAGAAACGCTACAAAATCCAAAAAGAGAAAAAAGGAAAAGAAAAGGTATTAAAAACAACAACAACAAAAAAACCTAAGAGAGATCATTCTCTAACTCAGACAGCTGCTCCACTACTGAGGAAGGGGACCTCTCAGATTCATGCTCTGAGCAGGATAGAAAAAAAATGCAACAAAGGGTCTTTCTCCCCCCCCCCCCCAGTGTGTGAAACCATGTACAAAAGGTTGCATCCACAATTGAGATCCTACCTGAGCAGGCAGAGGGACAAGCCTAAAAGTAAATAACCTGCCTTCTAAATCCTTACCTGAGACACTAGTCCCATTACATCCATTTTTTGAGGATGTGATCAGAGAGGAGTGGAAAACCCCTGATAAGGGTAAACGCATAAGCAGGCATGTACTTAGGTATTACAAGTTGCAATAGCCAAAAAATATTAGACATACCAAAGATTGATGCTGCATCTCTAGCAAAGATATGGTAATCTCATCTGAAGGAGATTTCTTTACCAAAAATCCAGCTAATCGAAAGGTGAAAGCCACCTGCAGAAGGGGCTTCATCAGCCACCCTTAGAGCATCCCTAGCGGCTACATGCTTTCCAAGAGCCACAACGTTTTAGCTGATTGACCTTAAGGCCATGAAAGACAGACCAACCTGACTTTTGGTCTACACGTAAGAAAATTTTCACTAGCAACAGCCTCTGTGGCAAATGCCTCAATGGATACAATGAGATTTTCAGTCAGGGCCATGGTATCCACCTCAGCAGCCAGATGTCACATCTGGCTTTGTCCCTGGAAGGTTGATGCTCACTCTAAACAAATTATGTGCTCATCTAAATTCCCAGGCTCTCTCTTTTTTGGGAAAAACTAGTGGCAGAAGGCCCAGCCAAACCAAAACACTTTCGCCCCTCCCCACCCAGTAGTCTTGAGGGACGACAAAACCCAGCAACAGACAAAGATGCTGCTTTTGTCCATCCTCCTCCCAAAGGAATCAAACAAAAGACAACAGGTATATCAGGGCAGAAACCCTGCATGGCGGTGGAAAATCCAGAAGTGGATCCACCCCTTCTGAGTCCACTATGAGAACAAACAAATGTGCCTCCACCCAGACCTGAATCTAGGTGGCAGAATTTCCCACTTCTCAGAGAATGGCCTTGATAGACCACAGACAAGTGGGTGAGAGAGGTAGCAGATACTTCTTGGAACTAAGGGCCCCATGTTATCCCTTCTTAATCCAATCCCCCGTCTTGAGCAACCCCCTCAAACGCAAGCCAGTGTTAAACAAAATCTTGCTTCTTCTTTGAGTAGTGTCTGTATGGGTGCTCCACTGTAGGTGTGTCTGAGTCCCGATGCTGCTAATTCAAGAACTTTGGTAGTAGTGTCCGTTTAGCCCACATGTGCGCGGGCGAACCCTTCTCAGTTCCTTCTTAACTGCCCTGGCTAGAGATGGAACTATAGTTGTCTTTCCGCAGATCATTAACTCTCTTAAAATTGCTAATCTGTAGCTTCTCTTGAAGCCTTTTTTCTTTACTTGGTTTACATTTTATTTTGGCTGTTGCCTTTTAAAAAAAAAAAAAAGAAGGAGGAAGGAGGAGGAGAAAAGGACTTTGTCTTCCGCCAACCCCTGTGGGGGGAAAAGGGAACCACCTCGCGACAAGGGTGTGCCCGGCTCTCCGGGCTTCAAAAAGTTCTTTAGTTGTAAGGAATCTATACCAGTGACCAATGGACAATCGCTGTGCGTTCTCTGCCTGCGAGAGAAACACATTCCACAGAAGTATGGCTTGTGTCAACAACTGAAGCCCAGATCCAGGAAAGACACAGAATTGAGGCTCTAACTCCTACTCATGGAGTCAGCCCTTCAATGTCCAGAGTCCCAATGTCCGCAACCGTCTACTTTGAAGGGAGGTGAGCCCAGGCAGACACCCGTGAGCCACTCACATAAGGCTTTTAAGAAAAGGTCTGTGAGTCCCCATAGCGAGCCCCGACCAAGCCATAAGTGATCTCCGGCTCAGTCATTATCAGCAGTACCAACGGCACTGAAGCTGTCTAAATCTGGTACCCAGGGCACGGGCAGTACCAAACGGACAGAGCAAGTCAGACTGCCTAAAGAAAGACCCAGTGGGAGCAGGCAAAGAAGCACTGGTACCATGGAGGCATGAGAAACATAGTTCCACCCTGGAGAAGGCTCCATCGGTACAGACATCAAGATTGATACTGCCGGTGATACGCCAGGCACAGATGGACCCTGCTGTCAGGTCCACGTCTTCGACTCAGTCGGTACAAGTCTCTCAGCACTGACACCCTCCGTACAGATTTCCAATGCACAACGGATCTTTCAGTTTCTGATGCACCAGACTCTCCTCTGCTCAGTACCGGGGCCCCGGTACCGAGTTCACCCAGAGCCCTTGTTTCGTCAATGACTTCCTGCCGCACACCACCCTTTTCGTTGTAGGAGTCAGAAAGTGAGCAAGAGGACCTGGCTTTCCTCCACTCTTCTTACCTGCCATCAGGCATACTGCCCCTCAGACCCACAGCCTCCCTGGTTTTGGGCAGCTGTGGTACTAACCACTGGGCCCCTTCCCATCAAAGTGGCTGTACTGGGATCCTTGGCAGGTCCAAAGGTAACAGGCCTCCATCTCTACTGTGGCCTACCAGTAGCCGAGGAAGTACCCTCCTTCAGCTGCTGCTTCAAGAGTCTCTGAACCCCCTGAGCAGGCAAGGGAGGAACTGGAGGCCCAAGCTGAGGAGGAAATCACTTCTCAAGCCCACTTCTCGTTGTCATCTGATGTGAGATGGTGATGCCCCCTCCACCATCCATGACTGATAACGTTAAACTACTCCAAGACTTGTCACAGAGGGGGCAGGAGCACTACAAATACCTCTGCAAGGGGTGACTGAGTCACACCAGAAGCTGGTGGACATTTTACATTCTTCCATCTCTTCCAGAGTGGCCCTCCCTATTAACGAGACTCTATTGGACCCTGCCCAGATAATATGGCAGACTCTCGCATCTGTCCCACCAACTTGCAAGTGGGCGGGCAAGAAATATTATGTGCCAGCGAAAAACACAGGAATTTGTTTTCACACCCACCTCCCAATTCGATCATTGTGGATGCGGTTATTTCTAAGGGACACTAACACCAGTTTAAGTCCACCCCTTATGACGGTAACTGGAAGCGCCTGGACCTTTTTTGCAGGAACTCCTCGGCCACGCTCCAGTTCCTAGTAGCGAACTGTCATGCCTTGTTGGCTAAATATGACTATCAAAACTATGCCAAGCTTAGTTTGATCTCTACTGCTGTTGTGGTGAGACAGTCTTTGTGGCTTCATCTGTCTGGCTTCCCAAAGAAGGTCCAATTAACTGTGGAGGATCATCCTTTTGAAGGGACGAAGCTATTTGCAGAGATGACCCATGCCTCCCTTCACACATTAAAGGATTCCAGGGCCACCCTTCGATCCCTCAGGATCTATACTCCTGGATACAAAAGAAAATGTAGTCATCAGCTCCCATTCAAGCTCTGCTCATCACAATATTCATCTCGATATTCACAGAGATCATATGAACCCAAAAGGAAGAAGTCCAGGTTCCTTAGACGGAAGACGTCAGGATCTCAGCAAACTTCCTCTCAACCCTCCACCTTGAAAAGACAGTTTTGACGGGTTGGTTGAGGTGTTTATAGAACACTCTTCTCACCACTGCATCACTCTGGAAAATTCCACCCATCCCTTCGGGGAACATCTCCCTCCATTCTGCAGCACCTGGGAATGGATAACCTCCAACCAATTGGTGCTGGAGATCATCTGGGATGTATACTCCATCATTTCTTCTCCCTCCCCTCTTCCAAACACCCTTCACTGTCCCTCTTCAGTGAGCCAGTGCCCATACATCTAAGGGGTGGAGGTTTCTATTCTCGTTACTTCCTGATACTAAAGAAAAAAGGGGGTTGGAGACCCATACTGGACCTCTGAGCCCTCAACAAATTTATCAAGGCTCAGAAGTTCAGGATGATCACGTTATCAAAGATCATTCCAACGTTAGAAAAAGGAGATTGGTTCTTGGCCCTCGACCTCCAAGATGCTTACTGCCACATTTCGATCATACCGGATCATACCTTACCTCCTATCGCAGAACAGGAGACAGACTCTCCATCCTGCGGATTCTGCGGCTCAAAGCATGGCTCCTTCATGGTTGCAGCACATAGAGACATCTTGCTCTGAGGAGGCACAGGAGGAAAGGAGGTGCTCATTGTACCCATCTACAAAAATAGAAGAGATTTCTGATCTGATGCCAGTCCAAAGGTGTGACTCCTAATACAGCCACCTTACTGGTAGTCCTGGACTACCTGTTGACTCTCAAGAAATCTGGACTCTCTATTAGTTTGCAAAAGGTTCATCTAGTAGCAATTGCAACTTTCCACCAGCAGGTAGAAGGATACCCAATCTTCTCCCATCTGACTACAAATAGGTTTCTCAGAGGCAAACCTCTTCCCACAATCCAGACTTCCCAATCCTCAATGGGATCTCAACCTAGTGCTAGAAGGACTGACTAGATGACCATTTGTTCATTGACGCACCTTTCCATGAAGGCGGCGTTTCTGATCGCCATCAACTCTGCAAGAAGAATAGGGGAGATAATGGCTCTGATGGCGCATGCTCCTTTCACTGTGTTCTTCCCAGACAGTCACGCTCAGACCATATCCAGAGTTCACTCCCAAGGTGACTTCCGCATTTCGCATGAATCAGCTTATTCAGCTTCCAGCCTTTTATTCCAAACCTCATCAGGATAATAGAGAAGCCATCTTCCATACGCTTGACGTGAGGAGAGCCTTGGCTTTCTATTTGGACAGACAAGAGTTTTCAGAAAATCTGATTCTTCCTCTCCATTACAGATGGGTCAAAAGGTACAGCGATTTCAGATCAAGGACTCTCTAAGTGGGTCTCAAGCTGTATTAAACTCTTACAGTTGTGTAATGTAACAACACATCTTCAGTACGCAGGTACTCTACGAGGTCAGTCTCCTCGTCCGTCGCTTTATCCCTATATCAGAAAACTGCAGAGTAGCTACATGGGCAGCTGCACACACCTTGGAAGAACATTATGCCATCCTGGAGGATTCAGCTCCAGACACCAAATTTGGTGCCCCACAGCTCTATCATCCACATCAAACTCAACTCCGAAGTCCCAGCCTCTAGTGGTGGGCACTCCTCAGGAGTCACTTACAGTGGAGTACCCATAGGGACACTACTCAAAGACGAAGTTACTCACCTTGTGCAGTAATGATGGTTCTACGAAATGCGTGTCTCTGGGTACTCCACGACCCATCCTCCTCCCCTCTACTTCGGAGTTCTAGTAGTTGACTAGACTCTGTGGTAGAGAAGGAACTGAGGGGAGGTTTCACCTATGCATGCTAACTAGCCCCATGGCAGGTGGGAAGCAGCGCATGTGCTGGCTGAACTGATGCTGCTACCAAAGTTCTCTGATCAGCTGCTCAGGGACACAGACACACCTACAGTGGAGCACCCATAGGGGGATACATTTCAAAGAACTATCATTACTGCATAAGGTGAGTAACTTCTTCATCTCCTGGACATAGGATCAATAGAAACTGTTCCCTTAGAAAAAAATTCTTAGGACTGTGCTCCATTTTCTTCATTGCCCTGAAGCGAACAGGGTCAGTCATTCTAGATCTCAAGCAGCTTAACAGATGAAGAAAACGAGATTCCAGATGGAGACCATAGATTCAGTGGTAAAATCTGTCTCAAGGGGACTTCTGTGGACCTGGTAAATGCATATCTCCATATTCCTATATGACCATGCACTGTAGTCTACTGAGATTTGCTTAGTCCTTGCCTTGAAGAGTTTGCGATCTATCTTTGTGTTCTGTTTGTACAGTGCCTAGTACAATCAGGTCCTGATACATGACTATGGCCCATACATGCTACAGTTCTACAGATAACTAAATTAGTCATAGGCCTGGTCTACACTTGGGGCGGCGGGGGGGAATCGATCTAGGATACGCAACTTCAGCTACAAGAATAGCGTAGCTGAAGTCGACGTATCTTAGATCGACTTAAATTGACTTACTTTGCGTCCTCGCGGCGCGGGATCGACGGCCTCCACTCCCCCGTCGACTCCGCCTCTCGCCCTGGTGGAGTTCCGGAGTCGACGGGGAGCGCGTTCAGGGATCGATTTATCGCGTCTAGACGAGACGTGATACATCGATCCCCGATAGATCGATCATTACCCGCCGATCCAGCGGGTAGTGTAGACATACCCTTAGTGTAGCAGTTATTATTGTCTTTTTAGCTGGAAGTTTGCGAATCTGCTAAATGCCCTGAAGTTTTTGGGGGGCAGATTTCCATCAGTTTAATATCAAGCAATTCAGACTCTGTTGAGGAAAGATGTCCTTTAATCTAGATGTCTACCAGAGATTAGCTCGTAGGGGCATCTCATTCTGTCTCCTCATTTATGCCATGTGAGGTACCAAAGCACCTGAACCATTATGATTGCTGTAGTGCTTATTTAAGACCCCAGTCCTGCAGCACTTACCAATGTATGTAATTTTAAGCATATGAGTCATTCCATTGAACTCATTGGGACTATTCACAAGTGTTTCCAGGATTGGAACCTAAGTGTCAATCTGTCTCGCAGTGTGTATGTTCTATTTCAGGAGTGGCCAACCTGTGGCTCCAGAGCCGCATGCAGCTCTTCAGAAGTTAATATGTGGCTCCTTGCATAGGCACCAACTCCAGGGCTGGAGCTATAGGCGCCAACTTTCCAATGTGCTGGGGGAGGGGGGGTGCTCTCTGCTCAACCCCTGACTCTGCCACAGGCCCTGCCCTCGCTCCTTCCTGCCCCCTTCCCTGAACCTGCCATGCCCTGTCTCCTCCATATCCCCCCAGAGCCCCCTGCGTGCCGCAGGAGGCATGGGGAAAAATCAGCAGGGCTGCTGGCAGGCGGGGGGGAGCTGATGCGGGGCTGCTGATGTATTATTGTGGCTCTTTGGCAATGTATATAAGTAAATTCTGGCTCCTTCTCAGGTGCAGGTTGGCCACCCCTGTTCTATTCCAAGACAGTCTGGGGTTTAAGAACCTTTATTTACGTTTACTTGTCTAATTTCCTTAACCAAAAGCATGGACAAATTTTAAAGAGGTCTTTTTTCCAGGCTAGCAATGTCCACTCACCTATTTCACTTGGCACTTAAGGTACTTCATTCTGTCTTTTGCCGTTTATTTTACCTGTTGTCTGCAGGCTTTTGGTCATCGTAAGGTCTTCAGTAAAGCAGACCTCTAATGTCACCTACACTTTTCTGTAGCTTTCTCTCAGGAATCTGTCTTACTCCTGTTCAGAATCTATTTAAAGGAGAACTGGAAAGACTCACTTAGATCTCTTTTGACTCTGCTCCACATAATGCCAGAATGCTTCAAGAGTTATTCTTTTGTCTGACTAGAACAATGGATGTCATCTTCTCAGTCCAAGAGATTTTGAAACCTAGCTCTTGGGTTTGATGATGTGATTGTGGAGCAAGATTCTTGAAGTTTAAGGCCAGAAGGGACCATTAGATCTAATCTGACTTCCTGTATATCACAGGCTGTTAAATTTCACCCAGATACCCTTGTTTGACTAAAGCATAATTTGTGTTTGGCTAAAACATACCTTCCAAAAAGGCATCCAGTCTTGATTTGAAGTTACCAAGAGATGTCAGCACTTCCCTTGGTAGTTTGTTGCAATGGCTGATGGACTATCTACCCTCACTGGTAAATTAAATTTAGAAATTAGGCACTAATTTTTATCTGGCTTCAGCTTCCAGATATTGTTTTGTTATACCTTTCTCCACTAGATTTAAGAGCCTGTTCAGTACTCAGTATTTTCTCCCTGTGAAGGTATTTATACACTGTAATCAAGTCAACCCTCGTTCTTCTTTAGATACACCAAAAGACAAAGGGCTCAAGTTGTTTAGCAGGGTTTATTTCTAAAGTGCTGGGTCTCTGCTTTGACAGAACCTCCAGTCTTTAATCCTAGATGCTGACCAAGTTTAAGGTGGTCAGAGCCACATCTGATATTTTTATTTTTTTTGGGGGGGGGGGGGGTGTCATGGCCTGCCACAGAATAGCACTCTTTAGAAGTGCTGAGAGTGCTGCTTCAGCTTTGGGCCTTTTCTCTTACTTGTTCTGACCATGAGTCACAAGCAGAGTGAATGATGAAGTTATGATCAGAGGAGCACTCAATAGAGTCTAAGGAACATTTCATAAAGCTGTAATCAATGCAAATATAAATGGTTTGCCATTACTGATTGGAGCTGTTCTTCGGGAGAAGAGTCTAGTTAATTGGTGTCTCAAGAAGTCTCATTGTTCAGTTTGTCCCAGTGTAGACAGAAAATTGTCCAAATGAGAAGGCATGAATACATCCACTGCATTTATTTATTTGAGTCTTACCTCACAATGTCTGGAGAATCCATTATGGATTTAAATCCACTGCCTGTGGGTGGAAATCCTAGCTGATAATGGCTAGTGAAAGTCAACATTGAGTTAGTAACAGGTTGGATTGATTTATTAATTCCTTAGTGTAAGGTACAGAGCTGACTTTATGAAATATGCTGAGGTACAACTACTGCTTAGGGAAGCCATCGCTTGACACTGAAGTCATAGAAGGAAGCAGAAGACCGTGTTTTCCAGCAGTTTGAGCTCAGAATTGGGAGTCTGAAACTTATTTTTTTGTTTATTTTTTGGAACTTGAGGCTTTGCCACCCACTTGGATTTTGGACAAGTCACTTTTCTCTTGCTTCAGTTTCCTCTCTTCAAAATATGGGTACCATTTACCTATAATTCTTGACAGACACACTGAGGATTGATAGTGTTTGTGAAGTGACTTGAAGATGTATAATATGATATATAAAGGCTAAACATTCATCCAACTATCACCCAGTCTTGCAACTCACCTTTATAGGAAAATGAATCAAGAAGGTGGTGGATGGGAACTGTTTGAACCAATCTCTAGATGAAGACTAGTGCCCTAGAACATTCTAGTACTGCCCTGAATGATCTTGAGGCTTGCTCTTTTGTCATGATACAGAAAGAACCACAAACTCTAAGGACTTACTATTGGCAGTTCTTTGCAATGAAGCAAGGTTTGGCCTTTCAGTACTATAAAACAAAGGCCTATCTTCTGGATTGAATGACCAACTGTTTCCACCATCTGTTTAATTTTGTGTATTAGGCAAGGTGGGTGAGATAATATCTTTTACTGACCAACTTCTGTTGGTGAGAGAGGCAAGCTTTTGAGCTACACAGAGCTCTTTCTCAGGTAGATTTGAAAGCTTGTCTCTCTCACGTACCTGAGGAAGAGCTCAGTGTAGCTCTAAATCTTGTCTCTCACCAGCAGAAGTTGGTCTAATGAAAGCTATTACCTCGCCCACCTTGTCTCTTAATATCCTGGGACCAACACGGTTACAACACTGCATACAACAATGACAAATATCTAATTTTGTGTACGTGTACACACACACAATTCATTAAAGGGGTGAGACGCTTTGGGGTCCTTTTTAGCTCATCATTGAACCTACATGATCAGGTTGCATCACTGACAAACACCATGTTCCACCTCCAGCTTTCTATGAAAATTCACCTCTTCCTTCCAGATGAGGATGTGGCCACAGTGATGAAGAGATTTGTCATCTCCAGGTTGAATTATTCACTGTGTCAGAAGCTGTGACTATGTAAACAATTCAAAGGCTCCAATTTGCACAGAATGCAGTTGCCCTCTCCTCCATGAGATAGGTTGCCATAAGTACAGCACTCCTGTACTTTACTCCCTCCACTGCTCCTTCTCATGCCAGTTCAGCATCTTGGTCCTGATTGGGAATGCCACTAAGGGATCATATCCCAGCTACATTACAGACCATATCTCCCATTTCTGACCTGCCAAGACAGATACACTCTTGGACATTGCAAATCACAAAGCCTAGAAGGAAGCATATCAGAGCTGGAGTTAAACCATTGGTGGTTGAGGTGACCCAGCCAGTGAACAAACTTACATAGAAGATGGGTCTAATCAATAGTGTGACTACGTGTAGGGAATGCTGCAAATCCTTTGATAAACCTTTTCTGCCACAATCAAACCCTGTTCATCCTATCCCCCTCCTCCCCGCAAAAAATCCTCAGTAAAATTGTGGGGGGGAGGAGAGGAGGAAACCCACACTCAGATAGTGCTTCCCATAACCAGAGAAAGGGAGAAGAGCCAAAGACTTAATGAAGTTCACAAGGGTACCTCACTTATACCAGCTATGATCCTGTGATGTGCTCAGGTAGTATAGTGATGAGTACCAGTGCTAAATCTGGAGAGGTTTTTCAGTATGTTGGGGTATGAACTTTTACTTTATATTAAAATTGTTAACTCTTAATTTTTTCTCCAGGGAATTAACAGTGATGTCCTTTAATTCTTTACTTTATTGGAGGCTGTTTACTCTTGCTAAGGAACATCGATTATTTTTATTGCATTATCTATGATGATTGGTCACATTCTAAATATACAGGTCATTTATTTTAAATACATAACCAGATTTATTCTCCGATAGTTCAGCTCTATCTTAAGTTCTTAACTTCTGAAGAAGATCAAAATACATGCAAGCAGTTGTTTTTCCCTTAAGTCTGTTTATAGTAGAATATCACTTGCCCATCCTCCTTCCTCACTGGTTATGAATGGGTTTTTCTTACAATTATACATTTTTGATTTAAAAAAAAAATTAACTATAATTTGGGCACTTGTTTGTCTTTCCCAATGTATGTACTGCATCTTAATAGGAAAGCAGTGAATATTTTTCTTTTGTCGAGTACTGTGGAGCATTCTTATTTCTCTCACTTGGAACCCAGTAATTGAAGCTGTCTTAGAATTTCATAGACCTGTTTTTTTTAACTATTCCACTTTAAAAGGACTTCACCTTATACTAGTTCGCTGCATGAAAAATGACACCTAAATAGGCTGACAGTGTAATCAGGTATTGAGCTCCCATGTATGGATTTACTGAATGGAAACTGTTCAGGAACTGCCATTAATGTTAGACCTTTTTTGTTTTGCAGGCCTATGATAACTTAAGTTTGAGTGATCACTTGCTGAGAGCAGTACTAAACCTTCTTAGAAGGGAAGTATCTGAGCATGGGCGCCATTTGCAACAGTATTTCAATCTGTTTGTGATGTATGCCAACCTAGGTAAGTAGTTTATGAAATATGCTTAATGATGTTGCTGTAAGGCACTCTGTTTTTACATATAGGAAACTAACCGTGCTGACTCAAGTAATGAGATGACCAGGATCAATAAAAAATTGCAGGCCATATTGTACTTGTGGGGGTGTTAATACTTTTAAGAATATTAGGTACTTATGTAGCACTTCCAACTGAGTATTTCAAAACATTTCTGACAATGGGTGTATGAAACTTCACAACACTTTTGTGAAATAATGTCCCATTTTACAGTTGAGTAAAGTGAGGCATAGAGAGGCTAAATGGTTTGCCTAAAGTCTCACTAGACTGTGCATGATCAGTGTGGTCTAGTAGTCAAAGATTGGGACTATAAACTTCTAATACCAGGTCAGCAGAAGACTTGCTAACCTTGAGTAAATCAGTTAACCTCTGATTCCTCTATCCTAAAATGGTGATAGTAATATTGTTTTTACAAATAGCCCCCTGCCAAATTGCTCCAGGTGCTGAACATCATATCACAATTTTAAATTACATTAAAAACTTTAGTACATACCTTCGAGGGGTGGGGGGAAGAGAGGTTAATTAAAGTTTGTACAGTGTTTAGATAGTGTAAAGTGTTTATATAAAGACTAAGCATTGTGATGATGAGTCTCACAATTTGTTACTCTAATCATGTGGCTGTGGTCTTATTATAATGAGATAAACAGTTATGCTCAGGCAAAAATCAGCTTAGCAAATCAGTTACTTTGAGGGGTTCTCTAACTACATCATATAACCACTTCAGAGAGCCAAGCTTAAGAATTGGACGTAATCTTCTGTTTCCCAAGACTGCAAGGCTTGTTTATTTTCAAATCTAGATATTGATTTTGGGGCAATGTTTATCTACAGTGGCTCTTTATTTTTACTGTACTGAATATGTGGTGGCTGTTTACTCATTAAATAATGTAAGTTTAATCATTTTCTAATGACTGATGTTGATGCAGTATGGTGCTATTCATTCTTGACATGCTGCTTTCTGATTGGCTTGAGTGCTTACCTATTTTGTGCTTCAGTCAGCACAGTTTATCCATTGGTGACATTTTTAGTTGTTTACTGTGATTTGATTAATTAAGCTTGTCCACAACTGGATAAATCTTTTTCATTTAAAATGTCATTTTTTTTGTGGTCAGCAATCTGACTGATAGTTAGTTATATATGTTATCACAGTATTTCTCAAACTGGGGTCACCGCTTGTGTAGGGAAAGCCCCTGCGGGCCGGGCCAGTTTGTGTACCTGCCCCGTCTGCAGGTCCGGCTGATCGCGGCTCCCACTGGCTGCGGTTCGCCGCTTCCAGCAGCTCCCATTGGCCCGGAGCAGCAAACCACGGCCAGTGGGAGCCGTGATTGGCCGGACCTGCGGACGGGGCAGGTAAACAAACCGGCCCACCCCCCCCGGGGCTTTCCCTATACAAGCGGCGACCCCAGTTTGAGAAACACTGTGTTATCATGAAGCATAAAGGTGCTGTAAGGCATGTTTTTGCTGCAGTAATGATCTACAACTTAGATCACTTTGGATTCTGATTCTCTCAGTCTGATACAAGTGGGCTTTACCTTTCTTCCTGCAAAGTATTGAAGACAGTTGAGACTCATGACGCACAGTCAACCTGTGGAACTCATTGCCAGGGGATGTTGTGAAGGCCAAAAGTATTTAAAAAAAAAAAAATCATGTAGGATATGTCCATCAATGGCTATTAGCCAAGATAGGGATGTAATCCCATGCTCTGGGTGTCCCTGAGCCTCTGACTGCCAGATGCTGGGACTGGACAATGGGAATGGATCACTTGATGATCACCCTATTTTATTCATTCCCTTTGAAGCATGTGGCATTGGCCTCTATCGGCAGACAGGATACTGTGCTGGATGGACCATTGGTCTGACACTGTGTGGCCGTTCTTATGTTCTTAGCGACTGATCTCTAGTTATGTGAGCACTAATGAGCACCATTGTGGAAATGTTTTTGTTCACAATTCTGATGATATATGCAGTTTTCAGCTAAACCCTAATAAGAATCTAGTCCAACTTCTTTCCCTCTGCCCCCATCTCCCTCCCAGAAGGAATGTATAACTGAGAGCATGAATAAGAACCAGCAATAGAAAAATGACTTTTTCAAATTTTTCAGAATTTTTTACCAAAAAATCCAACTATATAAGAACGGTAACAGTTAAGCTTATAAAAACATATTGTTGTCAATACTATCCATGAGGTGTAATTTTTTTGTCCCCTCTGAAGGTGTAGCAGAAAAGACACAACTTCTGAAACTAAGTGTACCTGCAACGTTCATGCTTGTGGCTCTGGATGAAGGCCCAGGCCCTCCAATCAAATATCAGTATGCTGAACTGGGAAAATTGTACACTGTAGTGTCACAGTTAATCCGTTGTTGCAATGTGTCATCACGTATGCAGTCTTCTATCAATGGTATAGTGAATTTTACAAGTTTTCTTTAAATTAATTGAAAACATTGGTTATAAGTTAGTAAATTATTAGTATATGTGGTGTTTCACTATTTATTAAATATACTTATTGGAGCAATAGTCTTAGGGGGGTTGTTATATATTATATTTAGCAGTTTCTTACATTTTGCAATAAAGATTTTACTGATTCTGCAGTGGCCAAATCCTATCTTGATATATATATCCCACTAAAACTACAAATCAGTCTCCATTAAGCCTATTTAGGCCTTTTAAAAGAACACAATTAGGAGGGTGTAGAGGACCTATTAATATCAAACCTATTGCAATTAATGTTTTAGTTTATAAAGACTGGGCTAAATTCTTCTCATTAAAATTAATGGAGTTGAACTGACATACCTGATGAAAATTTAACTAAAACTTAACTCTGCTGAGCCAGCGCCCCGGGAAAAGCCCAAGATCCTGCAGCCTGGGGCACTGGCCAGAAGGAGCCGAGCCCTGCATGTGCCAAAGCCTCACACGGTGCTGGCACGGGGAAGCCTCTGCACCCCTCAGCTAAGCTCTGGAGTGGTGGGAGGGAAGCGATTTCCATCCTGTTCCCGCCCCAAACCTGCCCACTCCACAGCAGCCCCCTTGGCAGGGGCTTAGCACCCTCTTCATTCCCTTCCTCCCCATGTCCTGGGTCCTGCCCCCAAGGAGTGGGGGCTGCTCCATCCCCTAGGCCCCCTCCCCTGCTGAGTCACCTCTCTGGCCAGGTTCCCTGGGCCCTGGTGCACAATTCATCCTTGGGGCTTAACCCGTTCCTGCCCGTGCTGTAGCCTGGGGATAGGAGGCAGCTGTTAGCTGCCTTTCGACACTCTGCAGGCAGGAACGGACAAGCTGCTTCCTGCCATGGGGGCGGGGGGGAGAAGGTAAGGGATGAGCTCTGCAAAGACTCTGGCCAGGTCACACATCCGTCCCCTGCGGCTGGAAGCAGCTCCCGTCCCTTCCCTCTTGCACAGTGCCGAAAGGCTGCTGCTGGCCACGTTCTGGTGTAAATCCTGGCAGAAATTGGGGAGGGGGCATGTGATNCCCCCCCCCCCCCCCCCCCCCCCCCCCCCCCCGTGTTTCCTCGGGAAGATGCAGCGCCAGGTACCAAGGGAGGCGGGTCTGTCCTGGGGGCTCAGCCAGGCATGGAGGGCAGAGCGTGCTGGGCAGGGCGGGTCGGTCGGTCACTCACTCACACTCACACACACGTGTGAGAGGTGTACAGGTGTGTCACCTCTCCCCATGTGAACCCTAAAGCCTTAAAGTATTATGCAGTATTTCTTTTTAACAGGAGCTCAGTCAACTTGATGTTAATTTGAATGTTTGTACTGCATAGCTCTGATTGATTGCCATTGAACTGGCTTGAATATGAGTAATTTTACCAGGTGTCCCTTACTCAGCATAGGGAAATATGGTCACCCTAAGTATAATCCAACTAAAACCAAAACACCAGGAGCAAAGAAACAACTTTTCTCTGTACAAAACAAGTCCACAGAACTAAATCCCCCAACCTCAGTTCTTGCACCGCCTCTTATCTTCCTCACCAATGACCACCCCCCCTCCAAAAAAATCTGTATGCATCCGAACCACCCCACACACCCTTCTCCCGATTGTCAGTTGGATTTTGCAGCATTCTCTAAAATTAAACAGATTTGGGCTTATTTTAGACAAGTGGGACAATGAGTGTATTCCAAAATTGAAGGGCCCTCACTGAGGACACCGTGCCAACAAGTCATTCTCTTATATACCAGAGGAGCTCCAATGCTTTCAGTGACCTCAACTGTGGTAATGCCCCACAAAACAAGAGGTAGTTCACTCAGGTCACACAACTCCCCTGCCTCAGTGTCAGAGAATCTAGCTCTTTATACCAGAGAACTTTTCGCAGAGGGGATAGTTTATTATAAGTTCAGTATCTTATTTTAAGTCTTTCCATTGACTATACCATGTGTCTTTCATTTGTTAGTCCCAGAGTTTAAATATGTATTTGTTTATATTAAAAAGTACTTAAGTACTGTTTCATCAGTATTAATTGTTTGTTCCAGGTAATCCCCCACTTTCAAACCCTTATGGTGATCCTAATTTATCACAACCTATAATGGCACTTCAGCAGAACGTGGCAGACATTTTGTTTGTACGAACTAGCTATGTGAAGAAAATTATTGAAGACTGCAGCAACTCAGAAGAGACCATCAAGTTGCTTCGTTTCTGTTGTTGGGAAAATCCTCAGTTCTCTTCCACTGTCCTCAGTGAACTTCTCTGGCAGGTAAAATAAAATAAAAATCAGGGAAGCAGATGGGATAAGTTTGGGCATATGTAAGTGTAAAAATATGCCATGTAGGGAGAGGTGATATCCATGTGAGAAATTGTATTGATATGTGATAAATAAACTTCTCTTTGGATGCCTTCTGCTAGGATTTTCTCTTGGGGCTTCATATTGAAGTACTGTAGAATTCCCCCAGATCCTAAAAATTAGGAGCCCCAAGGGCAATGATAACAGGATATAGCACAACCAGATCAAACTGGCCTTTGTGTGTCACCACCAAAAACTGGCTAGTTCCCTCCTAGCCACAGTCAGCAAAGGAGCTGTAGTTTCACTGATTCATGTCTTCAAGTATCCTTTTTTGTTTCCAGTCAGTATGTTGCAAAACTTCAGTGTATCTGCTAGGTCATCTGCTCAGTACTGTTTTTTAGCTGGCATGCCCATTCCAGTGAGAACATTCTCCATATGCTTGATGCCAAAAGATCTTAGGGGGGATTATTTGAAGTGAACTAAAACCCTTAGAAAGTCCACCCTACTTAGTTTCCTTTGACAGCAATTCACTGGGCAGTGCTATTACTAAAAGGACTGTCTAAAACTAGGTATCATGCATCTTTTTTGTTATTAATACATGAAGTCCATTGTGAAGCACTTAGGGTTCCTACACACTCAGTATGCATGATCCAAACACACACAAGCAAAGAAACAAAAGTTAAGCTGCCTAATGGTACCTAGACTCCACTCACAAGCACCCACCTAACCTTTACCACAACTACCGTGGACCACAGACCATGCACCATTTTCATCTTTCTGCATTCACCCCTTTACCAGATTTTCCCCCCAACTCTATTGATTATGGATATTTGGTGTAGTAGTAGTTTAATAAAGGATGATTAAAGGGTATGTGTACCCCCTTCAACCAGTCATACTTTCACATGCCAGGCCCCTCCCATCAACCATCTGGGCTTGAGAGTCGGGTCCTTCCCATCAACCAGTCTTGCATGCACAATATGTAAACTTCCAGTTTTAATGTGAATAATGGCTAAAAATTACCTTAAATACAAAACTTAACAAACCCTTCTCCTTTGCACTGGCTTTCTCAAACGCAGTTCTCTGGCAAGTTCTTTGTAGATAGCTCTTAAAAAGCGTTGTCTGTCATCAACAATGAAAATTTAGGCCTGCCAAGGGAAATTTTCAGCCAGAACCCAACTTGAGACTTCCTTTTAAAAATGTATGAAGAGAAACCAAACAAAATCCACACAGAAAATTGAAGGGCGTACAAACTAACTTATTGTGAAATTTCACACCATTTGGGCCACGTACTTTTAAAGAGAAACAGGAAATTATTCCCTATTTTAAGTCTATTTTACAATGCAAAGCTAACCAGGCACCTCCATAATGACTTAGCTTTCCAGCTTCATGCCAGCCATATCAAGGCTCCCTTGGTTAGAGTCAAAGCTATGACCATTGCCTATCTGACATGTCTCTCTTGCAAAGGTATGCAAAGCAGCTATATAGACACGGCTCCATGTCTAGTTGGCAGCCGGTTTCAAGCGGAGTGTCCCAAGGGTCGGTCCTGGGGCCGGTTTTGTTCAATATCTTCATTAATGATCTGGAGGATGGCGTGGACTGCACTCTCAGCAAATTTGCAGATGACACTAAACTGGGAGGAGTGGTAGATACGCTGGAGGGTAGGGATAGGATACAGAGGGACCTAGACAAATTAGAGGATTGGGCCAAAAGAAACCTGATGAGGTTCAACAAGGACAAGTGCAGAGTCCTGCACTTAGGACGGAAGAATCCCATGCACTGTTACAGACTAGGGACCGAGTGGCTAGGCAGCAGTTCTGCAGAAAAGGACCTAGGGGTTACGGTGGACGAGAAGCTGGATATGAGTCAACAGTGTGCCCTTGTTGCCAAGAAGGCTAACGGCATTTTGGGCTGTATAAGTAGGGGCATTGCCAGCAGATCGAGGGACGTGATCGTTCCCCTCTATTCGACATTGGTGAGGCCTCACCTGGAGTACTGTGTCCAGTTTTGGGCCCCACACTACAAGAAGGATGTGGAAAAATTGGAAAGAGTCCAGCGGAGGGCAACAAAAATGATTAGGGGGCTGGAGCACATGAGTTATGAGGAGAGGCTGAGGGAACTGGGATTGTTTAGTCTGCAGAAGAGAAGAATGAGGGGGGATTTGATAGCTGCTTTCAACTACCTGAAAGGGGGTTCCAAAGAGGATGGATCTAGACTGTTCACAGTGGTACCAGATGACAGAACAAGGAGTAATGGTCTCAAGTTGCAGTGGGGGAGGTTTAGATTGGATATTAGGAAAAACTTTTTCACTAGGAGGGTGGTGAAGCACTGGAATGGGTTACCTAGGGAGGTGGTGGAATCTCCTTCCTTAGAGGTTTTTAAGGTCAGGCTTGACAAAGCCCTGGCTGTGATGATTTAGTTGGGATTAGGTCCTGCTTTGAGCAGGGGGTTGGACTAGATGACCTCCTGAGGTCCCTTCCAACCCTGATATTCTATGATTCCTCTCACACATAGACAAAGCATATTTACTTGGATTCAGTCTTAGGAGGGAATCTGGTTTTGGATTCCAAGCTCTACTCTAGAAAATCTTTCCTAGGTAAGGAAGGTCACATTTTCCCACCCCAGTAGAAATTTTGTTTTACTTTTGGATGTCCCTTATTTTAAGTTGGACTAGTTTTATTCCCTGTGACATTTATATTCATCATATAGGTTGGAGTGTCCAGTGGTATCTTAAAAAACAACATTGACATTAATATTACTGCTTTTTGCAGCTATTTGCGGTTTACTTTTTCTTTTGGGATAACCTTTATGCTGCTTACTCTCCAGAAGCAAGAATTGTAATAGAAAGTATTTTCTTGTTGTTCTGCTTCTCTGAAGCTATATTTTTCACACAGGATTTTTATTCACCCACCTTCCTCCCCTCAGAGTTTGAGTGTCACATATTTTGAGGTGGGGTTTGTTTTTTTTTCTTGGTTTCATTTTTTAGTCAGTTTCTTTCCTTTTTAAATCTCTCTGCTGGTCTTGTCTCCTCAGGAGATTCACATGCTATACAATTGAGATAACTGGCTGGAATGCTGAAATGTCAATATTTATATCTTGTAATAGAGGGGAGGTTATGTGCAACATATAGTAAGGGGCCTGGTTCATGTTCTATGCAGTGCTTGCTACCACCACCCAAGGAATCAAAATTCCCAAGAGCTGAGGGAGTTTTGCCAAACTCATCCTGGGGAAGCGAAGGCCCCAGAGTGACAATAGTGTCTGAGAGAGATCGCCAGAGAAGCAGAATTGAGTATTCAGAACATGAATATTGCAACCATTTCAAACTCCTGCCCCAGTTATCTTTATTTTAACATCATGTTTTAAGAAACATTTTTTTTCTGAGACCTAATTTTCACTTCATTTTCACTTCTTTTAAGGTTGCATATTCATACACCTATGAACTTCGACCTTACTTGGATCTACTTTTGCAAATCCTGCTAATTGAGGACTCTTGGCAGACCCACAGGTTAGTATTCTTTTTTTTTTTTTTTTTTTTTAATTTTACAGTAGAATTCCATCTTTTCATAATTTGGGACTCCCCTGTTGGACAGTTTCTCTTCCCAACTAAATGGTTTTGCTGATTAAGAGAAATGGACTTAAAAAAATCTGAAAAGACTTAAACTCTACTAATCAAAACACAAGGACAAAACTTATATTCAGCTTACTTCATTTTTATCCCTACTTTTAAAATTAGTCAACTTGTGTATTTAAAACTTGAGCTTAGAATTTCACTTTTCTCACCACTGGCAGAAAGCTATTTAGCCACTTAACACCAATTGAATGCATCCCTCTAAAAGTGGAACCTTTGCTAATATTCCAGTTAAGCAGCAGTCATTGGCACTCAGTGTCATTAGGCTAGACTGTTTCCTTGGAAACATTCCAGTAAAGTGGCTGTTCCATTTAAGAGGAGTATACTGTGGTAATAGTGGTATTATTGGTCATGACACACTCCTATGTGGATAGGACTATTACCTTTGACACATATGAAGTATGAAGTTGGGAGAGTTGCGGTTTTCAAAGACAGTAAACATTCTACATTAGTTCACATTTTAATAGACTGTTGTCTCTTTTAAGAGTGTCAAGTATTCAAACCAATTTGAAACACAATTCTCACCAATTGAGAGAATAAGGACTTTTTTAAATGACCATTAAAATGCTCAAATTTTTTTCTTTGCAACTTTATAAATTGACTTTTTTTTTCTGGTAGCCTCAATCAAAAGCACTGTACAAACATAAAAGAAGGGACTGTCCATGCCTCGGAGAGCTTTCAGTCTGAAACAAAACATACATACACAGTGTCATGGAAGAGGGGTACAACTTGCAATAAATGTGGTTTAGGTGGTAGTTGGCCATGATTTGAAATACAGCCACTGCTTGATAGCTTGTGTGTGGAAATATGTTAGTAGTTAGATTTTAGTAAATCATTTGAAACAGTGTTACAATGAAAACTGACTGCAGTGATGAAAATATGTGAGGGAACCCGTAAGTCATTCCCTTTAGAGTTGGATTGGACTTTTTAGTTCAGCTGCTACCTGGACATATCCCTGAAGACCACTTCTGAGAAGAGAGTGGTGTAGCTTGCTGTGCTCCAAAGACTGGGGACTGATCTTTTTTTTAATTAATTTATTTATTTATAAGTCTTGATTTACATGTTGAGAGGAAGTTGTTCCCAACAAACCTTCCAGGATATGTCTACAGTACAGAGGGGAGCCTGGCTCCCAGCCCAGGTAGACAGAGTTTTGCTAGCTCAGTTCAAGCTAGTGCACTAAACATAAGTGTGAACATTGTGGCACCAATGCAGGCCTGGGCTAGCCACCTGAGCTTGGACCCAGAGTGTAGCATGGGCTTTGAGAGCCTGAGCTGTCACCCAAGTCGCATCATCCATGTTGCTATTTTTAGCATGCTAGCTTGAGCCAGTCTATTATGAATTTGTCTACCCAGACTAGGAGGCTTGCTCCCAGCTTCAGTGTAAACATTCCCTAGATTCTGAACCCCTATATGGTGTGTCAACACTTGCATATCCAACTCAGCTAGATGTATAAAGTTCACATAGTCTTTAGCTTAAGAAACACTCTTGGAGATGGAAACAATTTAATAAGACACAACATTAGACCTGTGCAAAAGTGCTGGGTAGGTTTGGGATTCTGAATAGTGTTACTGCTTTTCATATGTCCAACTGCTGGATTTTCAGCATTTGAAATACGAGTTTAACTAGGATTTTTCAAGTATGCACACTGTGGATCTCACTGTACATGTGCATGCACCTCAAGCTTGTTATATCAGAGTGTTTTGAGTAGCGGTGTCCACTGGGTCTGTGCCACCTCATGCTCCCTTATGAGGGTATATAGGGTGGAGTGATCACAGCCATCTCCCAGTTCCTTCTTATCGCCCATGTGCACCCCACTACTTATTAGTGTTTGCTGCCATTCAGTTTCACTGATCTACCTGAAGAATTTGTTTTTCTTTCTCTCCACTAATAAGTGGACTGCTTTCAATTGAACCGCTTCAAAAAAACAAGACAGCCTTCCTGTACAGAGGGTTTAGGCACTTTGCACCAACTGCCACACCTCAAGGCAAACTAAAAATCCCCCAGCTTTGAGTCCTGCCTATCCTGTGATGGTCTTATTCCACTCACCACTGGGCACAGCCACTATCAGTTTTGCCTTGAGGAAAGCCACATACCATACCAGTGCTCTGCTACTGTGGGGGCTAGGGATAAAAGCTCAACCGCTAGCATGGCTCAGGAAAGACATGGTCGCATGTTACCAGCCAGAACATTCTCAGTCTTGCGGGTGCTGTCATGGGCACTGTTGGTAGAACCCTGAGGTATATACTGGCAAGAGTCTACATCTCCACCCAAGATGTCCTCTGTGTAGAGATTGGCACTGGCACCTCTGCTACCAAGATCACCCCATGTTTCAGCACTGCCACTTGAAGAGATGTGCTCCTCGTCACCTTCACCTCATTTTTTTCCAGTGTTCAGCAGAGATCTGTTGATCCTGGTTGCAAGCATTAGGCATTCCTAAGGAGGTGCAATGCACAATAGAGGAGCTGTCTATCGAGGGAATGGAGCTCTTTGGTAGTCAAACAGATGAGGTGTTCCACTCACTAAAGGACTCTTGGGCCACACTGCAGTCTTTAAGGATATACACAAGCCCGATCACAACTGAGACAGAGAACACCCTCCTGCTCCTAAAGTAGGCAACGTGAAAATACTCTCAGAAAAATGCCCCAGTACTCCAGGGGCATTTACACTATCCTTCTCTGTAATGCACACTGCACCTGCTCTGAGGTAGCAGGTTTGACAGAAGTGTTGAGAGCCACTCCAAAGCCTGTCTAGAGCCAATCATTACCTCAGCAAGCCAACTTTGCCTCCTTCCAATAGGCCTGGTCTGCAATTACAGTAGACAGATGGGTGCTAGACATCATTGCCTGCTGTCCCATCCATTTCCAGTCCTTTCCCCTTGCCTACCCACTTCCCCATCCCTTTTCAGGGACCCTTCTCACGAGCCTTCTGCAAACAGAATTAGTCTTGTTGCTTTGTCTAAAAGCCACAGAAGAAGTCTCTCAAGAATACAGGGGAAGAGGCGTCTAGTCCTGATATATCCTCATTCCAGAAAAGACAGGGTGTCTTCATCCTATCCTAGACCTGAGAATTCTGAAGTAATATATATATATATATATATACACACACACCATCTTAGATTCAGAATGGTAACTATTGCCTCCGTCATTCCATCCCTTCAGACTCAAGACTGATTCATGGTTTTCAGCTTACAGGATGTGTACTTCCACATAGGTACTTTGTGTGGGATAGGTGGATGGCTGAGCCTCACAGTGGAGTCCATTCATTATCAGTACAAAGTATTGCTGTTTGGACTCTCCATAGCACGCACAATATTCACAAAGTGTCTGCTGTTGTGGCATCCTATATGAGGAGAAGGGACATTCATATCTACCCTTACCTGGAACGATTGGCTGACCAAAGGTGGATTCCAGCAGAAGAACATCGGGCCTGAAAATTGCCTTCTCGCTTTTCATCCAGCTAGACCTCCTGGTGAACTAAAATCGTTCCTTACTCCATCACAAGTGAGCAATCATAGGAACTGTGGTAGCCTCCTCACATCACTCCAAGGACAAGTTCCTCTCTTTGCAATGACTACTAAATGGAATAAAATCAAATCTGGGCACGATCACAGTGCAGACCTGTCTGACTATTAAGCCAAATATCAGCATGGCAATTATCTGACATCACTTGCTATACTTCACCTGCGACCCTTAAAACTCCGAGGTCAGTCTATTCCCCAGTAAGACACCAGATGTTTCACCTCGAGTCATCTCAGAACGGAATTGGTAGCTAGACCCCAAAAACGTGTGGAATACCCTTTTCTGCTTTCCCTCCAACAGTGACACTAATCTCAAACATGTCAGACAGGTTGGGGTGGTCACCTGGACCATCTGAGATGCAAGGCACCTGGTCCTAGGGTGACATGAAATTCTGCATAAAAGACAACACATCTGCAGTGGTCTACATAAACACACCAGTGTGTGCTTATTACCCCCGTCCCAGGGAGGGCGTGATCATGTTATGAATGTTGTCAGCAACACAGGATAACCCCAATGGCTCTTCACCTCCCAGGAGCCAGCAACAGCCTAGAGGACTTCTTAAGCAGACAATCACTCACCAATTATGAGTGGTCACTGCAGAGCTCCATCATCCAGCAGATATCTCGAAGTGGGAGAATCCCACAAAAGACCTGTTCACCACCAGGGAAAACACCAAATGTCCAACTTTTGCTCTTGGGGGATCTGTGGAACTGAAGCCTCACTTATGTCTTTTCCCCAATTTTCCCAGAGTAATCTGTAAGATCAGACGGGTCAAGGCCACAGTTATCCTCATGGCATCTTACTGGCTAAGGCAGTTTTGGGTGAGAAACCTGCTACAGATGTCCATTCTGCCTCCCATCTCTCTGCCAGACATATCTCAGAACAATGATCATATTCTGCATTTAGCCCCAAAGTGACTGCATCTGACAGCCTGGATGTTGGCTGGTTGAGAACCATTGACAGGCTCCTTTCAGATGCAGGAAATCCTTATACACAGTTGTAAGCAACATACAAGAAGGACCAATTCCACAAAATAGAAGAGGTTCTCCATATGGGTGGCCCAGCACAACTCAGTCTCAGTAGAAACCTAGGTACCAAAAATCTTACCACACACTGCATTTAAAACATTCTGGCCTTTCATTTAGCTCTATCATGGTCCACCTGGCACCTGTACACTTGTCTTTGATCTTCTCACAACCAACTGTATTGAAGATCCACAAAGACCTCTTATATATTTAGCCCCAGCTAAAGAACTAACTCTTTTGTGTGAGACCGTAATATCCTCTTCCTAAATCTTACGGTGCTTCCATTTTGAGCTACTCTCGGGGTGCACCCTGTACTATCTTACTTTAAAGATGGTCTTTCTGGTTCCCATCACCTTGGCTAGGAGAATCTGTGAGCTCCAGGTCTTTGTGGCTGAATCTCTCTACATGACATTTCACAAAGACATGGTCGTACTGAGACCTCATCCTATGTTCATCCTTAAGGTGGTCTCAGAATTCCACTCAAATCAAGTTAATTTGTTTTCCAAAAACCCATTCTACACCAGGAGAAAAACTGCATACTCTGGACATTTCAAGTTCATTCATCCACTCTGTGGACAGAACTAAACCTTCTTCAAGATGTTGTCAGTGTGGATCCCACAACCCCTCCTCCATACCAACTTTTTCGGAGCCCTCAGCATATGGGATTCTGAATTGATGAGGGAACTGAGGGACAGTTGCGGATGCTCCGCCCTTTATGCCATCGTACAGGAATGTGAAGAAGCACGAGGTGCGTGCACGGCCCCAGCAAAAGACTCCTATCTCACATGCATGAGGCGCACGTGCATCTATAGCGGGATCCACACTGATGACATCTCAAGCAACATTTACTGTAAGGTAAGCAACCTTTCTGAGATGTAACTATATTTTAGCATTACAATGGGTGGTAGATATTTATGGAAAGAATTTGTTTTAATTCTGTTGATTGAGAACTAATGATTAATGGGTTACACTTTATTGCTATAGCTATAATTGTCGTTATGCTTTTTTGATATCTGTGATTACTCCGATTTCGTATATCCAGGAGGTAAAGCATATAACTGAATTGTTACTTAACCCTTTTAGAGTCATAATTAATACATTACATTGTAATTACTCTGTTATACTTTTTGATGAACATACCTACTACAAAATCCTGTAATCAGAATATTAACTTTTATAATTACAGTGTAATTGAAGTGTAATTCCAGTCACTGTTTTATAATGTGTAACAATGAACAAATTTGAGGACTAAAATTTTGACCCTTGGAATTATTTTTTTTTTCTTTTCAGGATTCACAATGCACTTAAAGGAATCCCAGATGACAGGGATGGGCTATTTGACACCATTCAGCGTTCTAAGAACCATTATCAGAAAAGAGCTTACCAGTGTATAAAGTGCATGGTAGCTCTTTTCAGCAACTGTCCTGTAGCCTACCAAATCTTACAGGTGATACCTTCCATTCTGACTTCATGGTTGTTTTAGAATTCTAGACAGAAAGTAAGTCAAGCAAATTACAACAGAGTAAAATGCCCTCTTCCTCTAAGTAAAACTCATTTGGATATTTCTTTGTCAAAAGATCAGAAGAAGGAAGTGGGAGGGAGGGATTCAGCTAAACTTGACAGTAATATACAGATTGTGTTAATGCTTGTGTGGCAGCTGCTCCAAATCCACCAATGCTTCCTGTCACGTTACCCTTCTGGAAAAAAATGTATGTACTCAGTAAAAAACTTTTGTTTAAACCAGGGACGGACAAACTTTTTGGCCTGAGGGCCACATCGGGTTTCTGAAAATGTATGGAGGGCCAGTTAGGGGAGGCTGTGCCTCCCCAAACAGCCAGGCATGGCCTGGCTCCTGCTCCCTATCTGACCACCCCCTGCTTCTCACCCCCTGACGGCCCCCCTGGGACTCCTGCCCCATCCAATCCCCTCTGTTCCCTGTCCCCTGACTGCCCCCAGACCCTCCGCCCCCTCCCCCCCGCCACTGCCCCATCCAACCCCTCTTCTCATTCCTGACTGCCCCCCCAGAACCCCTGCCCCAATCAACCCCCCTGTTCCCTGCCCTCTGACTGCCCCGACCCCTATCCACACCCCTGCCCCCTGACCACCACCCTGAACTCCCCTGCCCTCTATCCAAACCCCCCTGCCCCTTTACCACGTTGCCTGGAGCACCAGTGGCTGGCGGCGGTACAGCCACGCTGCCCAGAACACCAGGACAGGCAGCCGCGCCGCCTGGCTGGAGCCAGCCACACCACCGCGCAGCACCGAGTCAGGCTGCGCTGCCCGGCAAGAGCTCACCACCCTGCCGCCCAGAGCATTGCGCCAGCAGCGCAGTGAGCTGAGGCTGTGGGGGAGGGGGAACAGCAGGGGAGGGGTCGGGAGCTAGCTGGCCAGGCAGGAGGGTCCTGCGGGCCGGATATGGCCCGCGGGCCATAGTTTGCCCACCTCTGGTTTAAACAGTGGGTTAGTGTGAAGATGGTAACCTGTTTTCCAATAGGTGGATGGTGTGGCAATAGAGAAGTATTGGTGTTTGAAGAATAAAAAAGGGATTCTGAACTGTCAATTTTCTATCTCTGCAGAGCAATGGAGATTTGAAGAGAAAATGGACCTGGGCAGTAGAATGGCTTGGAGATGAACTTGAGCGTAGGCCATATACTGGAAACCCACAATACACATATAATAATTGGTCTCCCCCAGTGCAGAGTAATGAAACATCAAATGGTTACTTCTTGGAAAGATCTCACAGTGCTAGAATGACCCTTGCAAAAGCTTGTGAACTCTGCCCAGAAGAGGTAAAGAATTAGACTTTGGAAAGTTAAATAAAATTACTGCTTTAAATGCTCAAAATCCTTTGTACCTTATCCAGTAGTAGCAACAGTGAGTTGGGCAGCAGATTGTTCCTGGTTTCTGCTGGTTTTAGAAGTAAGAAGTTCAGTAACTTCATTTGCTAGTATGAAACTGCCTAAAATTAACAATCATTTCCACTGACTGCCAGTTGTATAGTGCTGATGGTTTGTAGTAATCTTCTCTCATGTTACTTACTGTTTGTACTGGCATTAACTGATTCCAAAGTTGGAATACCCTTAATTGAACTAAAATGGTGAAATTCAATTCTAGGAAGAGATACGGTGCTATCTGATAACCTATATCAAAAGTAAGACTTTTCTCTATGATATTGAGCAAGCTGCCACTTAATGTTGCTTTTTTAAAATGTTGTGGGGAGGGAGAGGAGGAGCGTCTTGGTCTCCCAAGAACAGTGAGATTACAGTTTAAGGATGGGATTGGATTTGACTTGAAAAGTAATATTTTACTGTATGTTAATTTTAGGAACCAGATGACCCAGATGCCCCAGATGAACATGAATCCTCCCCACCAGAAGATGCCCCATTGTATCCTCATTCACCCGGTTCCCAGTATCAACAGGTAAACAGTGCAGAGTTTCCCTTTTTGTTGAAGGATCTAATGTCTAACTTTTTGTTTTAGCTTTCATGCTAACTCACTGTAATAAATATTTAACTAGAAACACATTATAGTTCAAATCTCACACTTCTAGAGTGATCATAAAGATGAACATTCAGCACCATTTACTAGAAGCAATTTCTCCATCAGAATTTCACATAAAACCCAACATTTTACCATAACAGATATTTATCATTCATACTAAAAGCACATATGCTGACTGCCATCCCCTAGCGAATGCATACTGGTTTGATTCAGCTGTGCTTCTTCCATGTTTATCACCTTACTCTGTGAATTGCACCATTGACTTAAATGATAGAATCCAGCCTTTCATTAGTAAATTATTTTAGACTTTAGTAATTACCGGTACTTAAAAATGACTTTGTCCCATATATAATTTGTTCTGTGAACACTGATATCCAAGTTTAAAGTGCATATAAAATTTAAATCTGTTTCAGGGTTAAATGACTATTTTGTTAGCATCTATTTAAATGGAAAGCTAGATTTGAAAGAAATCATACCTAGATTTATTGAGCTGGTAATAACTAAATTAGTAGGTCCCAGAGTTAACTGCAGTTTTTATTTTCCTACTTTTCTCCAAATCACTTATATATTCTGAATCTGCTAATTTAATTTCCTGCCCTGCCCAAACCCATTTCCCCTTCATCTTGCTTTCCTTACTGATGTTCTCAGCAGAGCAGTTGGCAAGTGATGTAGACTTCTCCATCCCCTTGGAGTTAAGCCACAGTTTATCACAAACTCACTGATTAATCCTTTACTTGTGTGATGTGTTCACTTTCTCACAACAGCTGGCATTTCTCACCCTGTAACACACACAACCCTTTTTTCTTAGTATTGCAATAATAGGTTTATTACTAGGTCAAATCTTGCAGTTCCCTGAAGTATCATGGACAGACAACGTTTTACAATTGACAGTTGTATAGGTGTATTTTTAATCAAAAATTGTACTTGTTAGCATCTGGAGAAAATAACTGTTCAGATATTTATTTACTTCTGTTACAATTATTTTTTAGCGGGCAAAACCTAATGTATGTTTGCACAATTATAGCTAATTTCTTTTATTGTGTGTTTATTTTTTAAATTTTTCTCCCATACCATTTTATCTTTTGGTAGAACTATATATACATTTTAATCTAAACTGTACACATCACATAGGCAGCATTCCATTCATCCTCTTTTTTTTGCTTTGTTTTGCATGTAATTGCAACTTAAAATCTGTGTTTACTAATTTTTCACTATAGCTTAATCTTTGCAATTTCAATTCAGAATTTTTTTTATCTTCGGCATAAATTCATTTAAAAGGTAAGGGCAGGAGACTTCACAGTAATAAATAAATATCCTGAAATATGTATTACTAATTAACCAGTTCACTATGCTTTGGGGTATTTTTTTCAGTGGTGTATGTTCAAAGGAGGGGGTGGGAAATCACTATAATTGCTTAGAAAAAATTTCACAAGCATCATGTCTCCTTAAAATGTTTTATTCTATTTTGCAGAATAACCATGTGCATGGACAGCCATATACAGGCCCAGCAGCACATCATATGAACAACCCTCAACGAACTGGCCAACGAGCACAAGAAAATTATGAAGGCAGTGAAGAAGTTTCCCCGCCTCAGACGAAAGATTAGTTAAATGCACATAATCAATTAACTTGCTCCATCAAGACTGTGCACCCAGGCCTTACAGTCCAACCTTTCTCTGTGTCTGGCTAATATTTAAAACTAGAAAAACTATTCCTAATCAACATGGAGTGGAGAGTCTATTCACTGTCTTATCTGCAGAAAATTGCTGTCAATATATAACCTGCCTGCAGTGGAAAGTGTATAGTGTTTTGTAATAAATGGCCTGATGCTAATGTGTAAATGGCAAAGGTGTATATAGTATATTAATGTTTGACTGTTAATTCTTAAGCAAGAAACATTTTTTTTGTCTTGATGAGACTCACAGATCTACGAAAACAAAAAGTAACTTCTTGATATATCCGCTGCGCTCTGCAACCAGTGTTGCCTGCCTAATGGCAGTTGGATCAACTCCTTTATGAAAAAGCCTATCCATGTCAACCACAAAAATAGTTTCATGTTAATTCTTTGCCACTGGAGTCGATTTTACTATGAGCAACGTAATGGCTGGTAACCTTTTAATTATTTGGTTGATGTGGAAAATTGGTGATGTAACATTGTTTCTAGATCTTTTTTCATTGCCTTTTTCATTCTGGTATTAGGTTAATCACTTTGAAGCTATAGTTATGCTGTAACATTTAGCATGGCTTCACACCAAGTTAGTGTAGCCAATCAGGGGGGAAAAAACCAACCATGACAGTAGTTGTCCCAAAGTGACAACTGTATTGCTCAGAGCTTTTTCTTACACCTAGACTACAAAATGGGGGAGGGAGGGAAATGTGACAAACAAGTGGTTTTCAGTTGCACATATGTTCCTCACATCTAATGTTGGACAGTTCTGTCTCTGGGTGGGATAAAAACACTTAGTTTTCAGTAATAGGAATTTAAAAGGTTTAAAACAAATATGCAAAAATTTTGCTATGCCAGGATGCCTGGAGCATAATAGACTGTATTTGGTGTGCTTGTTTTGTTTCTTTGGTAGAGCTTATTAGATAAACTACTAACACTTTCCTTCTACTGCATCCCAGTGAAGTGGAAGTCAACAAAATCACACAGTACTTGTGAGTGCCACTGCACCAAGTTAACTTGCTGGTTTTCCGCTCATTCACAGTTCTACTTGAAAGCAAGAATTGTCTTAGCTCTTTAACCATTATACAAGAAATCTTAACTTTAGACGCAGGGTTTAATTATAAAAGAAACTACTGGTTAGTCACATACAATTCTAAGGTATCTCTAGTCTGGAATAAACATTTGTTTAAAGACTTCAAGAAACGCATCAGTAAATACTGTATTTAAATGAAAATTGGTAACTTGAATGTGTGTAATTTTTTGCAACCTGTCTAAAAACCAAATACCCCTGCAAAACAGATACAGCCCACCCTATACTATTTAAATATTTTGCTGTTTTATTTTATAGAAATTATTTTGCTGAATTCACAAATAGAATTTGATTTAAGAAGAATATTTTGTCCTGTGGTGTGTGGTTTTTTTTTGTTTTATTTTTTAATTGACTGCACAGAAAGTTTAATTCTGTGCAATGGCACTATGCTGAATTCTGGAACTACAGTCACATTGAGATTTTTGTGCACAGAAAAATTTGGCCCTTGACTAAGAATAAAAAATTAGGACAATTACCCTGTAAAAGTTTCTTAATGTGATTTATCTTGTACTTTTTGTATGTTTTTATATATACATGTATATATTTAATGAGCACAAGCTTGATGGTGTTTTTTACAATTAAGTTAATAGAAACAAAGCTGCTTAATCAAACAGAAGGTCTGTAGTGTTGAAATGAACAAAGAAAAAATAATCACAAGTGCATTCTTATGCATTTAGTGTAATATAAGCGAGGGATATAGAGATGAATTCATTTGTTTGATTTTTTTTTTTTAATATTCTATGTAGCAATGATCACTTTTGTGCTTCCATGTGTTCTTTAGTGCTCAACAACTTAATTCAGTTTTTCATGGTTTTTTAATAATACCGTTTTACCTGAACTTGTTAAATTTGGGAGAAGTTTTCCCACATATGTTTGGGGTTACTTACTGGAAGTTATAACTCAAAATATTAGCCTTCATATTAGAGCTGAAATAGTTCATATTTATTTGGACCAGTAATTATTGTTAAACACGCTATCTCAGAGATGATTGTGTATTTTTTTTCTATTTAGGTAAAAACATGTAATGTGCTAGTTCAGCCTTGCCAAATGTGATTAATTTTAACAGTGCAATGATTGTAGAGACATGTAAAAACTTGTGAGATTTTTGAAGGTTGTGATTTTTCCCCTCTCCCCTGAATTGGGGAATCATGACTGGTAGCAATTAATTTTCAGATGGCAAGTTGAGGTTATCCTGCATCTGCCACTTTGAAGAAAGCTAGCCTATGTTGTTGTTTGCTTTTCAAAATAGATAGCTACAGCAAAAAGTGTGATGGGAAGAAAATCTTTTCTTCACTCTGGGCAAAATAGTTTTAAATTGTATTAATTTAAGTAACAAATGTTGTACTAGCAAAAAGTTTAATATGCATGTTACTGTTGCAGCAATATGGCAGTGGTCATTTTCAGGCTATATCCAATACCTCAATATTGATATGGCACACATCCTCAAAGTGCCTAAAGGTTTAATTTCCCCTTCACTAATTTCTGGATGATATTTTCTGTTTAGAACAGTTAGTGGGGAATCTCTGGTCTTCCATAAAATAAGAGCCAATAAATAATAAAACAATTTCTCATTTTCCTGACAATTTGACATTTAAATGCATACAAATTGAACATTCATAGGTAATGTTATGTGGTGGTGGTGTGTGGTTAAAGTGTATGTATAAAAAGCTGCATTTTACCCAACAGAAGTTCTCCCTCTGTGTATTTAGATTAATTCCTGCTACCATTAGTGACTAAATTATATTTTTACTGTTGTTACTGCAGAGTCAACACAGATGTGTGTGAATGGAACTCCATTCCTCCTTATGCATCAATAAGAGTATTAAATTCTAATTACAGAGCTTAAGTACCCCTGTGTAAACCCATTGAAGAAAACGGGGTTTCACAGAGGTCAGTGAGGGGATAATTTGACCTGCAGGATTTGTATTACTGATGGTGATGCACAAGAAGGAAAGCCACCCAGCTTGCCTTTGAGATTCCTGAATAGTTTGCAGGACTGGCAGTTAGGAGGGGAAATAAATACTTTTGTTTGTAAGCTAGTATGTTTTGATGAGGAAACTGAGACACAAACATGCAGTCCTGCAATGCCATTTTTGTGGGGTCATTTATCAGAGTGAAACTGAACATTTAAGAGAGAAACCAATTAAGGAAAGTGAGTTGAGGTTTCTACTGTATGCTTTCTCAATCGTTCTCTTGTGCCTAGTGTACATGTTTCAGCATATATGCTGAGGAAGAGCAGTTACTCTTCCAAAACCCTCCTAATAACACTTTGCACTCATAGCAAATCAGATTTGCTACTCTGCCAAAGCTAAATTGGCTGAAATTAGCCCACTGTAGCAACTTAATTTATTTAGGTTTTGCTTTGGTTTTTATATGCTTGTTAATCAGTTTTCCTAGCTCTCAAAATCCTTGGCCAGCAATAAGCATGCTGGTAAAATGATCCAAAATATATGGGTGTTTTTTCTTTTTTTATATAATTCCTATTAAATTAATTTTTTAACACCTAAGTGTTGCTGTAAAGTTTGCAATGCTGGCATTGCATTGTTGGAAACAAATTAGAAAAATGTTATGATTTAAAGTTTTTTAATTGTATAAATAAAGGGAGAAGTGTGTTATTAGGAAAGGATCAGAGTAGTAGTTAGGTAGCTATGTATTTTTGATTGCAGTAATACCTTGCTAGCCCACACTTTGGTAAACTGCAAACCCACATTGAAAGTATATTTCCTTTATTGCTATTTGCTAAGTCTGCTGGAGATGGGGCCACTACCTTAGACCTCACATTTCCCTTGGGGCAGTGTGGGAGTTCCATGTCAGCACTGTGTAGTGCCCTGAAACAGAGCGCACATGTAACTGTGCTCTTGATCCTCCCAGCTCCCCTTTTCTCAGGCTCTCGCTGTGCCCACAGTCACAGAAATGACCAGCCTTTTATCTGGAGCAAGACGCAGAGATCTTTAGAAAAATCACCACCTTGTGAATACTCCATGCTTCACTAAGATCTGTGTAGAAAGAAAGTGAAAGTAAATGAGACTCTTGCAAGTTCTGAGCTCAGGGGAGAGAGAGACCCCAATTCTCTCTCTCCCCCCTCCCCAGCTTCTCTTTGTTCTCACAAGTAATCTGAATGCTGCAGGGAAGCAAAGAGGTGGCAGCAGAGATGGCTTCCTAAAGGTCTCCATTCCTTACTGCAGATGAGCATCTCTGTTCCACTTCCAACAAAAATTATTAGGGGTATGGAACAGCTGCCGTGTGAGGAGAGATTAATAAGACTGGGACTTTTCAGCTTGGAAAAGAGATGACTAAGGGGGGATATGATAGAGGTCTATAAAATCATGAGTGGTGTGGAGAAAGTAAATAAGGAAGTGTTATTTACTCCTCCTCATAACACAAGAACTAGGGGTCACCAAATGAAATTAATAGGTAGCACGTTTAAAACAAACAAAAGGAAGTATTTATTCACACAGCACACAGTCAACCTGTGGGACTCCTTGCCAGAGGATGTTGCAAAGGCCAAGATTATAACGGGGTTCACAAAAGAACTAGGTAAATTCATGGAGGATAGGTCCATCAATGGCTGTTAGCCAGGATGGGCAGGGATAATGTCCCTAGCCTCTGTTTGCCAGAAGTTGGGAATGGGCAACGGGATGGATCACTTTTATGTTCTCTTTGTGCAGACAAAGCGGGACCACTATGTAGCTGCTGCAGCAGCTTTACTAGTGGCAAGGAGGAGCATAATAAATGCCCTAGCCCTGCTTCATGGCATTTCTGGCCCTCTCCCCAAGGCTGGTGGGGATTGCTGTGACTAAATTTCACTAATCTGCACTGAGCCTCCACTTTAATAAGGACTAGCAAAATTATCTACTGTGCAATAAGGGCTTTAATCCACTGTAATTGGCAATGTCCGTTTTTACACAATCTTAACTATTTTTAAAGTTAGTACCCAAAATGTCAGGTGTCTTTGTTTCTAACTATTAAACTGTCTTCCTGACTCTCACATTTAAAACATCAAGTAGCCATTATTTTTCTTTCCCATAAGAGAGATTGTTCAGTACTGGCTCTGCAGCAGCAGTTTATAGGCGATACTTAGAATTGTGCTGACATAAATGCTAGTGCTTAAAATGTGTGGTGTGCTGTGAAGGACCTGGAGGTGACCTAGTTCCTGTCCCAAGGACACTAAAGTCAAAGGTCCCAATCTTGCAATCTGATCTGCCTGAGTGGACCCCTGTGCCCATTGGGGCCCTATGGACTTTAACTGGACTTGCATAAATTCCTCTGTGAGGAGTCCTGTTTAAATCAGTTGGGCTCTTCAGGGATCTGCCCACATGAATTAGATTGCTGGATTTGGGGCCTAAACCAAAAGCTGCATCTGGAGCACCTGTATTTAATTTAGGTGAGGAAATGGTATCAAAAGAATTAAGAACAGACTTAACTCTTGGGGGAAAAAACTTTCCTGAATAAGGGCTAATTTTCTGCCGAATTTTAAGTATCCAAATTATATTTTCAACTTTAGAATTCAAACTGCTTAGTAACTATAAGCCACTTTTTGATAGAAACTAAATGAACTTCTAGACTAACTTGTAGTAAGTAGAGCTTTAGCGTGGAAAATCACTGTCACGATTGAACAAAATCTCTCAAAATACTGTACTAACTTAATCCAGCTTTTAGTCTCTGAATGAATGGTGAGTCATGACAATGGAAATAGAGCTAAGTAAATAAGTCTTAAATCTTACCCGAAATCTCCATGTCATAGAACAATAAAATTTGGTGAAAGAAAATTAGGTCATCCAGTCCATCTCCCTGTTGATGTAGAATTGTTCCTTATTACAGATCTATTAATGATTTGTCCAGTCTAGTTTTAAAAGTCCCAAGCAATGGGGCTTCCATCACTTCCCTTGGAAGACAGAAATCTTTCTGATGATTATTGTAATTTTTCCCTTTCTTAATGTAATTCTGTTACTCCTAGTAACATCCTTTGTACTGTGATAAATATCCTCATATTTGCACCTTTAGAACATTTGTACACTTATATCCCCTTTAGTCACCAGTTAAGTTATATGTATTTAATGCATTTAATCTTTCCATGTAAATCCGTTCCTCCAGCCTCCATGACCATTTTTGTTGCTCTTCTCTGGACTCTCTCTGATGGTTTTCTGGTAATGAAGAGACTAGAATCGAATTCGTACTTCCAGGTATGATTACACTTGAGCCATGTAGAGAGTTGTTGTCGTCTTTTTCTGTGATGCTTCTGTGTATGCAGCAGAAAATTGTCTTCGCCCTTTTTGCTGCTTTATTCCACTGAAATCATGTTCAATTTTTGTCCATCTCTTCTAAATAGGTTTAGCATTACTGCTTTCTAGGTTTCTCCCCTTGAATTGCTAGGATTATTCTCTTCTTATTTTGAAGATTGATACATTTGCTCTTGTCAAATCATCTGGTTTCCTAGTTTCCCATGATTTTCCAGTAGTATTTCAGGCATATAGTACATTTATTTAGGTATTTTCATATCCTAGAATACATGTCTGGACTGATTTGTATAGTTATAAATTTCCAATTATTTGTTTATCTGTTGTTTATCAGTAGCTATTTTAGGTGATCTGGAAAATGGTAGTTTTTCTAACTCTTAGGATTTGTCTTATTTACAATGAACTAGCCGCTTCTTACACTGGTGATTATAACAATCTCTTCCTATTGGATCGCACTATATTTCTTAATATCTCAAAAATTGCTTTTTTGGAATCTAATATCTTAGTTCTACTACATGCTATGTTAAATTTAAGTAGTTCATGGATCCAAGCTTCCTTTTTTCATTCTCAAGCAATTCCTGTCTCTTGGAAAGTAGATCCATGATGGCTTCTCTAGTTCTCCACCTTTGAATCATAAATCTTGTCTCTAACTTAGGAACCTCTTGCTGTGTTTGGCTGTATTTAAAAAAAAAAAAAAAAATCTGAGGGAAGCTTCAGAGTCCTTATCTTTTTTAAAGCAAATCCCAAAGCCTAGGATTATCCAGGCTAACTGCAAAGGCAAATCCCCTTTCAGCCAATTAACTGGGGAGGGAGGGACAGAAGTTGGGCATGTGTAAAGGGGCAGGGAAAAGTGGTGGTACTATTCCACACATGCTTGTTACCAGTTCCCAAGAGCCCATTCTCCTCACCTCACTGAACCTCAGTGTCTTGACACCTCCTCTCATGTTAACCCTGTGTCCTCAAAGCTCTCTCAGCCACCATCTTCCCATCTAAGCAGGAATTCCTATGTATCCCATAAGCCTCTCCTAAATTGATAAGAAAAAGCTCCACTGAATGGTGTGTAAGTCATTCTCTTCTCTCTAGGTCTTCATAAAGGTATCCTCAAGCCACCACACAGCTGCTTGATATGGCTTCCTCCTGTGGTTTGCACCCCACAGTTGAACCTGTTATGGAAACCTGTTTTAGTACTCAGCCATGGGTGGGTGAGAGGCTTTAACCATGGGCATTTGACACTTTCTACCACTTACATCCTGAAACTCCTACTGAGACTCGCTACTACTTGAAACATAGCAGTGGCCTGACAGCCAGCTGAGCTTGTTTCCTCTTTCAACACCCATGCAGCTGCAGAATTTTCTAGGCAAAGACTTTTTTCCACCCACCTATGGGCCACTATTGTAGTATCTGCCTCCCATTAGCCCATGGAGCAAAGGTCTTGGATCATTTGAACTCTGATTCCAGACATAATATGCCTGTGGGTCACAGGGTGGGGGTTGTCAAACATTCATAGCTGGGTCCTCCACTTAATAGACTGTCTCATGGACTCTGTTCCTCCCATTTACAATCTTGCATGCTCCTGCCTCTGCCATTTGATCTCAAGGAAGCATGCAAGATTGTGAAGATCACATAACATCCCTGTGGCAACCACAGTTGTTGTTTACATGAATAAACATGACGTGTGTATTTTTAGTTGTCCAAGAAATTGAATAGCTGGAAATAAGGAAAGGAGGGTTAGTACCATGTGAAAAATCTATGTTCCACAGATCACAGTTTGAGCATTTTTAAATTGCTACATTGATTATGCATGCAATGTAACTATAATCACTATATTTCAAGCAAAGTCTAGCAGTGGTTTCCTGAACATTTCTGCAGTTTGAACCAAAGGATTACTGTCAGTGTAGATTGTAATGTCTATAGAATAACCTAGAACAGATTTGTATCATGGTGCTATTTACTATCTTCAGAGTAGTTTGGTAATGTTCTTCAGATAGGTTTCAAATGATGTGTAGGGAATTTGACCCTACAGGCCAAAGTAGTACCAGCAAAGCATAAAGAAAAATGTGGACTCAGCTGAAGAACAGGCTAGTTGAGAGGTTCTGTTGTGGATGTATTGAACTGCAAAGAAAATATAGTCGCATCAGCTTTAAGCATCTTGGAGACAGCAGTAAAGCTGAGTTGCTTTGTGAGAGAAGCAAAATAACCTGATTGTCCTCTGCCTTGCATCCACTGTAATGATTTGGGGTCCGATTCTCTGTTCAGTTGCACTGTGCTCAGTGCAGAACAGGGATGGGAAAGGTAGCTTTAAGTTTCTGTGGTCCCTGGATCCTGAGGCCAGCTGGGGGCCAGACTGGACCCCAGTCTCCCTTAGAACTGCCCAAAGGCTGGTCTAGTTTATATTTGGCTGCCCACAGCCGCTGCGATCAGAGAGAATGCAGATACCCCAGTCATGCCCACTTTCCTTCAGGACTGCCCCCTATGCCAGGACCTGAGGGGGAGTGCTGAAGTGTCACCGATGGCTACATGCCTCCTGTGGATTCTTCTTACAAGCCAGCTATCTGACTGCTTTGCACCATTAGAGCTAGGGCCAGAATCTGGAATGGACTGTACAAAGTGAGTGAAAAGTGCTGTGTCCTATGACTGAAGAATTCTGGTTTAGTAACATTTTACATTCACTTTGCACAGAAGAAGTGGGGCCCAGTAAATGATTGCATTGGTTTATGGTGTTGATGTACTCAAAAAAAACAAACACACAGTATGAAACAAGCCACCCTTAGAAGTGCATGAACTCTAGCAAGAATAAGAATGTGCTCTAGTTATCTATATTTTTATAAAGTCACCCACCACCATGGTGTCTGAGTGCACGTTGCAGTACCAGCCATTAGTATTTCAATGAAAAAAAGGCACAATGATGAGAATTAAACTCTTTCAGATGCCCCAATGTATGCACATTTACAGTTACCACTCAGTTTTATGTGCTAAACAGAAAAGGGAAAGTTTTTGATCAAGGCAACTCAAAACTTTAAAAATCCCACAAATATTTCCCATTTGCCAGTAGTCAGTTTCCCCAGGAGTAATCTCTAGTGCTAAGGGGGATCAGATTTTTAAACTGTGAACTTCCTTTTACTTGTGTGAAAGATAAATGTGTAGTGATTTATCCATGAGCTGCTTGAAACCTGTCAAGTATTCACATCCTGCCATTTTACACCGGTTGAACATATGGCCCAAATCACTTTTTATGCTCAGTTTTTTCATATTCACTTGTGTAATAAGTATAGATACTGTTATCTCTACAGTGTATACTTTTGAAGATAAGGCCTTTTACTTTCTCAGGGCTCTCTAGATCAGTGGTTCTCAACCTTTCCAGACTACTGTGCCCCTTTCAGGAGTCTGATTTGTCTTGCATACCTCAAGTTTCACCTCACTTAAAAACTAGTTGCTTACAAAATCAGACCTAAAAATACAAGTGTTACAGCACACTATTACTGAAAAATTGCTTCCTTTCTCATTTTTACCATACAATTATAAAACACATCAGTTGGAATATAAATATTGTACTTACATTTCAGTGTAAGTATATAGAGCAGTCTAAACAAGTCAATGTATGAAATTTTTTTTGTACTGATGTCACTAGTGCTTTTTATGTAGTCTGTTGTAAAACTAGGCAAATATCTGATGAGTTGGTGTACCGCTGGAAGACCTCTGTGTACCCCCAGGAGTACGCATACACCTGGTTGAGAACCACTGCCCTGGATCATTTAGCTCTTTCTCTCCCTCGAAAACATATTTCCTACATTTCACTCAAGAGCCGTTGTTTCACCACTACTCCTGGATGAGATGGGGAATGCTCAGAAGTGCGTGGACACTTCTGAATCACTACAGAGGGTCTGTTCAATTACACTTGGACTGAGGAGACAATACTAATGAAGTAATATACACATATGTTAGTAAGATCTTGTATCTGTTGTGTGTGTGGGAGTACAAATTAGCATCACCCACAGTGTTTGTGACCATCTTAAGACCAATTAATAAAATAGTGCAGAAAAAAATTGTAATAGGGCAGTTCCTTTTCAGACTAGTAGGTATACTTTCAAAGAATGCCATACTTTATGGCACAGTGTCCCTGCTTAAAATTTGATGATTCACAACATGCCCTTACGAAGATGTAAAGAAAATGCAGTTTATCGCTTTAGAGCTCCACTGTTAAAGCTTCCAATTTTAAATGGAAGCCTCTTGGTATTCAACTTGCATGTATCCCTCGTAGCAAGCAAATCCTTGTACTAGAACTGAGCAGTGGAAACTCCTGTAGGAATGTTCACATTTTAGTAGCTTGCTTCTAAAACATGATCTACTTTCCGTCAGAGTCTTCAGTATGGCTAGATCTTTGGAGATCTTAACTGAAGATATTTCACAATTCTCTTGTCATTTTTTAATGACCAATGCTGTAGTTCTTATAATCTCGTCTATTGTGTTGCATTAACACTGGACTTGCTTTGAACTAATTTTGACACTATATTAACCATGTGATATAAATTTTGATCTTTCCTTTGTTTGTAAATTATGTGAGCAAATAAATTGTATAATCTGGGTCTCCTTCTCAATAACCAGCAACAGCTGGTTTGAACAGGTCAGTGGGTATAATATGCATTGTTACACATTAATACTTGCTGTCCAGATGAATACAAGTATGTGCTCTTGAGTGGTAGGGGTGGGAGAACCACAGACTATCACGTAATCAGATGTTTTTAATGCAAGGCACCCTTGATGACACATTTATTCTACATTATTCATATTTATTTTGCTCTCTTACACCGTTTACATGGTTTTATTATAAAGCTGCTGAAGGAAAGTTACAGAAGAAAGAAAATTAACTCTTACCACTGGGCTTGCATTTCCACCCCACCCCACCAGTGCTCTGAGAACTGCATGATTCCATCCTCTTAGCAACATTGGAGCATTTCAAAATGGAAATGGGAGGCGCCCTGGGTGCCAGCAGGTGACTGAAAACTATTCAAATCCCCCTTTGTTTAACTTTCATTATATAAATCTGATTTCAGCTTTGAAATACAGCAACCCGTTCAACACCAAAATCAAACAACAATACCAAACAAAAAGGCAACAGTGTGAATGTGGGTATTTTGTGTGAAGTATCATCTGTTTAGGAACATAGGAATTGACATACTGCCTCAGACCTGTGGTCCATTTAATCTGGTATCTTGTCTGTGACAGTTGCCACTGGCAGATGCTTCAGAGGAAGTTGCAAGAAATCACATCGTGGGCTATAGAAAATGAGAAACCGTCTTTCTTAACCCCTTTAATTAGTGGTTGGTTCCTATGGTGGAAAAAAGCAGGAAGCTCGTGCTTTTTATCTGTTGTTTTGTTGCCCTACTCAAAATAGTCTCGTAGATTGAAAAGGAACAGTTCTCCTTTACAGAAATTGGACTAGGTCAGCCCTGTTGTATCATGTCCAGCTCTACTTACCATACGTTTCTACAGACAGAATATTCTATTTTTAATTATTTCAATCCATTTGGCATTGCAGTGAATCTGAGGTCTGTAATTCTCAGGATCATCCCTACCATCTTTTTTTAAAGACAGGTAGTAAATTTGCTACCGTTCCATCCTATGGCATAGCAAGTGATTAATGAAAGTTTGCATATTTTTCTCAGCAGCTCAGCCAATTAATTTTGAATTTCCTTCAGAATTCTTGGGCGAATAACATCAGATCCTGGTGACCAGTTGCTCTCTCATGCATCTATTTGCTCTAGCACCATCTGTTTCAACACCGCAGTCTGACAGCGCTTCATCTTTTTTACCTGAAAGGGGTAGGTCTGGGTTGAGTATCAGTCCAGCATCCAGTGTGGGGAAGAATGGTGTATTGCTTTTCTGTGAAGTCCTTATCTTATTTAACTTCTCCCTTTACTCCCTGGTACACTAGTGAACTCACTGATTTTCGTGTAGGCTTCTTGCTTCTGAAATACTTAAAGAATTTATTTGTTTGTACATCTTTGGCTATTTGCATTTCCAATTCCTTCTTAGCCCTCCTAATTTCCACTTACATTTTAACTGCCATAATTTATGCTCTTTTCTGTCTGTCATCACTTGGGCTGAATTTCCATTTTTGAATGATATCTGGCCGGTTTAAAAGGAACCCTTAACCCAGGCCATATAACTTGACTCCCCCACCCAGCCACCCACCTTCCTGCTTCTATGTTTATTTAGTGGTATCAGACTGTGCTCAATCAAAGATTTTAATGTTCTTTCTTTAGGGCCTTTTGACTTAGCTTCCTCATTTTTAATTTAAACCCCTCATTCTACGTTTACAGTTATGCTAGTTTTTGGTATGATTCCTCCACGAGAATGTTGAACTTAACTATGTGTTGGTCATTTAGTAGCTGAGTTATTCCTGATCTAAATAGTGTGTTACTTAAGGCTATATTGAAAAGAGCCCTTCCTCTTGTGTGCTTTAGAATTAGTTTTTCCAAGAAGGGATTGTGTAAATTGTCTTGTTGTGCTATTTGATCAGTTTATGTGCACTAGTTGAAATCACCCATATTACTGTTCTACTAGACTTACTTGCCCTTTTGATCTCCCTCTATATTGTATACTCTTGTCGTGATCCAAAGCTGAATGAAGTCAATGGGAATGAAGTACCATTGACTTCATTCGGCTTTGGATCAGAATCTCAATGTCCTTTTCATGACCTGGAGGCTGCTGGTATGACCCTACTAGTATATTTGTATTCCTGTGACTTGGAATTTTCATCCATACAGATTCTACAGTATGGTCTTCCCCATCATTACCTTGTTGGAATCTATGGAATTTTCTAACCATAGCACTGCTCCTCCATCTCTATGATTTAATCCAGGGGTCTCAAACTCAAATGACCTCTTGGGCCACATGAGGACCAGTACATTGGGCCGAGGGCCGCATTTACTGACACCTCTCCCCCCCCCCCCCCCGCCGCCCTCGGCCCCGCCCCCACCCCTTCCATGAGGCCCCGCCCCTGCCCCGCCTCTTCCCTGCCCCCATTCCACCCCCCAAAATCCCCACCCCAACTCTGCCCCCTCCCTGCCCCGAGGGGGCACAGGAGGGGCGTGGGGTGCGGTGGGGGCTCCGAGCAGGGGGTCAGGGTGCTGCAGGGGACTCAGCGCAGGGGGTCGGGGTGCAGGAGGAGTGCGGGGGGCGGGCTCCGGCCTGACTCGCACCGGGCGCAGGGCAGGCTCCCTGCTTGCCTGCCCTGCCGCTGCATCGCAACAGGAAGCAGCGGGAACCTGGGGGAGGGGGGGCGCAGGGGGTGTGTGTGGCTGTTGCTTCAGGCATTGGCCGGGAATAGGGAACTGTGGCCAATGGGAGCTGCTGGGGGCGGCAACAGCCACACACACCCCTGCACCCTTCCTCCCCCAGGTTCCAGCTGCTTCCTGGTGCGACGCGGCGGCAGGGCAAGCAAGCAGGGAGCCTGCCCTGCCCCCGGTGCTGGTTGGCCAGGTAAACGTTGGGGGGGCGGCCAGGAGGAGCTCGCGGGCTGCATGCGATAGCCCTGCGGGCCTCATGCGGGCCGCGTGTTTGAGACCCCTGATTTAATCTGTATTTCCTGTGCAATTGTCTCCAGGTATTAGTGTCCCACTGATTTTGTCCTTCCACCATGTTGCAAGAATGCCTGTTATGTCAGGAACCATTTCCCTATTTTTGTCTAGTTCTTATTTTTGTCCCTAACTAGGTCTATTTTTATTAAATTTTATCACATCTTTCTGGAATCTCAACCTGTCCCTCTTCTAGTTCATCTGTAATAAGTGGCTGGTCCTTTACTACCAGATATGGAGTTACTTTTGAAATCTGTGTCCAACCTGACTTAAAGGATTTTTATACATATAAATAAGGTCTTTCCAAATGAGTGTTTAAAACTTGCTCTTTATATTCAAGGATGCTCTACATAAACTAAAGGAAGGTATGTTTACTTACAGACTGGAAGCTGCATCAGTGACTACAATACAGCCTTTAGTTTAGTTATGCATTAAAAGGGTGTTCTTGATAAGTTTGGTGCAGAGTGAATGGACTCAAGTCTTCAAAAAATCCTCTTCTGGATGTGTGAATTTAGAATGAAATGTGGCATTGCATCCTGTATATTTACATGAAATAGGTTTGCAGCTGCCTTCAGCAATATAGTATGGTACTGTTTTTTGCTGCTGTTGGCCTAAGCCTGTAGGTTAGTGGATCCTTACAATACAGTTAATGCAAAAGAACGTCAAAACCAATTTGCATCAACTAGCCTTAAAGAGCAACTTTCATGCACGAGAAAAGTTTCAAATGGATTAGACTGAACGTGTAATTATACTTAGCTGGGTTCTTCTCTTTGTTAGGAATTTAAGCTCAAACATTTGAATCATCTTTCCTCTTCCTGTTCTAGGTTTGATGCCATAATGCTGGATTTATATCCAGAGCAAGAAAATGTAATGGATTCTGATTTCATGGCAGGAGTGGCTGGCATGTGAGAGGACAAACTGTCACACCACCTAGCTGCAATAATAATGGACAATAAACAACAAGACTGGCCAATTAAATTCCTTTGTATATACTTTTCCCCAAAAATTTGCTCTATAATACAACTTAAGCCAAAGTTGTTTTAGATAAGTCTGTTATCAAATGGCACTTCCATTATAAATGCATCTTTCAGGCACTTACAACCACAGCTGGCCTTAACTTCTAGATAAATCTATGAAACAGTATTTCTTTCCTTTCTTCCTTCCTCATCCCTGCAAATGTAACAGACTTCTGTCTAGGTCAGGGGTTCTCAAACGGGGGATTGGGACCCCGCAGGGGGTCACGAGGTTATTACATGGGGCGGTCGCGAGTTGTCAGCTTCCACCCTAAACCCCACTTTGCCTCCAGCATTTATAATGTTTAATATATAAACAAGGGTTTTTAATTTATAAGGTGGGGGGGGGATCACACTCAGAGGCTTGCTGTGAAGGGGGTCACCAGTACAAAAGTTTGAGAACTACTGGTCTAGTGTGATTGCACCACTGTGCAGTAAGATGCCTTTAGCAGTTGGGAGAGATGATTTTTAATGGGAATTTAATCTAAAGGACATGCAGAGTGGCCCAGGATAGACAGGAGTGGTAGAGCCTTGTTTGTGCTCTTAGTGATGGTTTGACTGTGGGAAGGATTCAGATTCTGTAAGGCACACACTGTCTCCCTGTACTGCAGGTGCTTTAAAAAAAAAAAAAGGTCTAGGTCAGATCACTGCAATACTTTGTATTGATCAGTTTACATTTCTAAGGGAGTGGGCTAGAAATTTACCTCCTCCCCCTTAATGGAAGCTAACATTTTCTTTGTATTTAATTTACACCAAATTAGAGGTACCCACCATGGGGGGCAGGAGGAAGGCTAGCTCTTATAACTGAGAGTATGACCATTTGGTCTGAAACTTGTACCTGTTTGCTCAGTGGTAGCTGGGGGAGGGGCAATTAGGTTTTTATTGTGTTTTCCCCTTTTTGAATCAGAGTAAAATGTGAATGGACCTTCTTTGATATTTTAAACTTTGTGTTAGTGTTCAGAAGAAAGTGCCTTTCCCATATTTGACGCTGTGGGATTTAGACACTTTTAAAGTGAGGCATTGTAGAATTTACTGATTTTATTAACACTCCATTGGTGTTTCAGCACATTGAACGCTGGTATAAAGTGGATTAAACCATAATAAATGTAGATGGGCCTTAAACAGTGGTTGCTGCTCTCCTTACCCTGCTATTTCTCTTGAAGAGTTATATTCCAAAGTGTATAGTGCTAAATAATTGAATGTGTATTTGAATTCATGTGAGGTTTGATAACAGCACTTCTTGTTACATCACCAAAAATGCTACAGGTAGCATCATGTGAATGTTTGAAATGAGTTTAGTTCCTACAAACCATCCTGCTTATTTTCTTTCGGTCTCTAGCCCCAACATAGCTGTATTGTTACCTTTTTAAAAAAATAAACCAGCATACACAACCATGTGCATGTTGTATAACTCATGGGCTGAGTGAGGTCAGAACTCCTCTTCGAATGCTGTGCCAGCAATGGACTTGAATACAACTGGCAAGCTTATGCCCCAGCTGACAAAGGACTTTCCTTGACTTGTACCAGCTGATGTGATTTCAAGGACACACTCCTCCTCAAGACAGTTAACTTTGTATATAATGTATCCAATTCTGATTGTATCTCCTTATAATTGAAGCCATTAAGAGGCATTTAACCTTGCAGCTGGCTACAGATTAAAGGCTTTATACCCTGCCAATGCAATGTGGAGGGAAAGTTATATATCAGTTGACTGAGAACGCTCCTTTAGTTCTTCACACCCCTATGCTTGCTTGATGGAAGAGATGGGGATTCAGGTAGCGCCTAGCAGAGGTCCTGCCTGCAGCGTACTTTTTTTTCCAGCAGCTCCTTGGCTAATGATAAGGTATAGGACTTGTTCACAAGTATCTGAAATTTTTTCCAGCTAAATAGTTTGTGTATGATTCCTACAACAGCTTATACATTCACAGAGAGCAATCATCTTATTGCCTTTGTCCTACCCACCCAAAGATCAAGCATGGCTCCTAGCAGCAGCAACTGCCTTTTTCTTTATAGGGAGGCATGAGGGAAGTGTAAGGTATTCTCAGGCAGAACATCATGCTGGCTGCCTTTCCAAAAAATTGTAATGTTGATGCATAATGCTGAGTGTATGAGGGAGGCTCTGGTGTAGCTTCACAAGCAAGTACTCACCTGTGTGGAGTTAATATATTAACAGACAATCATGGGGTAAGTACTTGTTGGTCACTAAACTTCTCCAACAAAAGGCTTTATTATCGCAGCTTGCTTACTATGTACTAGCACTAAATATAATTGTAGCCAGGACACTGTTTTGTAGATAGGGCAGATGCTGTTTTTATAAGCCAGTGGTAAGATTTCAAAATAGACTTTCCTAACCTTCCCCTTTTGCAAAGTTTATTTCAAATTGTCTAGTGCGTAAGCCATCCTTAAACTACATGAATACACTTCTCCGTTAAAACATAGTGCCTGAAGACTCTCCTCCACAGAGAACTTCTGACCATCACCTATTAAGCCACACTTTACTCATGCCTTCCTCTAAAGGCCACCCATTCCTCTCCAAGGGCTTCACTTGGTCACCCACCATACTAAGTTACCACCTCCCACTTAACACTAGGTGATAACTTCAATCTCATCTTCATCCCTTAGTGAATCTGATCTGAACAGTTTCTAAAACCTATTCCTAGTCTCAGACTATTTGATTGCAACTAAAGGTTCATTTATGCCTTCAATGAAGGCAAGAGTTCCATTATCCACCCTCACACTACAAAAAAGTTTCCGCACTAATCGAGTCCTGAGAAGCTGGTATCACTCCTTCATAAAGTTTACATAAGACAGGTGTGGGGTTTTTTTTTTAAGCCTTTTATTGTGTAAACTGTATTGAAAGACATTAGTTCTCCTTCTCCTGCACGGTCTTGGTTCCACGCAGTCTACCAGTACGACGGGCAGCAATAAGACCGACCTTACGACCAGCTGGAGCATCTCTCCTGATGGTTGAAGGCTTACCAATATGCTGATGGTTACCACCACCAAAGGGATGTTCTACAGGCTATAAAGAAAGTCACCAAGGTCAAAAATGTAAACAGAAAAGGATGTTCCAAGTTAAATAAATTAAACTTAAAACACTCAAACTAAGGTAAGTGTGCAATACAACTTATACCTTCTCTTATTACTTTATATAAAGGAATAAAGTTACTTACCACACATACACTACAGCAGATGTTCACAACTGCAGAGCAATATGTGCATTTTCTAGGCAGTTTATATAGCCTAAACAGCTCTTGCCAAAAGTACCACTGAATTCTGAATGACAATTGTTAAGCCCTTACATGAACTATGGAAGGACAGACATTTGAAAGCTGAGACACTTACATTCATAGCCACACCACGGACACGTGGCCAGCAGTTTCGCTTTGCCTTGTATTTGTGATAGGCACGACCTGCCTTTAGGATAGGTTTGTCAATACGACCTCCACCAGCAACAATACCTGAAATTCAATTAGAAATACAAAATTTGTTGGGAGTTAAGCTTTTATGGTCATCACATATATTTTGAAAGCTTTGACTCATGCAGTGAAGTCTGTGGCTAAAATGATTAGCAAATGGCTGTGTTAATGGTGGGATATTTAAGAGGAAGTACCAATTCTTGAGGAGGAAAGGAAAAAATGGACTGCTATTTTCAGATTTTAAACTGGTTTAGAAATCTTGTCTAGCTAGTTAATCTATAAAAGTGAGTCTCAAATGTACAAGTGTCTACACAAGCATTTCACAGCCAGGACAAAATTGAGTCTGAATTGCTTCATGAAGGTTAGATATTGTGAAACTATGTTCTTGCAAACGGGTATTCTGGTATCTGTATACATTGAAGGTGGGCCGCAAAGGAAGAGTTCTTAATTTTAATCTCTATTTAATTGTAACTTTTCTCCTTTTAATAGTGAGACTAGATCACATAAGATGGTCCTGAATACTAGATCATTGGTTATACTTCCCAGAATTACTTGTACACAGCTGAGTGGAGCAATGAGATGTGACAACCTTTCAGTTAGAATGCAAGTCATCACATTGAAAGATCAGGAAAAACAGGGTCTACTGGGTTTTACCTTCAACACTCTCGTCACAACTTGGACTTGGCACTCTAGCAACAGCTTCTTAAGATAGTTAATTCATTACATATGAAAATTGTAGTAGCCTGTATAATTTGCATATTCCATCTTTTTATATTGCTTCCCCCCTTATTCTGTACCACAAGTGTTTGTGTTAACAAATGCAGCAGTTGTCAAAGCTCCCTATGCCCCAGATGTAGGGTTACCAACACTCCAGGATTCTCCTGAAATTAAAGATTATGTGATAAAGCCTCCAGGATTATGTCCAATCAAAATTAGCAACCCTACCCAGCTGTGGTAGAGAGGAAATGTACAGGGAAGTAACTAGTTTGCTACTGAAGTCCAAAAATTAGCTATTGATAAGATGGCATCTTTCATCCTAAACCAAAGTTTTAAAAACAATTTTCTGCTAGCTCTGCTAATTTTCTGGCAGTAGCACCTGCCACTGAAGTTGAGTAGCCCTATAAAAGTTTAGGACAAGAAAGACTGTATCCTCATGCAACTTCAAGAAAGCAATTAGTACTCTGTTTCTCAACTTTCTTGTACTGGTCCCTGCCTTTGGACTTTAAGCTGAAGCCAGAGCTCTGCCACCCAGGGCTAAAGCATGTAACTTAGCTTTGCAGGGCCCCAGGCAATTGTCCTGCTTGCTACTCCCTAAACCCCAGGTTAAGAAACAGTGCTTTAACTCAATTCAGCGTTTAGACTGGACACCCAAGCAGCCATCCCAACTTCTGCAAGTAGTACCACAAGATTTAGTAATCAGATGGTCAGGATCTGCTGTGTATGTATGTCATCTAATACAGAGCACCTGCACCAGCAGTAATCTCCCCCCCCCCCCCCCCCCCATGGGGCTCTGGCTTTAGACTGACTCAAAAGGAAGCATGCCACCTCTTGAACAACAATACGGTTTCCTACAGAACTGGAGTTTTCCTTGTAAGGCTCCCAAGCAAGGGTAGCAGAATTGCATCCTTTCATAAACTGATCAGCTCTCTGCACACATGTTATGATACCTCTCTGGAACTGGAGTTTATCACCATATACTTTTGAACTCAATTTCCAAGCCTACACATATCATTAAGACTTCTTAAATCCAACACAATCAATTCCCACTAACTCAACATGTTATCCCATATACTTTATCAGTAAGTTCTTTGGGGGCTGAGAATGTATTTTATATAATGCCTAGCATGGTGGGGATTCTAGGCTTTATGATAATACAAATAACTTGTACAGTAAGACCCACATTAAAGTACGTTAAACTCCCACGTACACACTGAATTTAGTCACACACACCTATATCACATTAGGCGATTTTGGGTCCAAGTATGTACAGTTAGCTTTCAAAGACACAAAGCGAAGTTGTAAGTCCACAAAGCACACCACAACCTAGATCACCAGTGTTTGAGGTATTAAGCACTGAGCCTATTTGCTACCACACCTTTCACTACAGTTTGGACACCATTAAGATACAATACACAAATTGACTGCTGTCACTTGTGACTTACCAACCACAGCTCTGTTTGCAGAAGAGATCACCTTCTTGGAACCAGAAGGCAGCTTCACTCTGGTTTTCTTGGTTTCAGGATTGTGGGAGATAACTGTGGCATAGTTTCCAGAAGCACGGGCCAATTTACCACGGTCACCAGGCTTCTCTTCAAGGCAACAGACAATGGTTCCTTCTGGCATTGTGCCAACAGGTAGGACATTTCCGATGTTAAGCTGAGCTGAAAAAACAGATCAATTTAGTTATCTGTAGATGCACATCATAAGAACGGCCATACTGGGTCACACCAAAGGTCCATCAAGCCCAGTATCTTGTCTGACAGTGGCCAACGCCAGGTGCCCCAGAGGGAATTTCTGAACCATAACTAATCTTCAAAAATCCAGAAATATGTCTAGCCATCTTCATGTACAATTAATATACAGACTCAAACCGGAAATATAGAAGATCTTAAACTATTACACATCACTAGAAGCATTTACATGGCAACTGGGTACACTTCCCCTCCCCTTCAACAACAGAGTGACTTTAGAGCAACCAGTCAGTCAAATGTAAGGGATTCTAAGGAATAGTTTGTCAAAAGCCTGGACAAAAAAAAAAATGCATCTTGTAGTGGCTTATTATAAATTTGTAATTAGTTACACAATCCAAAATGTGTTGGATGGTGAAATGTTTCTAGCTCCATATAAAACCAGTAGTTTGCAAACAGCTAGTGAAGGCCAGTGCTTTAAACATTACTTTTAGAAAACGTAGGGTTCATAAGGACATGCAGTAAAGTTCTCAGGAAGACAGACATGCAGGTCAGACTGCATCATGAGTCTAATCCAGTGGTTCTAAACCTTTCCAGACTATTGTACCCTATTCAGGAGTCTGATTTGTCTTGTATACCCCCAAGAAACTACTCACTTACACAATCAGGCATAAAAATGCAACCGTCACTGAAAAATTGCTTACTTTCTCATTTTTACTATATTATAAAACAATTGGAATATAAATATTGTACTTCTATTTCAGTGTATAGTATATAGAGCAGTATAAAAAAAATCACTGTCTATATGAAATGTTAGTACGGACTTCGCTGGTGCTTTTTATGTAACCTGTTGTAAAACTAGGCAAATATCTAAATGAGTAGAGATGTACTCCTTGGAAGACCTCTGCATACTCCCTCGGGTACATGTACCCCTGGTTGAGAACCACTGGTCTAAACTACAAGCCTCTGAAGGCCACTTAAACATGACTAGCTGCAGTCTTAACTCACCTTTCTTGCCACAGTAAACAAACTGGCCAGTATGAATACCTTCCGCTGCAATGAACAACTCTGTTCTTTTCTTAAACCTGTATGGATCACGAAATGCAACCTTGGCAAGGGGAGCACCTCGGCCAGGATCATGAATGATATCCTGATGTGATAAAAAGCATATTTAGAAACAGCCATGTCATCATTTATTCAGATTAGTGATAAATGCATAAACTTGTAGCAAATATTTATAAACCTAACAAGCTCTTAAGACAAGTAGTTTAAACATTATTCTAAACTCCTCCAAAAAGTTAGTATGGTACCAATCTTTAACTAAATGCACTCCCAGTCTTTCACTCAACCATCACTCTAAGTTAAGATCAAGTTCACTTCTGCAAGATGGCCAGATCAAAAACCTAGCTATAACAGTTCTCAGTTAAATATACTACTTCATGCTAATCGCACTTAGTGCCCTTATTTAATCCCTGCAGACCTTCCAAAATTAGGCATTTGGCTTTCACTAACACTAATTTAATAAGATGCTTATGCATATTTTAATTGCGACCTACCAAAAAGCTATTTTGAGAACCATTTAAAAAGAGAGGAACTTCTCCAACTGCTCTCCAAGTAACTCCTCACAACCCACTTCTATTAGGGTTTCAGAACTGCCAAATTCCAAATTTATTTAGCTTTTGTAGGTGTATGTTTGGTACTGGTTAGACTGCCCCTCCTTTCCTCCAACACTATCACACTGATTTGTTGCACTCATTCTGAAATTAGATTGTTTGATGTTTAGACAGATCCTCTGAGCAGCAATCAGTGTCACCTAAAGTTCTATTCCTCTAAAAGGCTTTCAAATTGATTTCAGACTAACTCCCTTCTAGCCTGACAACCATCTCAAGTGTCAAACTAAAAGCGGTATTTTTTTCTAAGAAGCTTAGAGGAATTCATTGTAAAAAAAAAAAACCAGCTAATATGGGGGAGGCAGCATGACTATACTGGTACACACTAGAAAATTGGATTGACCCAGCTACATCACTCAGGGGTGTGAAAAAATCCATACCCCCTGAGCAATGTCATTAAAGCAACCTAACTCCTTGTGTAGCCTGCACTAGGTCAATGGAAGTATTCTTTCATCCACCTACCTCCCCCCTTGAATCCTCCTATCACTGTAGTGTCTATGCTGAAGCACTACACCAGCATAAGTGTAGACATTCCCTGAGCCATCCGGGAGTCAGGTGTGGGTTCTACTTCCAGCTCTGGCACCAGCCTACTGGGAGACACCGGGCCACCGGAGATTAAAAAAACTATGTAAATGTTGCATTGATGAACCCTCAAATTTACAGAATCAGGGACAAATTCATCTTTAACTTTGATATCAACTTATTTTATAAGTAGGTCAACATCAGGTACCACATTAAATATCTATTTTCATTCTTTACAAGGGAGCGAATGCTGGTATTTACATACGTCCACCTGCCCGTACTTTGTTGGGCATTAAAGTTTTTCCCTTAATTGCTTTTGGTTTGTTCAGTTAGCAGATGAAGAAAATATTCTCTATTTGCCACTAGTTCAAACTTGAGGCTGGGAATTGAAGAAGTATGAAGCTGTATTTCCCTCCTCTAATTTATCAAAAAACAATTGTGTTCTTAAAATTTAGAGTTTATGAAGCTAGAGTTTCAAAGCCTGGAAAAAAGCGGCTACCTCTCCACTGAGCAGAGCTCCTAGGAAGGTTTGGCCTTAACCGCCACGGGTATTACAGTCAAGGTAACGGTTATCTTTAGTTGCAAGCCACGTTTTCCTGGTTCTCACAACCGATGCGAACAAACAAGAAAACGCGATTAAAATAACGGCGCCGGTTGCAATTTGCTGACTTGAATAGCGATTAAACCCGAGTTTCAATCAATCCCCCCCGAGCAATTCCCTGACTCTGGGCCCGGCGCCGTAGCCGCGGGGCTGACGCTGACGGAACGCGCTACCCCGCAGCCCCCGACCCACCTTGACGATGCCCTTGATGTAACCGTGTCTCTCGGCGAAGTCGATCGCCCGCAGCTTAGCGGGGCCCTTCCTGTGCTTCACGTGGGCTCGGAACACAGACCCGGCGCCCTTCCGCTGGCCCCTGATCACGCGGCCCATGGTGCTCTGCGGGGAGAACGGACCCGGCTCGCGACAAGCTGGAGACCTCGCGCGCGCGACCCGCCCGAACCCAACCGCCGCTGCCCCCCAGCGCCACGCTGGCCCTTCCCGCCATTTGGGCCGGGCCGATAACCGGGCGCGAGGCGAGGAGGCCCCAGGAGCCGGCTGCGATTCGGACCTGTGGTCCCCGCCCTACCACACCGCCCGAGACCTCGCGACCCGTTCACCCCCCACCCCCCCGGGCGCAGGGAAGGGCCGAGTTAAGGCTCGGGACCGCCGGGGTTCCCCCGATGGGGGCGGATGGACCCGGCTCCCGCGGCGTCACTTCACTCCTACCTCCGCCGGTGCCTACTTCAGAAAGGAAGAAGGAAGGACGCTGGGGGGGTCACGGCAGCACTAAACCCTTCCGGGGCAAGGAACGGGCTGTGCGCGGTGACGTCATGCCGCTTGGCTTCCCGGGTAACGTAGTCCCATCGCCTTCGCTTCTAGTAGAACTCCGAGCCCGGGGGTGAGGGGCGGGGCGCACGCGCCTCTCGAGAGGGGTGAGAGTAGGCCGGGCTCGTGCTTGGGCCCAGTGATGCTGAGGAAAGGGGCGTGTCTGTGAGTGCAGCCCTCCCCGTCGCCATGTGTCCCATTCGCTCCCGGGAGCCAGGGCCCTGCAGCGTGGCGCCTCTCCGCAAATCAGCAACCGCCGCAGTGACGCTCTAGAGTGTAACCGCCCCGCCCACATTCCTAGGCTCGACTCCAGTCTCGCGCCCCCTCCTGAGTCTACACGCGGGGTTGCGCCGGTTTAACTTAATTTTGAAACCTGTTTTGTTGAATGGCCGCAGGAGGCCAGAGGCGTCCCCTGGAATATTTCACATGGGGCCCACACCGGACCTGCTCTTCACTGGTTAACTCGCAGCAAAACCCCCTGTTGTTTGGCTCCCTGGGGCTGTGCTCCCCGCAGCTCCCTGCTCTTGTAGCGGGGCTTAAGGCTGTCGCTGAGCGAGTCCTGTAGGCTGCTGTAGGGGGCCCCATGGTGGCCACCCCACTGTCCACTCAAGTATGGACCCCTGGTCCCTCTGTCCTGATGGGGGAGGTGAAAATAGAGTGAGTGGCCTTGAGACCCGCTGCATGGGTGTCACAGTGCGGCTCAGGTTTGGCCCTGTGACCCCTTCATCGTGACGGGGGTAGCTGGGTCAAAATAGAGTGAGTGTCCTTGTGAGGTGGTTCACAAGATTCACAGCGCTGCTCAAGTTTGGAAGCAGCTGGGGGCTGGGCCAATCAGAGGGGGGCCCAGGAGGGCCATTTGGCCTGGGCCTCAAGCTCAAATGGGGCCTCAGATTTAGACACTTGTTAATTTGTTGGCATTTGATAAGTTTCTCAACTTGTTTTTATGTGCATCCCTATCGGACCAAAATGTGACACACTGTCTCAGCTTAGAGCTGCAAATTTAAGCAAATAAGAGAGGTGATTTGGTAAAAGACTCTTTTTTTTTGTTCACTGATACAGATTTTGTCATATTAAAGCGCTTAAAATGTCCATAAATATATATCAGTTCTGATGGCACAAGATTAGACCATGATGAACATGTCCGCTCAGATCAGTTGGTTATATAAACAAACCACTACTAGTGGCTGGTGCTGGATCAAGTGCGTGTTGAAAGGTAGAGAATTCTTACTTTATAGTTTTACATCTAGTTGACTAAGGAATTATTTATGTGTGAGGATTCCACATTATTATCTTCTTATAGTAGCTAAAACAGGTGACTGGTTGGTTGGTTGAGCCCTAGCTTGGTAGCTTGGCCATCATCATAGGCTTTTGTAGTCTACAGGCCCAGATTCAAGCTGAAAATTTGTGAGGACAATCTTGTACAGTGATTTTCGTGAGGACACACATTTGAAATTTTTGGATATTATCCCTCTGTCTGTATCCCTGTCTCTGTTTACTATATATATGTCATCCCTTTGTCTTCAGCTCAGCCGGTTATATTATACCTTGCATGCTTGAGTTTTGAGCTAGCCAAAAACTCAAAAGGTAATAACAAAATGTTTTTTAAGTACATCAGAAGCAGGAAGCCTGCTAAACAACCAGTGGGACCCCTCGATGATTGAGATAGAAAAGGAGCGCTTAAAGACGATAAAGTCATTGCGGAGAAACTAAACGAATTCTTTGCTTCAGTCTTCACAGCTGAGGATGTTAGGGAGATTCCCAAACCTGAGCTGGCTTTTGTAGGTGACAAATCTGAGGAACTGTCACAGATTGAAGTGTCACTAGAGGAGGTTTTGGAATTAATTGATAAACTTAACATTAACAAGTTAATGGGACCAGATGGCATTCACTCAAGAGTTCTGAAGGAACTCAAATGTGAAATTGCGGAACTATTAACTAGGGTTTGTAACCTGTCCTTTAAATCGGCTTCTGTACCCAACGACTGGAAGATAGCAAATGTAACGCCAATATTTAAAAAGGGCGCTAGAGGTGACCCCGGCAATTACAGACCGGTAAGTCTAATGTCGGTACCGGGCAAATTAGTCGAAACAATAGTAAAGAATAAAATTGTCAGACACATAGAAGAACATAATTTGTTGGGCAAAAGTCAACACGTTTTCTGTAAAGGGAAATCGTGTCTTACTAATCTATTAGAGTTATTTGAAGGGGTCAACAAACATGTGGACAAGGGGGATCCAGTGGACATAGTGTACTTAGATTTCCAGAAAGCCTTTGACAAGGTCCCTCACCAAAGGCTCTTACGTAAATTAGGTTGTCATGGGATAAAAGGGAAGGTCCTTTCATGGATTGAGAACTGGTTAAAAGACAGGGAACAAAGGGTAGGAATTAATGGTAAATTCTCAGAATGGAGAGGGGTAACTAGTGGTGTTCCCCAAGGGTCAGTCCTAGGACCAATCCTATTCAACTTATTCATAAATGATCTGGAGAAAGGGGTAAAAAGTGAGGTGGCAAAGTTTGCAGATGATACTAAACTGCTCAAGATAGTTAAGACCAAAGCAGACTGTGAAGAACTTCAAAAAGATCTCACAAAACTAAGTGATTGGGCAACAAAATGGCAAATGAAATTTAATGTGGATAAATGTAAAGTAATGCACATTGGAAAAAATAACCCCAACTATACATACAATATGATGGGGGCTAATTTAGCTACAACGAATCAGGAAAAAGATCTTGGAGTCATCGTGGATAGTTCTCTGAAGATGTCCACGCAGTGTGCAGAGGCGGTCAAAAAAGCAAACAGGATGTTAGGAATCATTAAAAAGGGGATAGAGAATAAGACTGAGAATATATTATTGCCCTTATATAAATCGATGGTACGCCCACATCTTGAATACTGTGTACAGATGTGGTCTCCTCATCTCAAAAAAGATATACTGGCACTAGAAAAGGTTCAGAGAAGGGCAACTAAAATGATTAGGGGTTTGGAAAGGGTCCCATATGAGGAGAGATTAAAGAGGCTAGGACTTTTCAGCTTGGAAAAGAGGAGACTAAGGGGGGATATGATAGAGGTATATAAAATTATGAGTGATGTGGATAAAGTAGATAAGGAAAAGTTATTTACTTATTCCCATAATACAAGTACTAGGGGTCACCAAATGAAATTAATAGGCAGCAAGTTTAAAACAAATAAAAGGAAGTTCTTCTTCATGCAGCGCACAGTCAACTTATGGAACTCCTTGCCTGAGGAGGTTGTGAAGGATAGGACTATAACCGTTTAAAAGAGAACTGGATGAATTCATGGAGGTTAAGTCCATTAATGGCTATTAGCCACGATGGATAATNGATCTTGGAGTCATCGTGGATAGTTCTCTGAAGATGTCCACGCAGTGTGCAGAGGCGGTCAAAAAAGCAAACAGGTTGTTAGGAATAATTAAAAAGGGGATAGAGAATAAGACGGATAATATATTATTGCCCTTATATAAATCGATGGTACGCCCACATCTCGAATACTGTGTACAGATGTGGTCTCCTCATCTCAAAAAAGATATACTGGCACTAGAAAAGGTTCAGAAAAGGGCAACTAAAATGATTAGGGGTTTGGAACGGGTCCCATATGAGGAGAGATTAAAGAGGCTAGGACTCTTCAGCTTGGAAAAGAGGAGACTAAGGGGGGATATGATAGAGGTATATAAAATCATGAGTGATGTGGAGAAAGTGGATAAGGAAAAGTTATTTACTTATTCCCATAATACAAGAACTAGGGGTCACCAAATGAAATTAATAGGCAGCAGGTTTAAAACAAATAAAAGGAAGTTCTTCTTCACGCAGCGCACAGTCAACTTGTGGAACTCCTTACCTGAGGAGGTTGTGAAGGCTAGGACTATAACAATGTTTAAAAGGGGACTGGATAAATTCATGGTGGCTAAGTCCATAAATGGCTATTAGCCAGGATGGGTAAGAATGGTGTCCCTAGCCTCTGTTCGTCAGAGGATGGAGATGGATGGCAGGAGAGAGATCACTTGATCATTGCCTGTTAGGTTCACTCCCTCTGGGGCACCTGGCATTGGCCACTGTCGGTAGACGGATACTGGGCTAGATGGACCTTTGGTCTGACCTAGTACGGCCGTTCTTATGTTCTTATGATTCAGTGATAAGGATAATAACCTGACTGTTTCATTTTCTGTTCTTAATTAGTATTCCTTCGTTTTAAGTCTTTTCAGCATTTGTGTACATGTTTACAGTAGAAGATTTCAAGTGTGGATAGGCTACATACTGACCAGATAGATCACTATGAAGAGGAGATTTGAAATTGGTGGAAGAGACAGCGAAAACAACTGAGTGAACCAGCAGCTAAGAGCTCAAAGCCAATAACTTAATTTCTCAAACCACTGGAAAACACCCCTTACCCAACAAACAATGCTACAGATAATGAAAACTCCGCAACTGCAACAGGTGATATTTCAATGCCAATACCTGAAAATTAGGACAGTAGTCAAGAAGGAGATGTGCCAACAGTAACAGATGCAGCAGAAGATCCTGTGTACGATCAAGAAACTCAACAGCAACCGGAAGATGTAGATCTTACGCAGCAAGAGCAATTCATGAGTACTAGTTGTTTTGAAATTCCAAGTAACATTCCACGAGATGCTGATAATCATGCTTTCCCTATTCATCTGCTGACAAAAACTCTTTCAAATGGTGAGACCTACACAAAAGACTGGTTATGCTGGAGTACGGAAAAACAATCTCTGTACTGTGCACCCTGCTTTATTTTGAACAAAAGTGCTGCAAATGCATCAGTTCTCTCTGCTCAATAAGGATGGAGCATCAACAGAGGTTGGAGGAAGTTGAAAGATCAAATACCATCACATGAGAGTTCAATGTCACATAAAGAAAACTATGTTTGCATGGAAATCAGCCAGTAGGGCCGCATCAGCTGAAAGTTCAGTTGAGAATTTACTCTCAACTGAACTCTCTACAGAAACTAATAACTGGAAAAAACTTCTTGAGCGCATCCTGAATGTCATCCTTTTTCTTTCTGAGTGGGGATTGGCTTTCTTTGGTTCCAGTCAACGTATTGGTGATTGTGCAAATGGAAACTTTCTAGGCATAGTTGAGCTCCTCAGAAAATATGACCCACTTTTATCAGAGCATGTTAAACGTGTTCGAGAATTGCAAGAGTGTCAAAAGTGCATGCACATCAATTATCANGATGGATAATGAATGGTGTCCCTAGACTCTGTTTGTCAGAGGGTGGAGATGGATGGCAGGAGAGAGATCACTTGATCATTACCTGTTAGGTTCACTCCCTCTGGGGCACCTGGCTTTGGCCACTGTCGGTAGACAGGATACTGGGCTAGATGGACCTTTGGTCTGACCTAGTACGGCCGTTCTTATGTTCTTATGATTCAGTGATAAGGATAATAACCTGACTGTTTCATTTTCTGTTCTTAATTAGTATTCCTTCGTTTTAAGTCTTTTCAGCATTTGTGTACATGTTTACAGTAGAAGATTTCAAGTGTGGATAGGCTACATACTGACCAGATAGATCACTATGAAGAGGAGATTTGAAATTGGTGGAAGAGACAGCGAAAACAACTGAGTGAACCAGCAGCTAAGAGCTCAAAGCCAATAACTTAATTTCTCAAACCACTGGAAAACACCCCTTACCCAACAAACAATGCTACAGATAATGAAAACTCCGCAACTGCAACAGGTGATATTTCAATGCCAATACCTGAAAATTAGGACAGTAGTCAAGAAGGAGATGTGCCAACAGTAACAGATGCAGCAGAAGATCCTGTGTACGATCAAGAAACTCAACAGCAACCGGAAGATGTAGATCTTACGCAGCAAGAGCAATTCATGAGTACTAGTTGTTTTGAAATTCCAAGTAACATTCCACGAGATGCTGATAATCATGCTTTCCCTATTCATCTGCTGACAAAAACTCTTTCAAATGGTGAGACCTACACAAAAGACTGGTTATGCTGGAGTACGGAAAAACAATCTCTGTACTGTGCACCCTGCTTTATTTTGAACAAAAGTGCTGCAAATGCATCAGTTCTCTCTGCTCAATAAGGATGGAGCATCAACAGAGGTTGGAGGAAGTTGAAAGATCAAATACCATCACATGAGAGTTCAATGTCACATAAAGAAAACTATGTTTGCATGGAAATCAGCCAGTAGGGCCGCATCAGCTGAAAGTTCAGTTGAGAATTTACTCTCAACTGAACTCTCTACAGAAACTAATAACTGGAAAAAACTTCTTGAGCGCATCCTGAATGTCATCCTTTTTCTTTCTGAGTGGGGATTGGCTTTCTTTGGTTCCAGTCAACGTATTGGTGATTGTGCAAATGGAAACTTTCTAGGCATAGTTGAGCTCCTCAGAAAATATGACCCACTTTTATCAGAGCATGTTAAACGTGTTCGAGAATTGCAAGAGTGTCAAAAGTGCATGCACATCAATTATCACTCCACACGCATACAAAACGAGTTTATTGAGCTATGTGGGTCATTCGTACAAACAACAATTCTTGATGAGATTCTAAATGCCAAGTATTTTTCAATCATTGTTGATGCCACTCCAGATTGTTCTCACAAGGAACAGACTACTATGGTTATTCAATATGTTAAGATTGTAGACGGTTCAAAATTTTCAATTGAAGAAAGGTTTATTTTGTTTGATAATTTCACGAGAAAAACTGGAAAAGAAATTGCTGCTCGAGTACTAGCAATTCTAGAAGGTTTTAAGTTAAATTTTCAAGTCTGCATTGGTCAAGCCTATGACAATGGATCTAATATGGCTGGGAAGTACAAAGATGTACAAGCAGTTCTGTTTGAGCATAATTCAAACTGTATTTTCTCCAGCTGTGGAAACCACACACTAAACCTTGTAGGTGTTGATTGTGCTGAATCATGCAAGGAGGCAATTACTTACCATATATACTCATTCATAAGCCGAATTTTTTTAGTAAAAAAGGGGAGCACCAGAGAAGGGAGTCGGCTTATGAATGGGTATAGAGATGGAGAGGTGGGACACAGCCCCTCCCCCCAACAAAGGGAGCAAGGAGAGGTAGCACAGCCAGAAGGGAAGAGGCGGGGCCAGAGGGTATGTCTACACTACGGGATTACTCCGAATGTACAGAATTCGATTTTTGGCAACCGATTGTATAAAGTCGAGTGCATGCGGCCACACTAAGCAGATTAATTCGGCGGTGCGCATCCATGTACCGAGACTAGCGTCGACGTCCGGAGCGTTGCACTGTGGGTAGCTATCCCATAGCTATCCCATAGTTCCCGCAGTCTCCCCCGCCCATTGGAATTCTGGGTTGAGATCCCAATGCCTGATGGGGCAAAAAACATTGTCGCGGGTGGTTCTGGGAACATCTTCCCCCTCCTTCCGTGAAAGCAACGGCAGACAACCGTTTCGCGCCTTTTTTCCTGGGTGAACTGTGCAGACGCCATACCACGGCAAGCATGGAGCCCGCTCAGCTCAAGACAGCAGTCATGAACATTGTAAACACCTCGCGCATTATCGTGCAGTTTATGCTGAACCAGGACCTGAAAAACCAGGCGAGGAGGAGGCGGCTACGGCAGCGCGGTGACGAGAGTGATGAGGACATGGACATGGACACAGAATTCTCTCGCGCCGTGGGCCCCGGCGCTTTGGAGATCATGTTGTTAATGGGGCAGCTTCTAGCCGTGGAACGCCAATTCTGGACCCGGGAAACAAGCACAGACTGGTGGGACTGCATAGTGTTGCAGGTGTGGGACGATTCCCAGTGGCTGGAACTTGGGGAGGGGGGAGGGCGGTTATACAGGGGCTGCAGCAGCACTCTGTGATCCTGCTGCTGCCGTTCCTGAAGCTCCACCAGACGCCGGAGGATGTCCGTTTGCTCACGCAGCAACCCCAGCGTTGCATCCCGCCACCTCTCATCTCGAGCGTCCCTCCTCTCCTCACGTTGGTCCCTTCTCTCCTCACGTTGGTCCCTCTTGTCCTCACGGTCACTGGCATCTTTCCTGAACTTTGATACCGTGTCCTTCCACTCATTCAGATGAGCTCTTTCATCGCGGGTCGATTGCATGATTTCCGAGAACATCTCGTCTCGCGTGTTTTTTTCGCCGCCTTATCTGAGATAGCTTTCAGGACGGAGGAGGGAGGCTTGAAAAATTTGCAGCTGCGGGAGGAGGGGAAAAAAGGGAGAGAAGTATTTAAAAAGATACATTTTATAGAACAATGCTTATACTCTTTCACGGTGAACAACACTATTCACATTACATAGCACATGTGATTTCGGTACAAGGTCGCATTTTGCATCTTATATTGAGTGCCTGCGGCTTTGGTGTTAGAGATTACAGACGCAGGGCCGGGCAATAGAATTCGGCTTGCATGCAGCCATGGTAAGCCATTGTCTTTCGGCTTCTGCATTAAAGCAGCGCCCTCCTTTCCCATAGCAAGCACCGCCCATTAAGTGCTGTGGTTTTCCTGTTACCGTGAAGCAGCAGAAAACAAAATAACCCCCCCACCACCACCCATCCAATTCTGTGGGATGATCGCTTTAACCCTCCCCCCACCGCGTGGCTGGTATCAGGGAAGATCCCTGCAGAAACCAAACTAACCACCCCCCCATCCGATTCTGTGGGATGATCGCTTTACCCCTCCCACCACCGCGTGGCTGGTATCAGGGAAGATCCCTGCTAGCCAAACACGAAAAGCTCAGCGCCATTGTCCCCCTCTCCCCCCACACACACACCGCTTGGCTAACTGCAGGGAAGGATTTCTTTTCAGCCACAGGCAAACAGCCCAGTAGGAACGGGGCCACCTCTGTCCCCTTAATTAAATTCCCGTATTTCAACCAGGTTACCATGAACGATATCACTCTCCTGAGGATAACACAGCGAGATAAACAACGGATGTTGCTTGAATGCCAGCAAACACCGGGACCATACGCTGCCAGGCTTTGTCATGCAATTATACCAGATTACTTGCTGCTAGCATGGCGTGGTCAAGTGTCCTACTATGGAGGACGGAATAAGGCTGCCCTGCCCAGAAACCTTCTGCAAAGGCTTTTGGAGTACCTCCAGGAGAGTTTCATGGAGATGTCCCTGGAGGATTTCCGCTCCATCCCCAGACACGTTAACAGACTTTACCAGTAGCTGTACTGGCTGCGAATGCATCCCAAGTCCTTAGGGTTAATCATTAAAAAACGCTTGCTTTTAAACCATGTTTGATATTTACAAAGGTACACTCACCAGAGGTCCCTTCCAGGGGGTCTGCGATACCACCTTGTGAGGGTTGGGAAGGTACTTCAGTCAGGGTGAGAAAAAGATCCTGGCTGTTGGGGAGAACGGAGTGCTGTGTGCTCTCCGCAAGCTCGTCCTCCTCCTCCTCCTCCCCGTCCGCAGAATCCTCAGGCATGGTTGAGAGTAACCCCTCATCGGAATCCACGGTCAGGGGTGGGGTAGNACAAAATAACCCCCCCACCACCACCCATCCAATTCTGTGGGATGATCGCTTTAACCCTCCCCCCACCGCGTGGCTGGTATCAGGGAAGATCCCTGCAGAAACCAAACTAACCACCCCCCCATCCGATTCTGTGGGATGATCGCTTTACCCCTCCCACCACCGCGTGGCTGGTATCAGGGAAGATCCCTGCTAGCCAAACACGAAAAGCTCAGCGCCATTGTCCCCCTCTCCCCCCACACACACACCGCTTGGCTAACTGCAGGGAAGGATTTCTTTTCAGCCACAGGCAAACAGCCCAGTAGGAACGGGGCCACCTCTGTCCCCTTAATTAAATTCCCGTATTTCAACCAGGTTACCATGAACGATATCACTCTCCTGAGGATAACACAGCGAGATAAACAACGGATGTTGCTTGAATGCCAGCAAACACCGGGACCATACGCTGCCAGGCTTTGTCATGCAATTATACCAGATTACTTGCTGCTAGCATGGCGTGGTCAAGTGTCCTACTATGGAGGACGGAATAAGGCTGCCCTGCCCAGAAACCTTCTGCAAAGGCTTTTGGAGTACCTCCAGGAGAGTTTCATGGAGATGTCCCTGGAGGATTTCCGCTCCATCCCCAGACACGTTAACAGACTTTACCAGTAGCTGTACTGGCTGCGAATGCATCCCAAGTCCTTAGGGTTAATCATTAAAAAACGCTTGCTTTTAAACCATGTTTGATATTTACAAAGGTACACTCACCAGAGGTCCCTTCCAGGGGGTCTGCGATACCACCTTGTGAGGGTTGGGAAGGTACTTCAGTCAGGGTGAGAAAAAGATCCTGGCTGTTGGGGAGAACGGAGTGCTGTGTGCTCTCCGCAAGCTCGTCCTCCTCCTCCTCCTCCCCGTCCGCAGAATCCTCAGGCATGGTTGAGAGTAACCCCTCATCGGAATCCACGGTCAGGGGTGGGGTAGTGGTGGCAGCCCCCCCTAGAATTGCATGCAGCTCAGCGTAGAAACGGCATGTCTGCGGCTCTGCCCCAGACCATCCGTTTGCTTCTTTGGTTTTCTGGTAGGCTTGTCTGAGCTCCTTAACTTTCACACGGCACTGATATGAGTCCCTATTGTGGCCTCTCTCCATCATGCCCTTGGAGATTTTTTCAAATGTTTTGGCATTTCATCTTTTGGACCGTAGTTCTGCTAGCACGGAATCCTCTCCCCATACAGCGATCAGATCCAGTACCTCCCGTACGGTCCATGCTGGTGCTCTTTTTCGGTTCTCGGACTGCATGGTTACCTGTGCTGATGAGCTCTGTGTGGTCACCTGTGCTCTCCACGCTGGGCAAACAGGAAATGAAATTCAAAAGTTTGCGGGGCTTTTTCTGTCTACCTGGCCAGTGCATCCGAGTTTAGATTGCTGCCCAGAGCGGTCACAATGGTGCACTGTGGGATAGCTCCCGGAGGCCAATACCATCAAATTTCGTCCACACTAACCCTAATTCGAACCGGCAATGTCGATTTCAGTGCTACTCCCCTCGTCGGAGAGGAGTACAGAAATCGATTTTAAGAGCCCTTTATATCGAAGTAAATGGCTTTGTTGTGTGGACGGGTGCAGGGTTAATTCGATTTAACGCTGCTAAATTCGACCTAAAATCGTAGTGTAGACCAGGCCAGAGTCTCTCCGCTTCTGGCCACGCTGCTCTCCCCCCATCCTCCAAAGCAGCTACAGCTCTGGGGCTGGCAGGCTGCAGCCGTGCCGCTTGGCCCTGCCCCCCAGAGCAGGCTGTGGCCATGCCACCTGGTCTGGCCCGCCGGAGCAGGCTGCGGCTGCGCTGCCCAGCCTGCCGGAGCAGCTCCAGCCAGGCCAGAGACATCCACCCCTGGCCCTCCCCAGATAAGGTGGGAAGGGATGGGATGGGGAGAGTGTGGAGGTCCCGGGCTAGGGGTGGGGTCATGTGGAGGGTGGTCACAGCGGTTACTCCCCTGACCCCTAGCTTCTCCCCCCAAAAAAACTTCCCCTCCAGTTGCTGTCCCGTCCCATCAGGGTAAGCAGCTGGCACGCTGGGACACTTTGTTTACTTAGGTTTACCTCCATGACTGCGGACGCTCAAGGTAAACAAATCATCTCTGCCCACCAGTGGTTTATCCTCATGGCCTGGGAGCCAAAGTTTGCTGACCCCTGAATTATAGGGTCAGCTTATGAACGAGTCATAAAAACTTTCCATTTTTACTTATCCATCTTTGGGGGTTCGGCTTATAAACGAACCGGCTTTTATACTTTGGATCTGTTCAGCAAATGTACAATCTCTTCAGTAGCAGTCCACAAAGGTGGGAAATTCTGAAGCAATATCTTCCTGTTTCACAGCATGGGATGTCCAAAACTAGATGGTCTGCACGGACTGATGGTGTTCAACCAGTTGCACAGCATTTGAATTCAGTGAGAAAGGCTTTAAATGAGCTTGAATCTCTCAATCTCACTGCACAGGCTCGAACTGAACTTCAGTCTATTCAGAAGCACATGTCCAAATTTGAATGCATTCTGATGTCATCTTTGTGGATGAAGCTACTTACAATGATCCACCAAATTAATCTGGTAATTGAAGCACACAGTGCTACACTTGATGTTGAGAGGGATAACACTGAAATGACATTCAACAGATTCGTGAACAATGGGATGCGATCCTGACTCAGTCCAAATGAGTAGCACAGAATATTGGCATTTCATCTCAGTTCTCCACCAATCCCAACTTACCTACTGAATCCAATGCCGAGCAGCATTATAGGGTCAATGTCTTCCTTGTCATCATTGACTCTATTCAATCAGATCTTACATGTTGATTTGAGTCACTGCGACTAATTTGTACCCTTTTTGGGTTTCTTTGGCAGTTCAACAGACTGAGTAACGAAGATCTACTTTCTGCAGCTTAACAATTTCAGCAACAGTACAACAAATAAATCTTAAAAGATCTCAGTGACGAGGTCATCTTCCTCAAATGAATATATTCCACAAACTTTAAATTGGATTGCAAGCCAAAGGAGTTGCTTCAAGAAATACTCAAACTTGGACTCTCTGGGGTGTTTCCTAATATCACAATTGCATTGCGTATTTTTGTCAGTTTGCCTGCATCACCTGCTTCAGGTGAATGCACCTTCAACGTGTTGAAGCAGGTGAAGAACTATTACCGTTCAACTATGGGACAAGAGCATTTGAATAGGCTCGCCATGCTTAATATCAACTGTGACATTTCACGAAAGCTAGATTTTTCCTCAACAATTAGTGCATTTGCACAGAAAAAGGCTAGAAAAGTATCTGTTAAATAAAAAAATATTCAAATTATGTCTCACTCTTTTTTTGGTGCCTTATTTTGTTTTCATGTGTCGTTATTTTTATTATGGCTAGGGGCCTCAAAAGCTGGAAGTGGCCCGGGCCGCTCTGGACCTCTGAGAGGGCCTGGCTGGGGGGCAAACCAGAATGGACAGTGAAGTGGCCAATGGTATGCTATGTATGTGTGTAGGGCTGTAGGTGCCACTGCAAAAGTCTGTGTGGAGGCTCTTATGGTGGGGTAAGCCAATGTTATTTCATAGGTCAGTTAGGAACAGAAACAAACCAAAATAAACCACTTGTCAACTGAAATGAGAGTGTCTGCACAAGGTCTAGTTCAAATTTGTGTGTAGAAAACCCCACACTCTAAAAATATTTTGTGACCTAAAGCCCATGTTCACTGCTGACTCTCAGCTGTGCTGCTACAGTTTCCTTGTTTAAAGATGGGTGTTGCTAGCAGGGCTCTGACATGGTTTGCCAGTCCAGTGTGGACAGGGAGTGTTTTCTTAGAACTGTGTTACCCGAGCCTTGCTAAGGTCCCCCCTCTCTGTATATAGCACTATTTCAGAACACCATTCTAAAGGTTTAGGTTTGTTTGTCTTTTAAAAACTTTGTACACTTTGATCAAAGAAATAATGATCTATACCTCTATATCTCATTTTTTGAGTCAACTACCTTTTTAAATATCTAGGGGTTAATGTAATTTCTAACCTTGGAGACCCTGTATAAAGCCACTTTCCCTGAGCTAGCAGACTCATTCCAAAGGTAGGCTGCCACTTGGCAACCCCAGTTACTGGCCTGATAGACAATGCTGTTTGTAGGAAGTGGCTGCCTAGGCTGACTTTTAAAAAAATACTTCTACATCATTTAGTTTAGGTTCAATAGTCTTTGTTTGGGCTGAGAAGTGAATCTGGATCTTGATGAAAACTCATCAGCCATTTTTAGGTGCCTTTGTCAGATTTTAATCTATATTAATTAGGAGCTAAACTGCAATTATTGCAAACTGGAGATAATCCCCTTGGTGGCTGTAATCAGCTGCTGCCCCTCTATGAAAAGGGGAAGTGAAGAGTGTCTAAACTGCTGTTACAGCCTGTGCTTTCAGCATGGAAGAGGTCCCGCTCCCTCCTTATGGGATCACCAGTACTATCACAACTTACTTTCTTTCGGCACAGTGAGTCTATTGTTATTTTCAGTTTGGGTCACTGGGAAATTAGAATGAACACAGCAGGTGTAGGCTCACATGTACAGTTGTTTGTAGGCGAGAGTTTTCCTCTCATTGAACTGAGCTAAATGTAAACGTCCAGAATTTCCTTTGTGCTAAACTTTCTGCTTCATGGTTTCCCTAGGACAAAAGAGGGTTAAAAACCTTCCCTCATTACGGGCAAACCATCCTGACACTAAGGCACTGTATGAATCTCCAGATGTTAGCTGTATAAACAGCACATTATACTCAGGGCCGGCGCAACCCATTAGGCGACCTAGGCGGTCGCCTAGGGCACTACTATTTGGGGGGCGCCGGCGCCCCGGCCGGCCGTGGAAATTTGGGGGCGGGACCTTCCGCCGCCGCTGTTGGGGGGGGCATTTGGGGGGCGGGACCTTCCGCTGCCTAGGGCGCCGGAAAAGCTGGCGGCGCTCCTGATTATACTGGTCACTCCTATTCTGTGTCCTCTACAGCAAATTAGCAATTAGGTAAGGATAAATATAGTTGTATAATGTTGTAGTATAATCTGTCACACTTTATTATTATTTATTTGTATTTCCGTAGCAAAAATACGGACAGTCATTTTGGGCTCAAGTGGCAATACAAATTACAATGTAATAAATAACTGGGTAGGTCTTCCACCTGTCCTACGCGACATGGACAGAGGTGGTTATATTTCTCTATGCCAGTATATCGGCCTTCTAAATAAGCTAGCTGTATGGACTGAAGATGGAGTGATGTAAAGGCCATTCGTAGTGTGTTAGTACACAAACTGTCTAAATATCTAGCATACCCATGAGACTTTTTAACAAGGGGGGATCCAAGGTGACAAATAGGTCTGTCTCATCTTACGCTGGGGTTACGTTCCACGGTCAGCGCCTAAAGCGAAAACCGCGTATAGTCAAAATTACATTGAGTGTAATGGCGGGCAGAATCACCCGCACTACAGAAACAGTATTTAAATTGTTATTTTTCTCTCTTTTTTTTGTTTTTTTCTTGTTTTTGCCGTCCGCATAAAGCTGAAATCGCACATGTTAAATGCGCCTAAGATGCGACAGACCTGTATTTGAAATAGAAATAACTGCCATATCCAGTTGCTTATTAATATTCTCTATTCTTGACTTGATTTAGGATTTCACATTTTTAAACTTAAATCTACTCATTTCTAATTCTGAGAAGCCTAGAGAATGCAAAGAATTTTGAATATGCTCCAACCAGGGAAATTTCTGTGAGAAAGGCCTGCTGAGTTGTTCCTCTAAGCATAACCTTGGCAAATGCTGTGGATTAATACTATGAATATGAATCCAAAAATTAATATTATGCTGTTGCACTTTGAACAGAAGAGAATTGATACCTCAGCAGCTCTTAGAGCCAAGACAGGTATTATTTGGGAGACCAAGAATGTTCCTAAGAAATTTGTTTTGAATCATTTCCAGTCGCTTGGGATCATTCCATCCCCACATTTCTGCATCATATAAAATTTGAGCGTATACCTTAGCTTCAAATACACTAAGGACTGGTGCAATTAAATTGCCCCCATATGTCCAGGTAAAAGGTAACAGAGCTTGCATTGAATTTGAGCCCTTCTCTTTTGTTACCTGAATATGCTTATCCCACAAACCATTTTATGAGAATCAATTACCTCTGGGAGTGATGGTTTCTGTATCTCATGCATGACGAAGATTAAGACCCAGTCCCACAAAACAATCCCAGTGGGTGCACTCTTACTGTTGTGCTGAGCCCCATTGGTTTCAGTAGGGCTTTGAATGTGATTAAGGGTCCAGCCACAAGGATCAGATTGCAGGATCAAAGCCTGAGTATGTTTAAAAACAAAAACCATTCACACTAATCTCCTATAAAAATGTCAAAGGAGAGATTTACAAATACATGGGGCAAACACATTAATACGTGTTGCAGTTCACGTAGGCAAGATACAAAAGATGGACGCAACCTCCTATCACCAGAGGAAGGGGGAGAAAAGCAAAAAGGCACATGAATTACATTTCATGTAAAAGGAAAAATTAAATTGCTGAACAGACTGTAGAAGTGACATCTGTTCACTTACTGTAGAGTGTCCAAAAGAACCCTCAAGCCATTGCCAAAGCTGAGAAAATATCGGGGGGGACAGATTGTCCCCTTCCACACAAGGGCACTACAGGGAAGGAAATTGCTCAGGATTCTCTCACAGAGTTTCTCCTGTTCTTCTACTGGGGTGTAGGGTTTGACCCTCCTGCAATAGGCTGTGGTTCTGCATTCAGATTCCATGGATCTCCAAGAATTCACAGAAGCCCATTGCTTCCTCCAGCCATGGACCCCAACACACACATCTTTGCTCACAGGCAGCCACTACCTGGGATTTCCCTTAAAGGAGTTTCCTCACTAAGAAGAGAGAATATCTTGTTTAATCCTTTGTGCAGGCAGGGATGATGCACATCCCTGCTGTAGCTATGCTCTACTCACTCCTCACCCAGCCTGCTCACTCCCCAAACCATGAAGAGCCCTCCATGAGGCCTGGGGGAGCCTCTTTTGCTTCTACATGGGGTAGGGAAGGTCTTGGGCAGATCTTGTGGGCACAATTTAATCCATGGTTATCACTCTTAAATGTATTTACAGTGCAGCTGTATGTTGAACAGCGACTATAAATGTGGCATTGTCAGGCCCTATGTTTGAATCTCACTAGTTCCAGATCAAATGCAGTTAGTTTACAAGTAAAAGAATGTTTTTTTACTAATTGCCAGCCCAGCAAACTCAGCCTGGATTCTTTCCTTTCATGCATCATGACTAGCAAAACAACTTTGCATGCCAAATTATTCCCTTACTAACACTTATGTAACCCTCTTGCCTTCAGTGGGTCTGCAAAGGTGTGGTTGGAGCTTAGTGAAGAATGCTGTTGATACGTGAGTGGGAGCAGACCCAGCTGTGTTGGCTATGCACCGCTGTCAGAGATAGAAAGCAGTAAAAACATTTTTGTCACTGAAGTCAGTGAAAGTGATTCTGAATATGCATATGGAGCAGCCTGTTTTGTCAGTAAGAAGGTGCCATTTTTAGTTACTTTTCAGAGCAACACTTTAAACAAAAGGGACTCAGATTTGCTATATTTTTAAGCCTTCCCAGGAATTATAGTGTCATAGGCATTTTATGTATCTCACAACTGAATAAAACCTGGATAAATTGGAAGATGAGAGCTTCAAAGTTCCAATAGAGAGATGGAAATACAAACAAAACTGAGCTGCGTGCTGTTCGTTCCTATCTGCCTAGTACTTTCTCATTCATAAGGCTATGGGGACCTCTAGAGGCCTAACACAAAGCTTATTTATAAAGATCAAACAAACTCTCTCTCTCTCTCTCTCTCTATATATATATATGGCCTTTTATTGCCCTGGAACAATGGGAATCGTATGATCCTTGGAGCTTTAGGGTATTTTAGTTTGAAACCAATGTTTACTCCAGTCCTAACAGCACAGTTACTAGTGAAAAGTAGTTTGTATCAACCCATCCCCTTCCACATGCCATAATAATAATATAATATAATTATAATAAATTAATAATGATCTTCTTCTTATTCCACATGCCACTGCCACAAGCTTAACATGACAAACTCTGTTGATTTTCACATATTGCAGAAATCCACCTCTTGCATTCAGGACCGTCCCTAGAGGGGTGCAGGGCTCAGGGCAGAAGTGACGTCACTTCCGGGACCGACCGCACAGGGGTTGGATAGGGGAAGCTGGGGTGGGTGGTGCCTCCCCAAACAGCCAGGCGTGGCCCTTCCAACACTCCGCCCCCCCTCCCCAGGGTCCCGCTTCGGCTGCGCCGCTGGGCTCCGGGGGCTGGGGCCACGCCACCCGCCTTCCCGGGGCTGGGGAGGCCACGTGCTCTCCCTTGGGTGAGCAGCACGCTCTCCCTCAGGTGGAAGAGGTGGGGCTAGGGGTAGCCTCGCCCAGCCAGCGGTTCACCCGCTGCCAATGCAGCGCCGGCCGTGGGGCCCCCCAAAGCACAGGGCCCGGAGCGGTTGCCCCGATTCACTGTCCCCTAGGGACGGCCCTGCATTCATTGTCCCACTGAGACCTGGTCTACACTTAAATTAGATCAACCCAGCTACGTTGCTCAGGGCTGTGAAAAACTTGGCACCCTGAGCATCGTAGTTAGGTCGACCTAATCTCCGGCATAGAGGCAGCTAGGTCGACGGAAGTATTCTTCCATTGACCTAGGTACCGTCTCTCAGAGGGGTGGATTAACTACATTGATGTAAAAACCCCTTCCGTCAATGTAGGAGCCGTCTACACTGTGGTGCTACAGCATGTCTATACGACAGCCATTGAAGTGGCACAGTTATGGCACTGCAGTGCCATAGCGTAGACGCTTCCTACATCAATGGAAGGGGTTTTTCCATCGATGTAGTTAATCCACCTTTCCAAAAGGCAGTAGCTGGGTCAACAGAAGAATTCTTCCATCAATCTATCTGCATCTACCCTGGGGGGGTTGATTGACCTCATTGCTGTGCTCAAGGCAGAAAATGTTTCACAGCCAGGACTTGCGACACAGCTAGATCCATCTAATTTTTAAGTGTAGACCAAACCTTAGTGTATATGTAGGGCCCATCATTTTCAATTTTTATTTTATTTAATTTTTCCAGGAATTTATTGGTGTTTATTACAACAACAACAAAAACAGGTGAAAATCAGTGCCAAAAAAATATTATTTTTTCTGGGTAAATATCAGGGTTTATTTTGAGGAATGGAAGGATGGGAAAAAAGTATTCAGTAGATTAATGCTTTGATTAATGGAATTCAATGTGGTTTGCTGCAGAACTAAAACAGAACTCAAAACACAATGCCACCTCTGAGTTTAAGAAAACAATACATCTCTAATCCCCAAATAAAACTTTTCATTTGAATAAACAGTTTACTGTTGTAGACTTAGAACTATTCACCTATAAATATTTACATTTAATAATTGGGCCACACCATTTGCAGCGCATACACTCAACTTCATCCTTTTCACCTGTTTTTGTTTTTTTTAAACTTTTGAATACTTCCTTGTGTTCTGAAACGTATTCTGATACAGATTTTTGTTTTCTTGCCATTTTAGTGTGTCAAATCTTTAAACCATTATCTACTGACAGTTTAAAGTGTGTATGTAGTGGGAGTGAGATTCATCAGTATGTTCAGATGTGCACACACTTCAGAGCATGCATATGTGCATGCTTGTTTGTTTACTGTGTATATCTTCTAGACTAATACATAGCCTTACTTCAACAGGCAGGTTTGCATATACAGACAGACTTGTGTATTATCGTAATACATATATCTCATATATTGTATTTTCCTAATAAAACAAGTTATTTTTTTATATATTTGAATAATATAAAAGTAGGGTGAAAATTGAAAAAAAAACAAATAATACTTTTTGTAAAACCTGGGATTTTTTTGGTAAAAATCGGTTTAAACTGAAAACGAAGGATCTTATGCAGATACACTGGCAAAAAGCTGCTTTTGCCTGTACATCTTATTTCATTCATGGAACCAGTATAAGCTATATCAGCAAAAGCACTACTGTCAGTATAAACTGTGTGAATTGTCTCGTTAGCACTGACCCCCCATTTTGATAAGGCAACTCCCATCTTTTCATGTACTGTGTAGATATACCTGCCTACTGTATTTTCCACTCCATGCATCTGATGAAGTGGGTTCTAGCCCATGAAAGCTTATGCCCAAATAAATTTGTTAATCTCTAAGGTGCCACAAGGACTCCTCGTTGTTTTTGCTGATACAGACTAACACGGCTACCACTCTGAAATCTACACTCTGAGGGTTTACCTGTATAGCTACAGCTATATAGCAAACCTTTTCTAGTGTAGACTAGGCTCTAATCCCAGATTCTGCAAAGATTTAAGCATGTGTAACTTCATGTCACATGTGCCACATCTTTCCAGAATTGGGGCCACTGGGAACTGGACCTTGCTCATGGAGTGTGCTGGAATGCCTCACCACTTCTACTGGATTGTATTTGATCCACTTCTCTGAAAAGTCTTTTTAGGAGGGGAGAATGACAAGAACAAAACAACAAAAACCCACCACATTCAGGGTCAAGCCAAACTATATTTGAGAAAAGCAGTGGTGACAATGTGAACAGTATTTTTTAAAATAAAATAAGCTTAGAAAAAAATAATTGCATGAAGAAATAACTAATGAATGCCTGGATAATAGGTTTTGGAGTTTTTTCAGTTGTATATATTCCTTGATTTTTTTAATAAATAAGTGCAAGGGTAGCTCAGGGAGCGGAGAGAAAGTGTTTGGGTGATTGTTGCTGAGAAAGAAATCTTTGAGTGGATAGCTGAGCGAGAGACATTCACTAAGCTAATTTTCTTTTCTTTGGAGCAGCTGAGAGATAGGATTGAAACGGTATTGGAGGGGCTGAGAGAATTGGAGCTGCAAGAGAAGAAAGAGTTGAGGGAGAGGCCTGGAGAGGCACAGGGGAGTTAGCTGACAGCTTTAGAGCTTTGGAGAAGCTTAGCAAGACAAGCACAGAAAAGCTGGAAGAGAATACATAATGCTACAGTAACCTCACAGAGACTTTTGCAAATGTGCCTAGTTTAATGTTGCTTGATTCTATCACTGAATTCATTTTTACTTGCCTTGTTTTTCCCTTCTGCATTTCCTACTGGATCTCCTAACAACCAATTAATGACAACGTTTGTTTGGTGACAGTATCCCTGGAGGTTAGAGTCAGGGCAGCCTAGTGGGATTATGGACTCACAGGAGACTGAAACCTGAGCGGTTGAGAGGGGAATGGATTTTTAATCAAACCGTATAAAAGTCTTTGGTTTTGTTTGATTTTGTTAGCACCTAAACACCTGACAAACACATTGGAAAAAAGCTCTGTTTATTAAAGATTCAGACTCCCCTATCCCTTTCAGCTGAGGGTCCAGAAACTCCCACTTCAGTTCTTTGGTCCTCTAAGGAGTCCTCCAGCAAACACAATGTAGGCAAAACTTTATATTCCTGATATTTGAAATTGGTAAATTAATAAGAGGGGAAAGAGGCATTTCTTTTCAGGACACCTTTAAATGCTCAGCATATACACATTTTTAAAACATGCAGATTGGCTGGATATTTTTATCTGAAGTATAAGTTCGTTGGAAAATGGTAACTATATTTCATGAGAAAAATAGATAATTTTGAATTTTGTTGTGAAACCTTTTGAAATTTTCTTTCTTTCAAATTTGGTTGCACGTGCTTTGACCTTGTTGAAAGCCTGCTTGCTCAATATTCAAGATGTTCTCCACCTCTGATGTTATTTGCGATAATATTAAGCACTCTAGAACCTTAAGACACACAAAAAGCAGTGATATTGGGCTATAGCTTGATGCCTGGTTTGGGTCTTTACCAGGTTTCGGGAGGCCAATGATTTTTGACATGCACCAGATTTTCAGCAGTCTTTCTTCATTGATGACCCTTGTGCACAATTGAACCAGCCAAGAGTGGGCGCATAGGCCAAGATGTTTCAGGAACTCTGGAAGGACATTGTCATAGCCAACAGCAGTGCCAGACTTGATGTTATATAACAGTCCGATTCTGGAACTGTGAAAGGTTCAGGGCAAGCTCTGGATTACGGTAACTACATTAATCAAAAATGGTTTTCAAAGAAACCTGAAAACAGGCACTATTTTGCTTGACCTCACTCAGCGTATGATACAGTATGGCACACAGGTCAACTTGTTAAAATATCAAGAATCCTCCCACCATGGGTTACTGATGCCATTGAACTGTTACTCTGAGACTGACGGTTCAGGGTGCATGTGGGTGAGAAAACAAGCGCTTAGAAAAAACAGATGAATGTGTNTTTTTTTGCCCCCCCCCCCCCCCCCCCAACCTTGTTAAATCGATACATCAATGACCTGCCATCAACCCAGTCATGGAAGTTCATCTATGCAGACAACATCTGCGGGCTACAGGCTCCAACTTTCTCTGAGCTGAAGAAGACCCTGAGTGACGCCGCTGCAAAGCTGGCTGGCTGCTGCAAGACATGGCACTTTCAGCCCAGCACCAGCAAGACATTCCACCTCCACCAAGCCAACGCTAAGAGGGAACTAAACATGATAATGAATGGCCAGCGGCTGAAGCATGAAGCATACCCAGTTTACTTAGGCATGACCCTCGACTGAATGTTGACATACAAAAGCCACCTGAGCATGATAGCAGTGAAGGTCATAGAATCATAGAATCTCAGGGTTGGAAGGGACCTCAGGAGGTCATCTAGTCCAACCCCCTGCTCAAAGCAGGACCAAACCCAACTAAATCAGCCCAGCCAGGGCTTTGTCAAGCCTGACCTTAAAAACCTCTAAGGAAGGAGATTCCACTACCTCCCTAGGTAACCCATTCCAGTTCTTCACCACCCTACTAGTGAAAAAGTTTTTCCTAATGTCCAACCTAAACCTCCCCCTCTGCAACTTGAGACCATTACTCCTTGTTCTGTCATCTTCTATCACTGAGAACAGTCTAGATCCATCCTCTTTGGAACCCCCTTTCAGGTAGTTGAAAGCAGCTATCAAATCGCCCCTCATTCTTCTCTTCTGCAGACTAAACAATCCCAGTTCCCTCAGCCTCTCCTCGTAAGTCATGTGCTCCAGCCCCCTAATCATTTTTGTTGCCCTCCGCTGGACTCTCTCCAATTTATCCACATCCTTCTTGTAGTGTGGGGCCCAAAACTGGACACAGTACTCCAAATGAGGCCTCACCAGTGCTGAGTAGAGGGGAATGATCACATCCCTCGATCTGCTGGAAATGCCCCTACTTATACAACCCAAAATGCCATTAGCCTTCTTGGCAACAAGGGCACACTGTTGACTCATATTCAGCTTTTCGTCCACCGTAACCCCTAGGTCCTTTTCTGCAGAACTGCTGCCCAGCCATTCGGTCCCTAGTCTATAGCAGTGCATGGGATTCTTTCGTCCTAAATGCAGGACTCTGCACTTGTCCTTGTTGAACCTCATCATATTTCTTTTGGCCCAATCCTCTAATTTGTCTAGGTCCCTCTGTATCCTATCCCTACCCTCCAGCGTATCAACCACTCCTCCCAGTTTAGTGTCATCTGCAAACTTGCTAAGGGTGCAGTCCACACCATCTTCCAGATCGTTAATGAAGATATTGAATAAAACCGGCCCCAGCACCGACCCTTGGGGCACTCCACTTGATACCGGCTGCCAACTAGACAAGGAACCATTGATCACTACCCGTTGAGCCCGACCATCTAGCCAGTTTCCTATCCACCTTACCGTCCATTCATCCAGCCCATACTTCTTTAAGACATGCAACAAGACAAGGTCAAGACATGCAACAACTTTCTCAGCAAACTGGCAGGTTCTTCATGGGGAGCGGATGCTCCAACCCTAAGGGCCTCAGCCCTTGCCACCTTGTACTCAATAGCAGAGTACTGTACGCCAGTACGGAGTCGGTCGGCATGCACCAAACTTGTTGACGTGCAACTCAACTCAACAATATGCATCATCATAGGAACTCTCCAACTGACTCATCTTTCATGGCTTCCAGTTTTGAGCCACATTGCTCCTCCTTACATCAGGAGGGAGATTGCAGCTGGCAAGCTGTTTGAGTAGGTAGGTGCCAACCCAAGCTTGCCCTTGTTCAGCAACCTTTTTAGCCCACCAGCTACAGGTCTTTCATCACGACACCCACTGTGGTCGAGACTGCCACACTAGGACATGACAGCAGAGTCCCTGTGGCGGGAAGACTGGTGCTTATCAGCAACCACCAATCAGTTCCTTGTCACAGACCCTACTACTTGCCCACCAGCTTCGACATGCCACGTCCGTGGGCTCTTCTTAACTGATTCTGAACTGGGCAAGGCCTCTGTGCAGCCAACCAACACCATTGGGGTCTTTGAGACAATCCACGCTGCAGCTGCGGCACAGATCAAACAATGATACACATTGTCGAGGAGTGCCTGCTAACCAAATTCTGCAGTGAGAGCTCCACTTTGGCCACTAAGAATGCTATTGCTTGGCTCGGCAAATATGCAAATGCTAAATAAATAAATAAAAGACCCTACAATAAAAAAATATTTTTTATTTTTTCTTCCCTTTTCAGAGGCAAAATGGAAAAAGGGGAGAAGAGGAGGAAGAAAAGGAAAAGGGGGAGAGAAAAGGGGGGAAATGACCCCCGAATAGTTTTTGTTTGGAAATTTAAAAAGCATAAATTGTAGAAAAATTAAAAGTTAACTTTAAAAAAGTTTTGAACAAAAAAATGTGACCAGCTCTAAGTACAAGAACCATAAAAATCCCTGCTTGAGAATGGTGGGTCTAAAAGGAGCAATAAACCATAGCGGAAAAATTAGTACTTGGGAAACAGATAGTGATTAGAACATAAATTATCTTATTTTCTTGTTCTACATACTGCATAAAATAAACACAGCTGCACAAAAAAACAGCCTCAGGGCTGCTCTATGATTACACAAGAGAGAAAGATTCTGATGTGAAGTTAGATTTAATTCCACCAATCCTGCTTCAGAATGTGTGTTCTGTAACTAGCTGCAGGATCAAAACATCTAAGAGCATCAAAGCAGAAGATGCAATTAAAGTTCAGGGCTCTATCCAGCAAGAAGCAGCCTTTGTGGCTGCTGGCCAATAAGAAGTTCTGCATACCAATCTCTACACACACAGAGTGCTTTCCCTTTGGCAGTCTTACACAGCAGCCCAAAATTGCTGCCGTCTTTGTGGCACAGTCAAAGCTCTGACAGATGCCCTAAAGTTGTGCCGTTGCAGGGGTGTATAATTGCCAGAGAGCAGATCTTCCCCCAGTCCCGTCCTGGAACACACCCTGCTCCTAGGACTCCTGTGGAGGTGATGCAGAGGCTCCTTGCATGGGGGGAGTCAGTTCTGGTGGTGGGGTGTTGGCACACAAGGTTGCATTTTTCCCTTTGGGGCCCTCTGCACAACAGGCAAACTTATATCCTGCATGAATCAGGCTGCAGTGGAACTAGCAACCACAGGGTTTGCGCTGCTTGAAGATGTTGGGGTTTTTTTTTTACTGGATCAGCTTCATGCCTAGCACCTAAAACAAATAGGGAGGATTGTCCCCTTGAAACCTCCATATGGATCTCTCCCTTCTTGCTCAGAAGGAAGGTCAGTCATCTCTGTTCTACAATCCATCTCCAGGCGTCCAGAGAGATCCATCTTTGGGGCTGGTATCCACATGGGGCTGGAAATGGGCTATGTTGAATGGGGGCATGGTTGAGGGACACACTTCATTCCCCCGCCTGTCCTGAGGCCTTTCCAAGTTAAAAATAATACAACCTGGAGTGGATCCCCTGGGATCTGCGTGATTTCTGGGTGGGCCTCTTGGCCTGGTTTGCAGTGGGGTAAATTCACCCCCCTGACAGGGCAATGCAAGGAGAGACGCATGGTGGAATGTTTGTAGAGATTTCCTCCCCCAGCACCCTTCCTATGAGTTGTACCATGACAGGGATGATCTGGCCCAATAGTTTCCTATTTAAACCAGTTCAATTGCCACCTTCTTGATAGGGAGATCATAGAGTTTAGGGCCAGAAGGAACCACCAGATCATCCAGTCTGACCTCCTGCATATCTTAGACCACTAAAAATACCCAGCCATCCGTATACCACCCACAACAACTGAAATTAGACCACAGTATTACAACCCATGAGAATCTATGATGTTGTGTGCCATAGCGAATAGGAGAGATTGAGGTGCACCAATGCCTGAGGCCCCTGCAATGGCAGGGAACTGATTGAGACATACCCTGATGATCCTGGCAAGTGACCCGCACCACATGCTGCAGAGGAAGGCAAAAACCGTCACCGTCCCCCCCCCCAAGGTCACTGCCAATGTGACCTGTGGGGAAATTCCTTCCTGACCCCACATATGGTGATCAGTTAGACTCTGTGCATGTCAGCAAGAACCAGCCAAGCCAAGTCCGCTGAGAGAGAGAATTCTTAGTATCATCTTAGAGCAAAGGCCCAGTCCAGTGTTCCATCCCTAGCCATGGCCATTTCTGATGCTTCAAAGGAAGGAGACCAAAAAAAACCCCAAAACAACCCAGCACCAGAATACATTAGGGGAGAGAAGGAAGCCCTTCCTGACCCCGCAGGTGACTGGCTGAGGCCCTGAAGCATGAGATCTTAGGAACATAAGGCATAAACCAGAAGGGACCCCCAGGGCCGCTAAGGAGGCAGTCAGGAACACATTTCATAAAAAATGTAAGGACTTTGATGAATAACTCTTAATGTACATTGCATTTTTTTTGGAATTCATTACCAGTGTATACTGAGATCGAAATACACTACATCTCAGATCCAGTAGATTAAAAAATTGACTAACTGTGTAATATATGATTTAATCTTCTACATGAAAACTATCCTATCTTGTTTTGACCATTGGTTAAATATATGAAGACTTTGTATTACCTCACTCTCTGGACTATTCTAAGCAGGGCATTTATTTATGTGCTATAGACATACAACTTCAGTATTTCAATATTTTGTTTTTTATTATTATGCAGCTGACATCCTGAAATAGAATTAATTGTAATTCTACTTTGCAAATAAGACAGCAGGAGGAGGTTTACTCTTGCTTTTGTTTTTATTTCTTTAAATATTATAATAAAGCAGCAGGTCTGCTGCAGTTAAGGTTGAGTGCCACTTTCTGTCTAAAGGTGGACTTTTCTAATTGTTCTAAAATCTATATGCTGACTTGGATTGTCAGGAAATTGGCTGTGCCTCATAGGGGTACTGGCTAGTGCTAGTGATCCAAGTTTGTAGTCATTTGAGCAAAGGATTACCAAGTTACAGCCCCACAAAAACAGCATTTAAAAAAAATCATCTCTTTTTGTGCACAGACCTAGAGGTCAAACTGTGGTTCTGATCTTCCCCAAACTGACCTCAGTCACTTGGGATTTATCTCAGCTAGTGAATGGCACCCACTGGCCCTTTGGGGAAGCAATATTGAAAAAGTTATGAAGGGTAAAGTTTGTAATTCCAGGTTGGTGTATGTCAGACTGATGCTCCTAATAGAATGAAATGCAGATATGCAGCAAACCTGGGGCTTTGTTGAATCAAGAATGTTTCCAGGCAGTATATCATCACTGGGTGGTTCATGGTTACACAGTGTGGTCACTGAACCTGAGCTGTATTGTGAGTTTAAGCTCTACCCATGGCAGTTTTCAGAGAATGTGTGTTGTGCATGTTCCCTGCTTTCTGCAGGGGCTCCCCTTGGAAGTTTTGCCCTGAGGCCAAAAATTCTGATAAAGAGTGATATTTTAAAGTTCTCTAAAATCCACATGCAGACTCCAATTTAATTTAGAAATACTGACAAGGAAATTGGCATTAATTAAATAGAGGGAATGTGAAAGATTCTAGGAAGCAGTTAGGATAATGTAGTCATGTTTCCTGAACAATGGGACTGAGTGTGATCAAAGGAAACAAGTTTCTTGGTCATTTGGTCCAGGTGTTCCTAATACACAGCACCCCCTAATGTGAGCTGTTCATAACATTTTCAGATTACTATAACATTTTTGGTACAAACATAGGGAATATGGGGGGAGGGTCAGAGCAATGAGGGGGAGTGTGGGGTGGGGGGGAGTTGGATCAGTGCATGAGTGTGAGGGAATGGTGCAGGTAAGGGAGGGGAGAGGAGAGGAAGGGGCGGAGGAGTGGGGAGAATATGGGAAGAGGTGTTTGGGGCTGTGGCAAAGGAAGGGGGGTTTCAGGGGAGGGGGATAAATGGGGATGGGTGGTAGGGGAGGGATTAGTAGAGGGGAGCAGGTTTGGGAGTTGGACCAAGGGGGATAGGAGTAGTGGGATGGGCAGTTGAGAGGCAGCATTGGGGTGGATGGCAGACAGAATGTGGAAGAGATTAGATGCAAGGGGGCTGTCAGCCCCATCTTCTTCCCTTCTGTTTGAAGCCATTGCCCCCTCCTCTACACCCTTTTACCTGGCCAGATCATGCAGTGGGGGGTGATGTCTCCCATTCACAGCCCTGTCTCTCAGGGCAATGATCATTGGCCATTATCTTTGAAAACTCGTGGTGATCAGGGGAGGTCCCAGACGATTGGAAAAAGGCAAATATAGTGCCCATCTTTAAAGAAGGGAAGAAGGAGAATCCAGGGAACTACAGACCGGTCAGCCTCACCTCAGTCCTCAGAAAAATCATGGAGAGTGTCCTTAAGGAATCCATTTTGATGCACTTGGCGGAGAGGAAGGTGATCTGGAACAGTCAACGTGGATTCACCAAGGGCAAGTCATGCCTGACCAACCTGATTGCCTTCTATGATGAGATAACTGGCTCTGTGGATGAGGGGAGAGCAGTGGACATTATATATCTAGACTTTAGCAAAACTTTTGATAAGGTATCCCACAATATTCTTGCCAGAAAGTTAAAGAAGTAAGGATTGGATTAATGGACTATAAGGTGGATAGAAAGCTGGCTAGATTGTTGGGCTCAACAGGTAGTGATGAATGGCTCGATGTCTAGTTGGCAGTCAGTATCAAGTGAAGTGCCCCAGGGGTCGGTCCTGGGGCCAGTTTTGTTCAACATCTTCATTAATTATCTGGATGATGGGACGGATTGCCCCCTCAGCAAGTTCACAGTTGACACTAAGCAGGGGGCAGAGGTAGATATGCTGGAGGGTAGGGATAGGGTCCAGAGTGACCTAGACAAATTGGAGGATTGGGCCAAAAGAAAGCTGATAAGGTTCAACAAGGACAAGTGCAGAGCCCTTCACTTAGGACGGAAGAGTCCCATGCACTGCTACAGGCTGGGGCCGACTCAGGGATTACAGTGGATGAGAAGCTGGATATGAGTCAACAGTGTGCCTTTGTTGCTAAGAAGACTAATGGCATATTGGTCTGCATTTGTAGGAGTACTGCCAGCAGATTGAGGGAAGTTATTATTCCCCTCTATTCGGCACTAGAGGCCACATCTGGAGCATTGCGTCCAGTTTTGGGGCCCCCACTACAGAAAGGATGTGGATAAATTGCAGAGAGTCCAGCACAGGGCAATTAAAATTATTAGGGGGCTGGGGCACGTGACTTAGGAGGAGAGATTGAGGGAACTGGGCTTGTTTAGTCTGCAGCAAAGAAGAGTGAGGGCGGATTTAATAGCAGCCTTCAGCTACCTAAAGGGGGGTACAAGACAAGGGACAAGGGACAGAACAAGGAGCAATGGTCTCAAGTTTCAGTGGGGGAGGTTTAAGTTGGATATTAGGAAACACTATTTCACTAGGAGGGTGGTGAAGCACTGGAATGGGTTACCTAGGGAGGTGGTGGAATCTCCATCCTTAGAGGTTTTTAAGGCCCGGCTTGACAAAGCCCTGGCTGGGATGACTTAGTTGGGGTTGGTCCTGCTTTGAGCAGGGGGTTGGACTAAATGACCTCCTGAGGTCTCTTCCAAACCTAATCTATGATTCTATGACCAGGATTTGGAGGGGAATGCACATAAAAAGAGAAGGGACAATGGGGCAGCAGAGAACCCCAGCCAGTCTCACAGGGGGCAGAGACCCCCCACATGTGAGCCAGGATCTAGGTGCATTGCCCCTCTGATGGGTCCTAACACCCCATATGGTGCCTGGGGAGTCCTGCCCCACTATGGGCGCTTTTAAGCCCCTCTCCTTGCCCCCATGTGTGTGCTGAAATCTGAGGAGCTCTGGCACTCTGGAGGGTTCTTAGCCCTTCTTTCCACCCCCCTCCCATATGACCTGGGATCTGAGGGTCCCTGTTTGTCTAGGGGGCTCTGAACCACTCTCCCCCTCATGTGTGAGCCTGGATACTATACACCCAAGGAAGAGGAGATGACAATACGAATGAGTTGGATGGATCTATTTCATTTAAAGTTTAGTCATCTCCAGGGGGTGTGCTCATTTAGCTGAGAACATCTCATTGAGATGAATGGGCCATGTCACACCTCTCTGAACCTCCTATGCTGCAGATGGATGTGTAGAGTCCCTTCTCCATACACTAGGCCCAGATCTGGGACAGGGACTTTGCATCTCCATTCTCCTTTCCTTTCTTGCCTCTAACGCGTACATACACTCCTCATAGTCCCACCACCGTTGTGTCTCTCCCCCCAGTGCCCCTCCCCCCAAGCTTATGAGGGGCATGAACTGGCAAGGAGTATGGTGCTTGGAGCAGGAAAGGCATGGGAGGTGGTCAGAGCATTGGGAATGATGGAGGACTTGGAACAGTAGTGGGGGAGTCTGAGCAGTGAGGTGGAAATGTGTGTGGGGGTATCTGAACAGTGCAGGGAAGTGTGGGCTAGGAAGGAGGGAGTCAGAGATGTTTAGTGGGGAATGTTGGCACAACTTCATCTGGTCCCCCCCAAACTCCCACATCCATGTCATCCCATGTCTGTCCCTCCATCTTCAAAACTGTCCCCATATAATCCTTCTAGTCTCTAAAGTGTTCCTGCATCCTCTCCCCAGCTCTTCAAACTGTGGGTTCTAGGCTTACACCTATCTCTCTGTGAGAGGGAGGGCTAAGAAGGGAGATTCAGGCTGTTCTGGACAGACAGAAAGATGGGGGATGAGATGATGGGACAGGGTAATCATTGCCAAGGAGCCAGAGGCAGCGGAGGGGAGAGTTGGACTGTGGTACATGGGGGTACTGAGAAAAAAAAATTTAAACCAAGGAAATTAAATTACCAAAAACATTATTAACACAAAGATAAGGTTACCCAGTGGTGCCTTGTGCCATTTCAGAATGTGTGTGTATCATCAGAGAAATAACTTGCAGCTGCCTGATTCTGGGGCGTGTTCTATGCTGAACGTGGTTCACTTAAGCAGCCTACAGGCTCTCTCTATACTACATCAGCTGGATGCAAAGGAGCATCCACCAGTGGAGAATACTTGAAATGCAGACATGCCCCTTCCCATCCCCAATATGCCCCTTATGCCAGAGATTGTGGCGATGGAGGAGTGGCAAAGGAATTGGCTGTGTAGTCTCTAGGGCCTTATCTAGACTAGAATAAAAGGTGTGATGTTAACACGTTTGCTAACATGTTCTAGCTAATACACTTTAAAAGTCTAATGTAGACAAGGTACACTGCCTTTAATACATGCTAAACTGGTCTACTTAAAGCTTAGGGGAGAGCCTAGGGATTTAACTCAACCAGCTTGATGTGCTAAAGTCTACACTGCCTTGTTTACCCTAGCCTTTTCAAATGTGTTCATCTAACATCACACCTTTTTTCTGAGTGTAGACAAGGCCTGTGTCAGATGAGTGCTCTCCTCCGCCAGGGGACACCTGATCTACAATAGCTCTCCTGCCCCTTTGCACTGCTAGAGCTGAGCTAAGAGACTGCAGCAGGGGAAAGAATCTGGGCTTGAATTTTTGTGCATGTTGTAAGTGCTGATCTGAATACACTTGCTACTCTGTTTCTCTACCTTGTTAATATATATAAAACTATTTGTATCTTTTTCATAAATGGGGGGTTATTGGCATGCCCCAGAAAATTAGGACATAGCCTCTAGCTGTGGAGTTACTTTGTGGATTTGGAGATCTTCTTTAGCTAATGAGTTGTCTTTATCCATGCCAAATATCTAAACTGCCAGATTAAAGTCAGTGCTATATCCAGTTTCACCCACATGAGGTTGTTGAGCAGAGTCCAGAAGATTTGTATCCAAGGAGATCATGAACATTATTTTTACTGGTTGTTAACAGTAACCAAGTCTGATTTATTATTATTTAGTGAGTGCCATCAGAGTGTTTAGTGTTCTACAAACATTCCCTGCCCTGAGTTATTAATACCACCAGACAAGACCAGGCACTAGATGGAAATACATTACATGAAATATTTCCAGACAAAAAACTTTAAGGCAGAGTTAAGGTTAAGATTACATGGCATAAATTTACAGAAAACTATGTTACTGAAACGTCATAGTTAAAAAATAACTAAATGATTAAAAGTGAAGTAATTCTCATTCGAGGTTATTCTATTTCTCCACCTATCTTCACCCAACCTCCACATACTGGCCAGAGAATATTATTTTTTACTATATTAAATTTAACTCTGCTTTTTTGAGTATATGAATGACACCATTATAGTCTCTTGTTGTATGATGCTAACTCACATCCTCCCTGCCAACCTCTATATGGAGTATGACCAGGTCTTCAGATCACATAGGTTGCATGGGATACTGGTTACCACAGCAAATGTGTTTAAGATTAACAAGTTACATGAAGTTCTCTGGTTTTTATCTGGAAGCTGGGCCTCTGACCCGTACTGGAAATAGAAAACTTACACCTGGGTCCCCCGCCCATATTGTGAGTGTGAAGAGAGTACAGTGGGCTCTCCAGCCCATAGTGGGTTTGTGGGGAGTGTTAAAGAAGTGTTAATGCTGCTGTCTTTGGGCATGGCTACACTTGCGAGTTAGAGCGCATTAAAGCAGCCCCAGGTGCCCTAACTCACGACCCGTCCACACTGGCAAGGCACTTAGAGTGCCTGGACTCTGCAGCTGGAGCACTCCTGGTAATCCACCTCCACGAGAAGATTAACGCTTGGTGCGCCTCGGCTGAAACGCCCCAGTGTCAGTGTGAACAAGGTGTTGCATTACTGCGCTCTGATCAGCCTCCGGAAACGTCCCATAATCCTCTTAAGTCAAGTGGCCACTCTTGTCATTGTTTTGGAATCACTGCATGAATGCGGATATGCCCTTTCAAAGCTCCGTTTCTGACAGCCGGCATCTGCTCCGAGACAAAGCAACCATTACTGAGGAATGCTGTGTGAGAGAGAGAGAGGTGTTGGGGAGAGGGGGGTCTGAACTTACAAGACAGCATGCTGACATGCTCTCAGCCCCTTCAAAACCCACTCTCTCTCCCCCCACATACACACAACACACTCCCTGTCACACTCCACCCCACCCCCATTTGAAAAGCACGTTGCAGCCACTTGCATGCTGGGATAGCTACCACAATGCACTGCTCTCTGTGGCCGTTGCACGAGCTGCTAATGTGGCCACGCCAGTTCTCTTGCGGCTCGCCGTCCAGCCAGATCTCCGCTCTTTCCCTACTGCGCTCTACGAAGGCTGGTTTAACTCAAAGCGCTCTACATCTGCAAGTGTAGCCATGCCCTTTGGCTCCTACATGTAGAGTAAGAGCCAAGCTGTTTTGGACTATCTCCTCTCTAGGAAAATTGGGTGTTTTTTACAACGAAATAGCTAAATCTTAGTGTAGACAGGGTAAATTGTAGTTTGTCCTCAATGTAGCTTACTGAAGTAAATCCTAAAGAAGCGAGAATTCTTTAATGAAGATCTTAATGAGTATAAAAACATATGACAGCACAGCTAGCCCAGTGAAGATTATAACTTTTGAGACACAACTTAAAAGTCAGAGATCTCACAGAAATTACAATCTCTGCTGCCCTATTAATATATATATTTCATAGCTGTGTTGGTGGAACTTGTAATGTTTATAGTACTGTATTAAAAAGAGGCCTACAGAAGTTAAAAGCTCTACTGGCACAGACAACAATCATCATAGATCTAAATGAGGTGTCTAACAATTATGGTAACCCCTGCCTGCATTTTATGCTAGTCTAGGACTTGCTGGAGAGTCCAATATTAGCTATTTTGTCTTTAAAATGTTTTCTATTTCAAAACAGAAATTTGTCAAACCAGTTCATGCTGTAGTTCTCAGCAAGGACTAGCCCATAGGACTAGTTGGAACTCTTTTATTATAAGTTATTTTTAGAGGGGCACTGTCAACTTGAAACTAGTTGATTTTTTAAAATGAGTTAGAAGGAGGTAACCTGCCCCTTAGTTCCCTGGCCAATGGGTATAGTTTTGTGATCACATTTTCCAGTTTTTTTCAGTGCTTTTCTTTCCCTTGTTGCTGTGTGAAAGGATACACATAAACAATATGGAAACTGACTGTACTTGGGAAATGCTGAAACTGACTGTTTGAAAAATGCTCCCAAATGCTGAAAATAAACTAATTTAAAAAAATCCAGAAAATATTTTTTTTCATTCAGTTCTAGTAATCCTAGGATGTGTTAACAAAAGTAAGTTAAAAAATTCAGACTGAGGAATGATTTTGCGGGTGATGTCCCCGCAAATTAGTATTTAATTTGAACAAATTCCATAACTCACAAAAAGAAATCTCTTCTGAGCTTAAACTAAGAATAAGACATTTAAATCAAAAAGGAATTTTTACAAAGTTAAAAGCAAGGTCAAAGCCAGGATTTACCGTGTTGTAGGAGGGTTGCATGATGTAATATCTGTCCTCTTTGTCTGTTCATCATTAAGGGCCTGACCCAGAACCCTGAAATCTCTGGAGATAGTCCCATTGACTCCAGTAGGTATTGGATAACGGCTAAATGAGAAAAGGAGTTTTCACACCCTTTCATACTAGAGATTATAATACATATTACACATGATGTACTGTTTCACTGCACTTATTAGAGCTGCAATATAAGGCTCTAAGCTTGCAATCATAGAATCATTGAAGATTAGGGTTGGAAGAGCCCTCAGGAGGTCATCTAGTCCAACCCCCTGCTCAAAGCAGGACCAACACCAACTAAATCATCCCAGCCAGGGCTTTGTCAAGCCGGACCTTAAAAACATCTAAGGATGAAGATTCCACCACCTCCCATTCCGGTGCTTCACCACCTTCCTAATGAAATAGTGTTTCCTAATATCCAACCTAGACCTCCCCCATTGCAACTTGAGACTATTACTCCTTGTTCTGTCATCTGCCACCACTGAGAACAGCCGAGCTCCATCCTCTTTGGAACCCCCCTTCAGGTAGTTGAAGGCTGCTATTAAATCCGCCCTCACTCTTCTCTTCTGCAGACTAAACAGGCCCAGTTCCCTCAGCCTCTCCTCGTAAGTCATGTGCCCCGGCCCCCTGATCATTTTCATTGCCCTCCGCTGGGCTCTCTCCTATTTGTCCACATCCTTTCTGTAATGGGGGGCCCAAAACTGGACGCAATACTACAGATTTGGCCTCACCAATGCCAAATAGAGGGGAATAATCACTTCCCTCGATCTGCTGGCAATGCTCCTACGAATGCAGACCAATATGCCATTAGCCTTCTTGGCAACAAGGGCACACTGCTGACTCATATCCAGCTTCTCATCCACTGTAATCCCTAGGTCCTTTTCTGCAGAACTGCTCCTTAGCCAGTCAGTCCCCAGCCTGTAGCGGTGCATGGGATTCTTCCATCCTAAGTGCAGGACTCTGCACTTGTCCTTGTTGAAACTCATCACATTTCTTTTGGCCCAATCCTCCAATTTGTCTAGGTCACTCTGGACCCTATCCCTACCCTCCCGTGTACCTACCTCTCCCCCCAGCTTAGTGTCATCTGTGAACTTGCTGAGGGTGCAATCCATCCCATCATCCAGATAATTAATAAAGATGATGAACAAAACTGACCCCAGGACCGACCCCTGGGGTACTCCGCTTTATACCGGCTGCCAACTAGACATCGAGCCGTTGATCACTACCCGTTGAGCCCAACAATCTAGCCAGCTTAGTGTCCACCCTTCTGGTTTTCCTATCCCTGTTCTGACCCTTCCTGCAGGCTCCCACAGCTGGCTGCTGCAGCCTAGTGACTCTTACTCTGCAGGGGATCTAGTAAGTTAAAAGTGAAAATGCCGCCAGCCTGCCAGACCTATTAGCACAACACTGAAACTGTTGCCATTCAAGGAGTAATGAAGCCATTTAACAGGCATTTGCCAACCCCCAGGTATATACTTTCAGTTTCTGAATTTACTTACAAAAACAGTTGTGCATTACTGTAATATTTACTCAGAACATGTTAGTCTACGGGACCTTAGTTTAAAATTTGCTTTAAAAATATTTTATTAGTGAGTTGGTGAAGATTATAAAGTCACATCTCTAAAAAGCCCTGCATAGATTTTTAGATGCACAATCATCTTTAGCCTTAAATGCTTGGATCTTCAGACATACAGTTTTTTTAAATAAATCCTTCAAAAGACCACCCTTATCTAAAATACACATTTTAATTAGTATAGTAAAAAAAAACTTGCTTCCAAAGTCTTCCTGTCCATTCTGTCCAACCCTTTCTCCTTTCACCCCCCCTCCCTTAAAGGGACAACACCCCTTTCCTTTCAGATAGCTGGACAAAGAGTTTCCCTTTCTTTACTTCTGACTATCTGATGAACTAGTTTTAAGAGAACTCTCCAGCAAAATCAGTATCTTAGGGTACGTCTACACTACGGGATTACTCTGAATTTACGGAATTCCATTTTTTTAAACCGATTGTATAAATTCGACTGTACGCGGCCACAGTAAGCGGATTAATTCGGCGGTGCGCGTCCATGCAGAAAAGACTAGCGTCGAATTCCAGAGCGTTGCACTGTGGGTAGCTATCCCAGAGTTCCCGCAGTCCCCCCCGCCCATTGGAATTCTGGGTCGATATCCCAATGCCTGATGGGACAAAAAACATTGTCGCGGGCGGTTCTGGGAACATCCTCCCCCTCCCTACGTGAAAACAACGGAAGACAACCATTTCGCGCCTTTTTTCCTTGTTGAACTGAGCGGACGCCGTACCTCGGCAAGGATGGATCCCGCTCAGCTCAAGTTTGCAGTCATGAACATTGTAAACACCACGCGCATTATAGTGCAGTTTATGCTCAACCAGGACCAGAAAAGCCAGGCGAGGAGGAGGCGGCTACGGCAGCGCGGCGACGAGAGTGATGCGGACATGGACATGGACACAGAATTGTCTCGCGCCACGGGCCCCGGCGCTTTGGAGATCATGTTGGCAATGGGGCAGCTTCTTGCTGTGGAACGCCGATTCTGGGCCCGGGAAACAAGCACTGACTGGTGGGACCGCATAGTGCTGCAGGTGTGGGACGATTCCCAGTGGCTGCGAAACTTTCGCATGCGTAAGGGCACTTTCCTGGAACTTTGTGACTTGCTTTCCCCTGCCCTGACGCGCCAGAACACCAAGATGAGAGCAGCCCTCACAGTTGAGAAGCGAGTGGCGATAGCCCTGTGGAAGCTTGCAACACCGGACAGCTACCGGTCAGTCGGTAATCAGTTCGGAGTGGGAAAATCTACCGTGGGGGCTGCTGTCATGCAAGTAGCCAAAGCAATCGTTGAGCTGCTGCTAAAAAAGGTAGTGACGCTGGGAGATGTGCAGCTCATTGTGGATGGCTTTGCTGCAATGGGATTCCCTAACTGTGGTGGGGCGATAGATGGAACCCATATCCCGATCTTGGCACCGGAGCACCAGGGCAGCCAGTACATAAACCGCAAGGGGTACTTTTCTATGGTGCTGCAAGCAATGGTGGATCACAAGGGACGTTTCACCAACATCAACGTGGGATGGCCGGGAAGGGTTCATGACGCCCGCGTCTTCAGGAACACTAGTCTGTTTAAACGGCTGCAACAAGGGATTTACTTTCCAGACCGGAAAATTACCATTGGGGATGTTGAGATGCCCATCGTTATCCTTGGGGACCCAGCCTACCCCTTAATGCCGTGGCTCATGAAGCCATACACAGGCAGCCTGGACAGTAGTCAGGAGCGGTTCAACTACAGGCTGAGCAAGTGCAGGATGGTGGTAGAGTGTGCCTTTGGACGTTTAAAAGGTCGCTGGCGCTCGTTACTGACTCGCTCGGACCTCAGCCAAACCAACATCCCCATTGCTATTGCAGCTTGCTGTGTGCTCCACAATCTCTGTGAGAGCAAGGGGGAGACCTTTATGGCGGGGTGGGAGGCTGAGGCAAACCGCCTGGCCGCTGATTACGCGCAGCCAGACACCAGGGCGATTAGAAGAGCACACCGGGAAGCGGTGCGCATCAGAGAAGCTCTGAAAACAAGTTTCATTGCTGGCCAGGCTCCTGTGTGAAAGTTATGTTTGTTTGTCCCTGTTGAAAACCCGCCCCCTTGATTCACTCATTCCCTGTAAGCAACCCACCCTTCCCCCTTCCCCCTTCGATCCCAGTTTGATTTGAAAAAAATAAAGTCAGTTTCGTTTACAACTCAAGAACTTTTTATTAACGGGTGGTAATGAACATAGGGAGAGAAATAACCAGGTAGTCCGGGTGGGGTTTGGGAGGAGGGTAGGAGTGAAGGAACAGGGCAGGAAAAACATTCAAAATAATGAGAGCCTTTTGCTTGGGCTCTCTAATGGGGTGGAGTGGCAGGGTGCACGGAGCCTCCCCCCCCGCGTTCTTACACGTCGGGGTGAGGAGGCTACGGGACTTGGGGAGGGGGGAGGGCGGTTATAGAGGGGCTGCAGCGGCACTCGGTAATCCTGCAGCTGCCGTTCCTGGAGCTCCACCAGACGCCGGAGCATGTCTGTCTGCTCACGCAGCAGCCCCAGCGTTGCATCCCGCCACTTCTCGTCTCGGGCGTCCCTCCTCTCCTCACGTTCGTCCCTTCTCTCCTCACGTTGGTCCCTTTTCTCCTCCCGTTGGTCCCTCATGTCCTCCCGTTGGTCCCTCTTCTCCTCACGGTCACTGGCCTCTTTCCGGAATTTTAATACAGTGTCCTTCCAGTCATTGAAATTAGCTCTCTCATCCCGGGTCGATTGCATAATTTCCGAGAACATGTCGTCTCGCGTGCGTCTCTTTCGCCGCCTTATCTGGGAGAGCCTTCGGGCCGGGGGCGGGAGGATTGAAAAATTTGCAGCTGCAGGAGGAGGGAAAAAAAGGGAGAGAAGTATGTAAAAAGATACATTTTATAGAACAATGCTTATACTCTTTCACGGTGAACACTTTTCACATTACATAGCAATGTACAAGGTCGCATTTTGCATCTTATATTGAGTGCCCGCGGCTTTGGTGTTAGAGATCACAGCAGACGCAGGGCCGGGCAACAGAATTCGGCTTGTATGCAGCCATGGTAAGCCATTGTCCTGCGGCTTCTGCATTAAATCAGCGCCCTCCTTTCCCATAGCAAGCAAAGCCCTTTACGTGCTGCGGTTTTCCTGTTACCGTGCAGCATCAGATAACATAATAACCCCCACCCACCACCCATTCAATTCTGTGGGATGATCGGTTGACCCCCTCCCCCCACCACGTGGCTGGTATCATGGAAGATCCATGCAGATAACAAACTAGCCCCCCCATCCACTTCTGTGGGATGATCGCGTTACCCCTCCCCCCACCGCGTGGCTGGTATCAGGGAAGACCCCTGCTAGCCAAACGCGAAAACCTCAGCGCCATTGTCCACCCACTCCCCCCCGCCCGCTTGGCTAACTGCAGGGAAAGATTTCTTTTCAGCTACAGGCAAACAGCCCAGTAGGAACGGGGCCACCTCTGTCCCCTTAATTACATTCCCGTATTTCAAACAGGTTACCCTGAACGATATCACTCTCCTGAGGATAACACAGCAAGATAAAGAACGGATGTTGCTTGAATGCCAGCAAACACCGGGACCATACGCTGCCAAGCTTTGTCAAGCAATGATACCGGATTACTTGCTGCTAGCATGGCGCGGTCAAGTGTCCTACCATGGAGGACGGAATAAGGCTGCCCTGCCCAGAAACCTTCTGGAAAAGCTTTTGGAGTACCTCCAGGAGAGTTTCATGGAGATGTCCCTGGAGGATTTCAACTCCATCCCCAGACACGTTAACAGACTTTTCCAGTAGCTGTACTGGCCGCGAATGCATCCCAAGTCCCCAGGGCAAATTAATCATTAAACAAATACTTGTTTTAAACCATGTTTGATATATTTGAAAAGGTACACTCACCAGAGGTCCCTTCCAGGGGGTCTGCGATGCCGCCTTGGGAGGGTTCGGAGGGCACTTCGGTCAGGGTCAGAAACAGCTCCTGGCTGTCGGGGAGAATGGAGTGCTGTGTGCTCTCCACAAGTTCGTCCTCCTCCTCCTCCTCCTCTTCCCCGTCCGCAGATTCGTCATTCAAGGATGAGATTAACCCCTCCTCGGAGTCCACGGTCAGGGGTGGGGTAGTGGTGGCGGCCCCCCCGAGAATTGCATGCAGCTCCTCGTAGAAGCGGCATGTCTGCGGCTCTGCCCCGGACCGTCCGTTTGCCTCCTTGGTTTTCTGATAGGCCTGTCGGAGCTCCTTCACCTTAATACGGCACTGATAGGAGTCCCGATTGTGGCCTCTCTCCATCATGCCCTTGGAGATCTTGTCGAAAATTTTTGCATTCCGTCTCTTGGAACGCAGTTCTGCGAGCACGGAATCCTCTCCCCATATAGCGATCAGATCCAGTATCTCGCGTGTGGTCCATGCTGGTGCTCGTTTGCGGTTCTCGGACTGCATGGCTACCTGTGCTGTTCAGCTCTGTGTGGTCACCTGTGCTCACCAGGCTGGGCTAACAGGAAATGAAATTCAAAAGTTCGCGGGGCTTTTCCTGTCCAACTGCCCAGAGCATCCGAGTTTAGATTGCTGTCCAGAGCGGTCACAATGGTGCACTGTGGGATAGCTCCCGGAGGCCAATACCTTCGAATTCCGTCCACACTAACCCTAATTCGAACCGGCAATGTCGATTTCAGCGCTACTCCCCTCGTCGGAGAGGAGTACAGAAACCGATTTTAAGAGCACTTTAAATCGAATTAAATGGCCTCGTTGTGTAGACGGGTACAAGGTTAATTTGCTATAACGCTGCTAAATTACACAGTGTGGAGGCCTTGCACTGGCCTCTGCACAATGGGTGAATTTCACACATAAGGCACATGAGCCCCTGAGCCTGCAGCTCACAACACATGGGTAGGCCCTACCCATGTATTGTAAATTGCAGGGTTGAGACTGAAGTTTGCACAAAAATGGTGTTCTCCACTGACCACTTTAGAAACAACCCCCCCTCCCCGACACACACTTTCTAAATGAGACTGTTTCTTGAAAGGATATCCTAAGATTAAACCTGTGACATTGATCCTCTCCTGTCTCCTCTTTTCCCAGTTCCTCTCACTCCTGTTCAATTTTTGGGGGGTATTGAATAAAGTATTGACTACTGTGCCTAATGGTTTTTAAAAAAAAGAAGTCAAAAACCTTTCCCGGTATTTTGTAGTGGATTTATTCATGAAGAGTGAAGCTTTCCACCCTCTATTTTGTAATGAATCTCTGAGCCTGTATAGTGTACTATTCTACAGCAATAAAAATCAAATTAACAAACAGAGTTTAGAATGGAAACTATATTTCAACTTTGATGGTGCACTAGACTTTTTTTGCTTTCACATTTTATTGTTGTATTATGTATAAAGACCATGTAATTAAAAAAGAGACTGAGGGATTCTACTGATTTTTAACCTTAAAAATAGCAGCAATATCAATGACGTCACTGTTTTTTGATGGAGAACTCTCTTGAGGACTAGAGAAAGAGAGTAGGAAAATGACATCACAATAGCCTGAAAACTGATCTGCAGCTTTTCCAGCCCTCTGCTGTGGGAGCGGATATTGACTTCTTCACAGAGACCCTGTCCACACTAAGATTTTCTAAAAATCTCCCAGCATTGTTAACAATGCTTCAGCTCCACTGGTGTTAGTAACATTGAAAGCACTAGTGTGATGGGCTGTTGGCTGACACAAGCATTAACACTATGTCAATTAGTCCTGCTTAAAGCGGGACCAGATGGCACAGTGGTAAAAGCACCTGAGCTCTGTCTATACAAGGGCACCCACCATTGCTTTTATTAGTAGAGCTGCATTGGTGGGAGATATCCTGGAAAAACGCAAGTGCAGGCAAAACCCAAGTGTGGAACTGAAGAGGAGTTCCACTCTTGTAGAGTTTAAGAGCGCTGCAAGGACTTAGCTTCAGGCTCCAGCCCTCTACAGCTCCTAAGTGAAGCTATAACCATTCCTATTGTCCCTGCTCACAAGGACCAAATGGGTTTCTTGCTATGTAATTCTGCAGTAGTGCAGACAGGTTCACAGATTGATAGTTGTAATGTGGTGGAAAAAGAAACTCTTGACCTGGTAGTTGCAACATCTCTTCCTGCAGGAAGAATCTTTAACAGGGCAGCATGTAGTATTCTGTATAAAGAAGGTTTTATGTATAACTCCCTGATGACCAGGGTACCAAATGAAGGTTATATATCAGAGACCTTTAGCCTATTAAAAATTATGAGGCAGGGGATAGGTTATTGTCAAATCTTCCATTATGAAACCTTAACTATATCTCATATCTGCAAAGGGGCAAACCAACTATTATATCCATACAGACAGACAAGTGCTAATGCCTCCATTCACAATGTAATGGGTCTAAAGAAGTTATAGATGTGCCGTGGTGTCAAAATAAGTTATTTTTTAAGTATCAACTGACATCAAATTTTCTTTGAGATGACTAAGCACCTCTTGATAAAAAGATTCAAACTATTAAGAGCCACATTTTCAAAAGATGGAAATTCTGTGAGCTGAAACCCATGGAGCCACAGGATCTCGTTATCTTAACTGTTAAAACAAATGGGTTTGAAATTGAGTTTCTGAAGACTGGTGACTTATGTGAAATAAATTATTTGTCTCAGTTCTGTTGCTACTGTCCACATCACAAAACACCATCCCAGCTGTCACCAACTAGAATCCTCCATGCCAGGAGTTCTGTGTGTTCCCCCGATTCCAAGGATTCTATATGCCACCCTTTCCCTTTGTAACAATATGCAAGTGCCAGCAGACACTTTCAGGCAGCATACTGTTTCCTGGGGGAAACTGTTTGGAAGCAACACCTCCTCGGAAACTGTCTGAGAAGCCATGAGGCAGAAGAAGCCATGATGTAAGCAGCCACAATAAAGCTGGAGTTTGTAAATGAACCTTGTGTCAGAGTGAGATCTTAAAATGCAAATGATCCAGTCACAAAGCATAAAACATGGTGGCAGTGGTAATTAAATCCAAAACAGCAGGAGAGAACATTCAGAGCTTCACTGCAGAGGGCAGAATACTTCTGTGAGTACATGGTTTGTCTTACGAGAAAAGGCTAATAACAGAAAATGGAGAGTCTGAATGCTCCAGGGACATTAAAACTGCAAGCTAAGAATTTAGCTCAGCCATGGAAGAGCTGAAAAGAGGAATTTAACCTCTATGTAGTTATTGCTCTGGCAGATAGAGGATGCTGTGAAAATAAAACTGTTTTATTACCGTATTGGAGAAAGAGGGAGAAAGATAAGTGAGACTTTGTGCATGGAAATTCCCGAACCTCAATGCACCTTAGAAGGAAAACAGGCTGTTTTGATATTCACTGAAACCCCAAGAAGCAGTTGCAGAGGGTATAGATGAGTAGAGCATTGATTTAAAAGTGCTAGCAGCCAGTTCTAATTTTGGAATTCTTAAAGATTCATTGATAAGAGACTGGATAGCATGTGGGATGAAACTCGCAAGTATGAGAGCAGTTGCTGAGGGAAGCTGACTTGATTTTGGGGAGAAGCTTGGAAATATGTAGGGCTGCAGAGCTATACAAAAGAGGATTAGAAGCCTGGAAAGGCAGGCAACAGAAACTGCCCACACAGTACATAAGAGAAATAAAAAAACAGATACAACATCAGTAGATGACAACGGTACAGACACATGCAAATGCTGTGGGAGAAAACATGTGAGATAGAACAAAAAGTGTCTGACTTATGAGAAAAAATGCCACATCTATGACAAATTTAATCATTTTGCAGCCATGTGTATGTCCAGAGAAAAGAAAAACAAATCCAAGGCACACAGAGTAACTGAAGAGAGCAACATTGAGTATGAGGACTGTAGTGGGGCAGCTGCCCCACTCCAAAGTAAAAGGGATTAAGAGCAGCTGAGGGAGCCTGGTGAGGTAGTTGGCCCCAGGTGTGGCTGGCTTAATCAGGCCACAGCTGGCCTGGATAAAAGGGCTGTGGGGCCAGGAGACAGAAGATTCTCACTCTAGCCCTGGAGTGGGAAGGGCTAGCTGCCTGAAAACAAGATATCTGAGGTAGAGCAGTGTTGGGGATGGGCAAGAGGAGCTGGGGAGCTCGAGCCTGGTAAAACCCCAGGCTGCAGGCCTTGTTGGAGGCCAACAGAGGTACTGGGGCTGCAGAGATACACCCTGGGAATAGGCAAAGGCAGCAAGTCCTAACCCCCTTGCCGATGATGAGTGGCCATTACAGACTGCAGTCTGCCCCAGTGAGCGGGGGCTAGATAATGACTGGCAGTAGCCACTGAGACAAGATGGGTTTATAGGGTTGGGGGTTCCCCTGGGAGGGGAAACCCAGAGTAAGGGGGTACTGCTGGGGGCAGAACCCTCAGAAAAGGGGCACCGGTGTCCGGGAGGAACATGGGGACCTGAGGCTGGTGAGCCACTGGCCTGCAGAGGGTGCTCTGAGCTGCAATCAAGCTAATTCCCAGGACAACCAGCAGGAGGTGCTGCACCGGTGGGTCTCGCTTCGCTACAAGGACATTATGTGGGTGACTGAACAGTGGGTAAACACCGTGAAAGGAGACCCTAGTAAGCACCAGACACAGTTGTATGCAGCCATGTTACTTGGAAAGAAAGTGATATGATTTCAATTAGATTGTGGTGCAAATTGTAACATTATCCCAATCAATCTGGTGAACGCAGACATATGATTGGAAGAGACTAACCAGCTGTTAACAATGTACAATCATACCACATTAAAGCCCATGGGAAAATGTAAAATTTAATTAAGAAATCCAAGGAACAAAAAGAAATACAGACTGGATTTTGTGGTCATAGATGGTGAGACAGCAGTACCACTTCTGGCCAGCAAGGATGCCCAAGCCATGAACCTGATAAAAGTATAGTTCCACAACATAATGAAAGTGGATAGCAGGGTGACTGAAGATACCTTGGATGCTATTACCTGGGCCCAGAAGATGATATAGAAGGAGCATACAAGTGTGTTTCAGGGAGATGGACAGTTAGATGCTTTTTATAAAATAGAGACTGATACCATTGTGAAGCCATTTAAATTGCCAAAAAGAAAAAAGTACCCAGTGCATTACTACAGCCATTAAATGAGGAACTGCTGAGCCTATGAAATCATACAGCCTGTAGAGAAGAACAAACTGGATAAGCAGTCTCATGGTGGTAAGAAAACCATTTGGAAAACTGAAAATATGCATAGACCCAAAGCCTTTAAATGAAGCTTTGAAACGGAACCATTTCCTTCTGCCGACAATTGAGAACATATTACCAGATCTGTCTAAAGCGAGACTTTTTACAGTATGCAATATAAAAAAGAGATTCTGGCATGTTGAACTGGATGAAGAATCACATTATTTACAACCAACTCCATTTGGGAGATACCAATCAATGGTTAAAGAATGCTAGTGGGAATCAGTCCGATAGAGAGGTATTCCAGAGCAGACTGACCCAAGCATTGGAGGACTTGATGGGAATCCAGACAATAGCAGATGATATGCTGATAGTGGGAGAGGGTGACAATCCAAAACAAACGCAACGAGTTCATGGCTACAAATTACTACAATTTTTACAGCGATATATAGAAAAGAATATTAAATTGAATTTAGCAAGCTCAGGTTGACCATAACCAAGATGCCACAGACTGGACATATGTTGACCTCCTAAGGTACTTCTGACAAGAGAGGGCAATAGAGAAATACCAAGACCCAGCAATGTTAGAGGAGTCAAAAAATTCCTGGCAATGGCAATTATTTAGTAAAGCTTTGCAACCATCTGTCTGAGAGCTGCAAAATCCTGAGACAGCTGACACATGAAGACACCTTATGGGAATGGACAGACCAACATAAGCAAGCATTCCAGAAAGTAAAAGAGATGATTGGGAAGGCTCTCATTTTGAAATATTACAATACAGAGAAACCCCTGATGCTGCAATGTGATACATCTGAGTTGGGTGTTGGGCTACCATGTTACAAGGAGGACAAACTGTTGTGATTACAAGCACAGCATTGTCTGTGACAGAGAAGGGCTATGCTCAAATTGAAAAAGAGTTGTTAGCCATACTCTTTGGAATGGAAAAAAACCATCAATATACTTACAGTTGCACCAGGGATATATGATCTGACCATACACCTCTCAAAAGCATTTGGAGAAAGCCATTACTCAGTGTAGCAAAGTGCTTACAGTAGATGATGATAGGACTGCAGATCTATGACATAGAGATCAAGTATTGCTCAGGCAGAGACTTGGTTTTGGTGCACATCTTAGGCCCATGCATACTTGCCAGAACCCAGTAAGGAAGGATCTGTAGAGACTGAGAGGGAGAAAATAAATATGGTACAGTACCTACCTATCTTGGAAGAAAGGCTGAGAGATATACAGAGAGGTACATAGCAAGAGAGAATGCTGCAGACATTGAAACTCATGATCCCACAAGGATGGCCAGGGACAAAAGACCAAGTACTTAAAGAGGTAACACCATTCTTTCAGTAGAGAGACAAAATGTGTGTACAGATGATGTTCTATTTCAGGGAAAAAGAGCAGTTATTTCAGTAGCTCTTAAGAATGAAATTATGCACAAAGTTCATTCATCACAATCTAGGAATTGAAGGTTGATTAAAGTGAGCCAGAGAGACTTTATACAGTAACTCCTCACTTAAAGTTGTCCCGGTTAACGTTGTTTCGTTGCTGATCAATTAGGGAACATGCTCGTTTAAAGTTGTGCAATGCTCCCTTCTAACATCGTTTGGCAGCCGCCTGCTTTGTCCACTGCTTGCAGGAAGAGCAGTCCGTTGCAGCTAGCTGGTGGGGGCTTGGAACCAGGGTCTACCGGCAACCCCCCTATCAGCTCCCCGCTCCCCTAAGTTCCCTGTGCAGCGGCTGCCCAGCAGGCTATCAATTGCAGCTGTCCCTCCCCCCACTGCCATGTGCTGCTCCTGCCCTCTGCCTTGGAGCTGCTCCCCGAGACTCCTGCTTGCTGTGCAGGGGGGAAGGAGAGGAAGAGGGGGGGCTAATGTCAGGGTGTCCCCCTCCCCCCTGCTCCTGTACCCCGCTTACCCCATCTTCCATAGAGCAGGGGGGACACACGACGGAGGGAGCTTCCAGGTAGCAGCAGCTGCAGTCCGGTCTCAGCTTCCTGATCTAATTAACAAATGTACTTCTGACCCCACTCTTCATACTTAAAGGGGAAATGCGCATCTCTCTCCCTCTCTCTCACACACACACAGGGTGTGTGTCTCTGTCTGCCCTCCCTCCTTTCCTGCTGCCTTGTAGAGTATGAGAGTTAAACCTTGAGGTCTCAGCCAATTGCTAGTTCATCATTTAGCAGTAAGGCATTCCCTGGGAAATATCCCACCATCTGACTTGTCCACCTCAACCAAGCTTCACAATCATCACCACTGTGTACCAGTATTAAAATTGTTTAAAACTTAAACTCTGTGTGTGTATATATATGTATGTGTGTGTATATATATATATATATATATATATATCGTCTTTTGTCTGGTGAAAAAAATTTCCCTGGAACCTAACCCCCTCATTTACATTAATTCTTATGGGGAAATTGGATTCGCTTAACATCGTTTCGCTTAAAGTCACATTTTTCAGGAACATAACTACAACGTTAAGTGAGGAGTTACTGTACTGGCCAGGAATGAATGAGCAATTATGGATATTCGTGGAAAAGTGTGATGTATACAGATCCTGGGAAGACTGTCAACCAAAAGAGACCCTGTGGCAACAAAAAGTTCCAGAAAGACCATTGGCAAAGATGGGAGTGGATTTGTTTTACCTTTGGGGACAAAGGACATGATCACTGTAGACTATTTTTCCAATTTCTGGGAGATAGACTATTTACCAAACACAGGATCCAGAACAGTCATATGGAAAAGAAAAGCACACTTTGCATGGAATGGGATACCAGGTATCGTGTTTTCTGATAACAGACCACAGTTTGTTTCAGAAGAGTTACAGAAGTTCAGTAAGGACTGGGATTTTGATCACATACATCTTCACCGGGGTATCCTCAAAGCAACAGCAAAGTAGATTCAGCAGTAAAAACTGATAAAGTAACTGTTGAGAAAAGCAAAAACTGCAGATGCTGACCCATACTTAGCACTGCTAGATCATAGGAATACTCCCTCACAAGGCCTAAATTGTAGCCGGCCGAAAGACTGATGAGCCAGAGAACGAAGACACTCTTGCTGACAAGCAGAAGGTTGTTAGAGCTTGGGTACTGCGGTGCTTCCCTTGGCAACTATGGAGAAACCAACAGAAAAAGACAAGTGTTTTACTAAAACAGATCTGCCAGATCTGGAGTCAGGTGACAAAGTGCATATACAACCATTAACAAAACAGGATAAGTTCTGGCACAAAGCTACAGTGGTGCAAGCAGGAAAACAGATTTCATCAAGTCCACATGGACAATGGAGAGATAGGGAGGTGAAACTGTAGGCACCTCAAGAAAACAAAAGAAACCTCTAAGGACAATACAGACAACACATGATAGCGTTCTACTGGAGGAGAATCCCGAGCCAGAGTTGTAGAAGAGGACAGTGTCATGAGCCTACCAAAGGAAAAACAGGAAGAAGAGGGTGTTTTGATGGAGACTCCAGCAACACCAAGCCTAGAGACTGTGGTTGACCAGACAGGAGGAAGGCAGCACCAGTGAATCACACTGTACTAGAGGAGGGCAGATTGTTAAAAGACCTGCTCATCTGAGGGATTTTGTGTGATGAATTTCCAAGTTGTACAGGTACATAGATAGACAAACTTGTAAGGTGATGAATGCAGTAACTGCAAGAACAGTCAGCATCAGAAAGGAATATATTAGATTAGGTTATCAGTTATTGCTGAAGTGCTAGATGGTTTTCTTTTAAAGAGAAGGGATGTAACAATATGAAACTGCTAGCAGCCCCTTTCAGGCAGCATATTGTTTTCTGTGGGAAACTGTTTGGAAGCGACACCTCCTGGGGAACTGTCTGAGAGCTTGGCTACACTTGCAAGTTAGAGCGCATTAAAGCAGCCCTGGGTGCCCTAAGTCCTGAGGTGTCCACACTGGCAAGGCACGTAGAGTGCCTGGACTCTGCAGCTGGAGCACTCCTGGTAATCCACCTACACGAGAAGCATAAAGCTTGCTGCGCCCCGGCTGAAACGCCCGGGCGTCAGTGTGGACGAGGTGTTGCATTACTGCACTGTGATTGGCCTCCGGAAATGTCCCATAATCCCCTGAAGTCAAGTGGCCACTCCTCTCATTGTTTTGAAATTGGCTGCAGGCATGCGGATATCCCCTTTCAAAGCTCCGTTTCTGACACCCGGCATGCTTATCTGCTCCGGGACAAAGCAAACCGTTAGTGTGGAATGCTGCTGTTGTGAGTGTCTGTGTGTGTGGGGGAGAGGGGTCTGCTGCTGTCTGAACTTACAAGGCAGCATGCTGACACACTCTCTGCCCCCCAAAACACACTGTCTCTCCCCCCACATACACACAACACACTCCCTGTCACACTCCAACCCCCACATTTGAAAAGCACGTTGCAGCCCCTTGCACACTGGGATAGCTACCACAATGCACTGCTCTTTGTGGCATTGCAAGAGCTGCTAATGTGGCCATGCCCGTGCGCTTACAGCTGACAGTGTAAACACACGGCAGCGTTTTCCCTGCTGCGATCTACGAAGGCTGGTTTAACTCCCAGCGCTCTACATCTGCAAGTGTAGCGAAGCTATGAGGCTGAAGAAGCCATGTTGTAAGCAGCCACAATAAAGCTGGAGTTTGTTAATTAAATTTGTGTCAGAGTGAGATCTCATATGGCAGATGATCCAGACACAACAAAGCATAAAATCACATCAGGAACTCTGTATACTCCCTTCCATTGTTCCCCTCCCCCTACAGCAGAGGCTTTGTGTGTCCCTGTGAAGGGGTCCACTCACTGCTAGTGCTTCCTTTTGGCCAGGCATGACATCGCAGCTCTTTCTCCACTGCAGGTCTCCCACTAGTGGCTGCTCCACTTCTGCAACAACATGTCTCTTCCTGTGACCTGGCCCTCTGACCAGGTCACTTAAAAGTCTCTCCCCTGCCAGGGTTGTCTGTGAATAAAAAGCAGGGGGAATTAATGTAAATAAACCGAATTAATAAGAGACAGAGGGAAATGAATCCTGCTCAGGGTCGAGTCTGGCCCTCACTTCCCTCAGGGAGGGCTTCAGGCAGTGGTTGTCTGGGAAGCTCCTGCCTTCAGTCAGTCCTTTGCTCAGGGGCTGAGGGTTGACAGTCTGTCCTCTTCCCAGGTATGCCCACAAGTGAGCTGCTCTGCTCCCTTTTTAATCTTCTCCTCCAGCCTGCAGGTCTGGCAGACTGAGCCCAGAGCAGCTCCTTAACCCCTGGTTGTCGAGTGGGGAGTTTGTATACCGCATCACACCCCACTGTTATTTCTTTTGTTTCTGGCTCTGAGATAAGTCATTCAGGGTGTCAATATTTGAGATGGGGGTATTGTTACTGTGGAAGGTGGTAATGGCTGCCTCAACTGGATTCTGTGATCAACCTGGTTGAAGCTGATGGCTCTAACCAGGTGTCAGGGGCTCCCTGTGCCCCCAGTTCTTCCAATTTTCCCGATGTTCACCTAAATCAATAAAATTCTGCTCAATGATGCCTTGAATATTCTCTGAAATTCTGCAGTTGATTGGACATGGCATTCAAATGTTATCATGATTCAGACAAACAGAGAAATGCCTTTGAATTTAGTTTAAGGCCTCATAAGCTCAACCAATTATTCACACTGGAAGAACTTTAAAAAATAATGTTAATAATTTATGTTATTTATTTACTTTTTACATTGCACTTAAAATGATCAACTTTAAATCTAGTCAATTAAAAACCAAAATCAAACGTAGCTTCATGAACTACCCCTTTTTCTGACTCCCTCTCCCCCCCCCCCCCCGGATACTTTTTGTGGTTGGACAATCATATTTTCTTATTTTATTTTTTCCCTGTTGCTGTGTGAAAATCCCATAAAAATAACAGGGGAAACTGATGCTTATAATGCTGCGGACAGTTCCACATGGGCAGACCCCATGTACAGAGCAGCTTGCAGGACTGCAGCCTGAGTGACTGGCTATACATAAAGGGCTAGATTCACAAAGGTACTTAAGTGTTGCAATATCTAACCCCTTAGGTGCTCTGCTGCCTGGTGGAATTCTCTTCCCTGAGTGAGGCACCCAGGTTCTCCTTGCATTGTATGGCCAGAGTTAGGCATCCAAGAAAGGAAGTCTCAGAAGCCAACAAACTTAGGCTAAGTTAACCAGGAATTAAATGCAGAAGACAGGGGCAGGGCATAGGACCAAATCCTCAAAGATATTTAGGTTCTTGACCAATGGACTGGAGGGAAGTGCCTTGTTCTGCTTGGGATTCTGAGCTGTGAATGCTCTCCTAGAGTAGGGAACCTAAACCACCCCTTTCTTGTGAAAAAACAGCAAGACCAACAACAGCCCAGTGGCTAGGGTGCTCACCTGGAATGTGGGAGACACAGGCTGAAATCCCAGCAGTGCTTGTTTGGAGCAGACACTTGAGCCCTGGTCTCTCGCAGCTCAGGTGAATGTCCAAACCAGCAGGCTACTAGGTATTCTGGGGTGGGCTTCTCTCACTCTCTCCTGTTGGAAATGTTCCATTTTGTATTTAATAAAAAATGATTACTTACCTTTCTGTAACTGTTGTTCTTTGAGTTGTGTTGCACATGTCCATACCACTGTAGTTGCATGCCTCGTGCTCAGTTGTCAGATAACTCTTTTCCTCAACAGTACCCATCAGGATGGCTCAAGCACCCTCTGTCACCACTCATCACTATGTGCGGGTATAAAAGGGCAGAGCTGACCAGAACCCTTCTCACTTCCTTTGTACTGGATTGACTCCAACAGAGAGAGGAAAGAGGACAGATCATGGAATGGACATGTGCAACACATCTCAAAGAACAACAGTTATAGGAAGGTAGGTAACCAGTTTTTCTTGAGTCTTTGCACATGTCCATTCTACTGTTGGTGATTACAAGCAGACAAACATGGAGGTGGGCTCAGCGTCTACCTGAACAGTGATTATAGGACAACCTGCCTGAAACTGGCACCGTCCCTAGACTGATGGGAACTGGCATAATGAGAAGTAAAAGTGTGGACCGATGACCAAGTTGCTACTTCACAAATGTCTCTGATCGGTACCTGCACCAAGAAAGCTGCTGAAGATACCTGGATGGAAGTAGAATTTGCCAGTACTCTAGCTGGCGGGGTTATATTAGCCAATTAGTAGCATAAACGAATGCATGAAGAGATCCAGATAATCCAGATGAGATTATCTGAGTGGAAACCGGTTGGCCCTTAGCTCTGTCCACAACAAACAACTGCATGGAGGATCTAAATGACTTTGTATGCTCCAGTTAAAGCCCTTTTCACAGCAAGTGAATGAAGTCTCTCCTCATCTCCATATGCATGGAACGTCAGCAAATAGCCTGCCCAGTTAACATGAAAATTAGAGATTACCGTCATGTGAAATTTTGTGTGAGGGCGAAGATAAACTTTATCCTTATGAAAAACTGTATAAGGAGACTCTGATGCTAGGGCTCTCAACTCGCCTACGCTTCTGACTGAGGTAATGGCAAATAAAAATGCTACCTTCATAGAGAGGTGGAGCAGAGAGCAAGTTGCAAGGGGTTCAAATGTGGTCCCATCAACTTTGCTAGGACCAAGTTCAGATTCCCAAGGAGGTATAGGATCTTGCACATGTGGGTACAATCTGACCAATCCATTTAGGAATCTGGTAATGACAGGTCTTGGAAAAAGAGATCTATTATCCACTGAGGTATGGCAGGCTGAACTAGCTGCCAGATGTATTCTTACAGAGCTAATTGTCAAACTCTGATGTTTTACACATAGGAGATAGTCCAGTCTGAGGTTCAAGGGTGCATGGTGTAAGGATACACCTTTTTGACAGGACCAAATGGAGAAGCACTTCCACGAGAACAGGATTTCTCCAAAGGTGTTAACCATGAAGCATCCATACTGTCATGTGGAGGGCTCACAGGTTGGGATGGAGCAGGCAGCCATGATCCTCAGAAATCATGTCTGGCTCCAGTGAGAGAGACAGCAGAGGCTTGACTGAGAAGGTCAGTAGGGTCGAGTGCCAGTGTTGTTGGGGCCACGCCGGTGCTATAAGGATGAGACGCACATGGTTTTGTTTGACTTTGAACAACACTCTGAGCAGCCAGGGAATCGGAGGGAAGGCATACAGGAGTGGGTCGCTCCAGGGTAGCAGAAAAGTATTTATCAGTAAGCCTGGGGTGAGACCCCCCCGGGAACAAAACTGATGGCATTTTCGTTGGATTTTGTTGAAAACAAGGACACTTGGGAAGTCCCCCAGAGCTGGAAGATGGATCTGGCAATGTCTGTGAGTAAAGACCACTGGTGGTGTTCAGAGAAGGTCCTGGTCAGTTGATCCACTAACGTGTTCTGCTTCCTTGGAAATTGCAAATTGCCTCCTGGCATAATTGGGCCAACTGTGCTCCTCCCTGTCTATGTAAAACATAGTCGCAGAGTTGTCTGTTAGAATTAACAAATTCTTTCCTACTATATGTGGGAGGAAAGCTGAATACACTAGTCATAAACCATTAGATCCTGAGACAACCAGAGACCTTGAGTCTGCAGGGACCCCATATGAGCCCCCAGCCCAGGGCTGATGCATCTGTGACTAGAGTGAGGGTTGGTAGCAGGGGGATAAAGGGGATTCCCCACACAGACTTTCAGAGGGTGCATCCACCAATCCATAGATGACAAAACTGACAAGGGCACCTAAACCACTTTGTCCAAAAGATGATGACTTGGGACATACACCAACACTAGCCATTCATGCAGATTAATGAGATGCAGCCTCGCGTGTTGAACCACATAGGTACAATGCTGCCATGTGACCCAACAGACTGAGGCAGCTGCATGCCATGTTGAGAGGATATGCTTTCAGTCGCAGCACCAAGCCTTGTAGTGTTTTGAATCTGGATTGTGGTAGCGAAGCCTTGGCTTTGGCCTTTGTGGAGTCTAAGACTGCTCCAATGAACTCTATCCTCTGTACCAGTTTTAGGATTGACTTGCTCCAATTTACTAGAAGATCCAGGACATTGAATGTGGACAGGATGGTGGGTACACTGGATAACACCTGAGCCTCAGACCAGTTTCTCATCAACCAGTAGTCCAGGGACAGGAACACACAAACTCCTGATTTTTGTAGATGTGCTGCCACCACTGCCAGGCACTTTGTGAACACCCGAGGAGCAGCTGAGAGACCAAATGTGAACTGATAGTGGACTCATCTGCCACAAATCTGAGAAACTTCTGAAGGTTGTGTCGTATTGTGACATGGAAGTAAGCATCCTTTAAGTTGAGGGCAGCATACCAGTCCCCCTGTTCAAGGGAGACAATAATCGAGGCTAGGGTAATCATGCAGAATTTTATTTTCTTCAGGAATTTGTTCAACTCTCTTAGATCTAAAGTAGGCCTGAGACCTCCTTTTGCTTTGGGGATAAGGAATTAGTGAGAATAGAAGCCTTTCCCCCAAGGCCCAATGGGACTTCCTCTATGGCTCCTGCCTGAAGAAGCAATTGAACCTCTTGCTGAAGGACGATCTCGTGAGAGTGGTGGAGAAGGGGTGTGGAAAGGAGGGGTAGAAATTAATTGAATGAAGGGCATATCCTAGTTCCACCATCCTTAAGACCCACCAATTCGATGTTATGTGGGTCCAAGCACATAGGAAGTGGGTAAGTGATTTGTAAACAAAAGGTGGGAAACAGATGGAACTAGAGTAACTGGTACATTGCCCTTGACCAATGAAACAAAATGTCTGTTTGAATGAGATGGCTGGATGGGATGAGCACACTGATGCTGAAAAAGAGGGTGGCGGATGTTATTTCCTATAACCCTTGCCCTTTCTTTTCAGCAGATCTTGAGACTGGGCTGCATTTACATCATCCAAACTGTCCTGGATAGCAGTTGTGGCAACTGGCTTGCCCTCATCCACCATTACTGCAAATTTTAGAATGTTCTCCCAGTAGGTAAAATCATAGTGCTCACGAGTACCTGTTGGTAAGTGCCTGTTGGTTTGCAATTCTGAGTTGCAGACTACCTGTAGAATGAAGTTTGCATTCAAACAAGTCCAGCCTCTTCAAATCTTTGCCTTTCAGGATCAATGCTTGGTGTCCTTGTCTCTCCCATTTGTAGCAGCCACCACCACCAAGGAACCTGGGCGATAGTGAAAGTACAAATGCTCATTCCCCTTAGAGGGGATGTAGTACCTCCTTTCTGCTTGCTTGGCTGTGTGGGGGTAAGGAGGATCATAGGCATAATTTGACTTCTATATTTGGGGGGCAAGGGGCTTAATAATATGAATCGGTCTAATTTCTGGATTTACTGATTGTTAGTGGTAGTTAAATTACAATGTACTTAAAATCACAAATACAGTTTATGTTCATTATATAATCACCCTTTTTAAAACTGTAACTTAATTATTTGCCATGTTTACCAGCTACCACTTAAAAATCAACATTAACATAAAAACAAATTCTTGAATAAACAGAACCAAGCACTTTCATGTAACTATGACTCATGTCTCCTTGGTTTTAGAGTTATATAAACATTGTCTTAATATAGAAATACTGTATTTATCTTAATGTAGAAGCAATCGTCTTTCCTTTCCATTAGTTTTTCTTGGTTTCAGATAGAGCAAAATAATTTGATGGACCTAATTTAAAACAGAGTAATATTTTACTTAAATTAAATCTTTTAAAGGTCACAGAGTCACTTTTCCATAGATGTTTTGCATCATCCTATAGAATGTAATAGAAAATTATATCCCTGCTATAGGTTTTTAGAGTCATTTCTCAAGGTGCTTGATCTAATTCCCATTGAAGTTACAGGAGTCTTTGGCAAGGTCTACACTACCCACTTACTGAGGTATAACAACATCACTCAAGGATGTGAAAAACCCAACCCCTGAGCGACATAACGCTGATGTAAATTTCTAGTGTAGACCTGCCCTTTGACCTCTAGCTCTTTCTATAGGAACTAGAAGAGGCTATAGAGCCCCATGATGTTTCTAAAGACACCTGTTGGTTCCATCCCTATTGATTCCATACAACTGCTCCACTTGGGTGTCCAGTGAACCTGGGTCCATTTGTGAGCGAGGACCTGAAATCAAATGAACTTCAGTTGAATTCAGCTTTCAGTTTATTCCCCAAACTCCAGGTAAACATGCGGGAGGAGAAGAAAAGGGAAAGCAACATCAACAAAACAAGATTTGTACAGCCCACTCCAAACTGAGATCTCTATCTTGCACATAAGTTCTCCTTATGGCACACATATCTTACATGAAGCAGATCTGCTTGCATCACTTGCCACACAGTTAATTTCATTTTTAATAACCACTTTGTATTTATTAACCTTACTAAACTGAAATGAAATCCTTACATGACATATGTCAAAATATGTCTTTCAGAAAGACCGCTGGATCAGATTTTCTCTTTCTCTGTGTCACCTTTTTAGAAAGAAATACACCCTTGTTCTCCTGGGATAGGAGGGCTACTACCTTTTGTTGTTGTTCAATAAAATATGTCTAAACTGTTTTCTCAGCACAAAACAGACCCTGTCCAGTAATTATGGTTTTCTTCAGCACATGCAATGCACACATCAAACAAATCTACTGTTGAAGCCTGTCCCCTGCCCCTCCATGCCAGGTGCACCAAGATAGTGAGCGAGAGGGACAGAGTCTTGCACGCATGTCCAGCCCTGCCCCCCCAATCCAGGTATGGAGCTAGCCTGGCAGGGTCTAAGTATGGACAGGTTAGTGTGTGGGGTAAGAGGGTTCTGTGTGGGGCAGTCTTGGTGTGGGCTGCTCAGTGGGGGGTCCACATGTGGGAGTGGGGGGGGGGAGATCTGGATGCACAGGGGCTCATTGGGGGGTTCCGGGTGCAGGGGGAATTGGAATCTGTGGGGGTGTCCAGGTGAAGGTGGCTGGGGCTTGGTGGGGGTGGGGTTGCCGGGGGAGGCTACTGTGTCAGGGTGGCAAACATTGTAGGGGGATGTTTAAATCCAAACAAAATGTAGAAGAAAATGAATTAAAACGTTTCTGTTAACAATAGGTTTTCTAGAACCCTTTCCCCTCTAAACACTAAATTTGGGTTCTAAACTACCCAAGTTTTTCTTTAAAATACAGAACCAGTGATTTTTATACTAATCTTAGACATCATTGGTGATGGAGACACACCTACAAACATTTAAATTACATAAATAGACACATCTGGGGGGGAAACAGACATACTTTTTTTTTTTTTAAACTTTGTTGAGACACATTCAGCTAGGAGAGCTTTATGGAGGAACAAAGCAGAAGAATGGTAAATATGTTGCTTAAAAAACAGAGAATGCTCCTTAAATAGCTGGTTATATGTCTGTGAAAGGGGCTATGTACAATTCATTTGGAGGGTTGTTTGCTTGTACCCAAGTCTGCTAGATTTTAATCTTAGGAGAGGACTTCAAACTGTAGGGTTTCAACTTTAGGGAAAATTGGGGGAAGCCTGTTTATTAATTTGGGGGTAGGAGATGGTTGCAAATCACATCTGAATAGGAGAGAAAGGATTTTGATGCACAGGTGTTATAGGAGGGTACAAATAACAGTAGTACGTCAACCTATGTTTATGATGATGTGGGAATCCTCCTTCTGTGTTTGTAAAAGAGCCCCTGTGAAGTGGGTGATGTGGCTCTATGTGCCATGCACCCTCCCCACCCCAATGGCATCTGTAGCCATTGTGAAAGAACCTAGGTCAAGTTAGAGTACTCACTTGGGATGGAGGAGACCCAGGTTCATTTTCCCCTCTGCTTACTGGGATGAAAGGATCTGAAGAGGGGCTCTCCAGTCCCACCTCTTCGGAGTGTCCTAACCATAGGGCTATGAGAGATTCTGATGGGTGTGTCTTTTTCAGTCTCTCCTCTTGAAGCTGTTATGACACTTCTCAAGAGGTCAGAGACCCCTGCTCAAATCCCTTTTGTCCATCAGAGAGGGGCTTTGAACCCAGGTCTCTGAAGTTGAGAGCTATCAGGTGAGAGCTATAACCACTAACTAGACAAAAGGTTACAAGGGAGGCACCAACTCCTCTGGAGTCTTATATGGTCTAACGATCCAGTACATGTGCTCAGAGCTCACCTACCAGATCAGGTCCTGCAGGCAAGATAGGGAGGGTAATACCTATCTTCACCTGGCTTGAGGTGCTTGCTGGGGCTTAAGTGTGAGATAGGTGTTGCACACATGCCCAGCAGCAGAAACATAGCTGCCATGGGGACCTCAACACAGTGGTTCTCAAACTTATTTGATCACCCAGCCACCCCCGCTTCTTTGTGTCTGTAGTAGATTATGCCCTCCCCCGGGCACCCAGCCAGCAGTTGCCGCTCTCTGGCCACCCAGCTCTAAAGGCAGAGCAGGGAGTGGTGGCTGCTGGCTGGGTGTCTAGCTCTGAAGGTGCCACCACCACTGCCAGCAGCAGTAAGGATGGCAATCCCATCCCACCCTTATTTCTCTGCTGCTGCTAGTGGGGGTGCTACCTTCAGAGCTGGGTGCCTGGCCAGCAGCCACTGCTCTCCAGCCACCTAGCTCTGAATGTGTGCAATTCCCCCCCCAATACATTCTGTGCCACCCAGTATGAGGACCTTGTCTTTATGGCAAAAAGCTAGGAGCCACGGGATGTTACACAGCAGCTGAGCAGCTTTTGAGGAGCTTGGTAGTGCCAAACTTTTGGACTTTAGTGCCTAAGTCCTTTTGTGGAGCTGGGCCCTAGAGGCGATGATCAGTGCCCAGTTGTGTTAAGTCCTATAGAAATATGTAGTAAAAGTGCAATTCCTGGCCCAGATAACTTATAACTGAGGGCTCTGACCTACAAGTGAGTAGTCTAACTGACCTTGATGGAACTACTCAAGTGACTGACATTACTAACATCTACAGGACCAAAGGTTTGTAATGATACAGCAGGTGGATGAAACATAAGTTTGTTTTACTGTACTTTCTGCACACAATCATGCTCTTGCATAATAAACAAGAGCTAGTTGCCTGCCTAGCCAACAGTGTGTTGCAGACATTACAACACACCTGAATCTTGAGAATAAGGTGGTGGCTTTATGGATTTTGATGGGAACTGTGAGAACAGTGCTTATCATAGAATATCAGGGTTGGAAGGAACCTGAGGAGGTCATCTAGTCTAAACCCCTGCTCAAAGTAAGACCTATCCCCAGGCAGATTTTTACCTGTTCCCTAAATAGCCCCTTCAAGGACTGAACTCACAACCCTTGGTTTGGCAGGCTAGTGCTCAACCCACTGAGCTATCCCTTACCCCCCTTAGGGCAGAAGCAGCGGTGAGACAAGGCTGCCATCACTGCCAAACCAAAATTCACAGCTGACATGGCTGCAAAATAATAGCTCTGATGGGTAGAGTGCGTGTCTCAAAACACAAGCTGGTGCATTTCAGTGTAGACCATCAATCTTGGTACCTACTGGCAGAGGCTGGCTGGGGTAGGGGCGCCTGGAGGTGCAGCCGCTGTGGGACGCTAAAGGGGGAGATGGAGGCAACAAGGGCTGCCAGGCTCAGTGCCATGTGCTGAGCAGACGATGTCCGCAGCAGCAACGAGGCAGGGTGCCGCAGCCAAGGCCGGAGCAGAGGCGGCTGCCCGGATCCCACCCGCCCCGTGACCGAGCTCAGGTGATGGAGGGCGGGGGAGCAAGGCAGGATCTTCCAGAACGGGAAGAAACAGCGGCACTGGGGGCGGGAGGGAGAGGCCGGCCTGCACCGTGCGGGGAGCTGCCACGGGGCACCAACCCGCGGGGAGGGGTCATCTCCCCCCCGTTGCCAGGGCTCCCGCTCTAGGTCACACTCGGGCCGGGTGGGTCACGCCGCGCCCCGGTTACATGAGCAGTTTCTCTCCCGCACCCACCGCTGCTCGCAGCGCTCGAGCCGGGGCCGGGCCGCGCCTCCATTAGACTCTGCGCAGCACCGCCGGCGAAGCTCATAACATGGCGGCGGGCCCGCGCAGGGCCGCCCACGTGACCTAGATTCCGGCTCTTTCTGGAGAGAACGTTCCGTACCCGCGCGAGAGAAAGGCTGACTGAGCGCTCTCGCGAGCTCTGAGTCGAGGGGAGGGGGGAGAGCAAAAATATCTCGCGAGTCTTCGGGAGCTTTTTCTCCTAGAATCCGGAGGTTGGTGGGGGCAACCAGGAGGAGATCTCGCGGTATCCTCCAGGAAAGCCGAGCAGCTCCGCTTGGGGTCATAGAAGCCCATGGTAGGAGATCTCGCGCGACGTCTCTGGAGCCTCACCCGTCGAAAACCGAGGGGACAAGCCTCCGGAGATCTCGCGATCGTCCTGGATTCCTCCCCTCCCTTAATACACAGCTGTCGATTCTCTCGCGAGATCCTTGCTGCACGGGTGGGGGAAGGGATCGAGCCGAGAGGGGGCGTAGTTTGCGTGCTGAAGTCAGCGCGCTGGCAGGGAGGGGGCGGGGGTATATAAAGGCCGGGCCGAGCTGGGGGGGTTTCAGTTAGAGAAGCGAAACGATTCGAGGTGAACAAGCGGCAGCAGCGGCGAGTTCGAAACCCGGCGAATCCGACTCTCTAGACGCGGAGCGCGACCTCCCGAGACGATTTCTCGTTATGAGTCATGTGGCGGTGGAAAATGCCCTCAGTCTAGACCAGCAGGTGAGGGACCGCCGGGGCCGTGAGATAATCGACGATGGCGGCGGCGGGGGAGGGAGCAGCATCGAGTCACCCTTGTCCTGAAACCTGCGAACTCGGCATCAATTCTCGATGATGGCGTCGCGATTTTTTTTCTTGTTTAACCCCCTCACCTGCCGGCTTCTTGCGCATTTAATTGTTGCGCAGTTTGCGTCGTGGGGCGACTAATCGCCGCGTTGGTCTCGATCGCGGGGCCGGGGCGAGGGATGGATGTGTCTCCTGGCCACCGGGCTGCGCGTGTCGCTGCGGCCTGGCGAGCAGGCCCCAAGCCCGGCTTTTGTGTGAGGCCCGGGACCCCTGGCGGCGGCTGCGAGGAACGGCTGGGGGGGGGACGGACAATGGCGGCCATTGTGCGTGTGACGGAGGCAGACGGCGGGCTGGGCCGGGCCTTTGTCTCGCGCGCTCCGGGATGGGCGCGCGGGGGGGCGGGGAGAGACTCCTTTGTTCTCGCGCCCGCTCCTGTCTGTCTGGGCCCCAGTGACGCAGCTGGGCTAGAACGTAACTTACACGCTGCCTCCCCGCGGGCGGACCCGGCTTCGCGCTGCCTCCCCCCTCCCCGCGGGCGGTGCCTCTGGTGGCCGCATCTCCTCGGTAGTGGGAAGCCCGGTGTCGCAACGGGCCCGCAGGTCTCCAGTATCCGTGCCGCGGGGCGGGGACTCTGGCCACGTGCCTGAGCGCGGAGAGGAAGCGGGGCAAGTAGCCCGGGGAGCCGAGCCGAGCCTCTTCGCGCCGCGCGCTCGCCCGTTACCCCGAGTCTGGCCCTCGCTGGGCGGCGCTGTGACGGGGAACCCGCTCCCCTCCCCCCGGCATTTACCACTGCGGCAGCCATCTCAGTGCGGCGGTGCAGCAGGCGCTGCAGGCTGGGATTTCAGATACTGCAGGGAGCAGCCGCTCCGCTAATCCGGCGACCGGTCACGTGTTTCCTCGGAGCAGGGACCGGCTGTCTGACCTACTTCGAGAGGAAATGCCAGGGCAGCGGCTGCAGCGATTCCCCTCCCCCCGTCAATAATTAGCCTAAAATGGCAGGCTGTGTTAAGGATACAATTGAAACTTCGAATCGGAGAGAAATCTGCGCTTGGTTATCTTCTCCTCCGATCCATTCCCCAGAATTGGAATGACACTTGCCTGTCACAACAGTGGTGTCAGGCAGCAAGTCTAAACACCATGCCTCTGAAATTAACAGCGCATATGCTGTGTACTTTGTTTGCATAGGATTGCAAAAAAAAAAGCAAATTTTATTTTTAAGTGGGAGTTGAACATCTGTTACCTAAATGGAAACATCCCTCCCCCCCCCCCATACAAGTTAGTGTTGACATCAAGAACAGTGTGCATGCACATTGAAGGTTTCTTCCACTTACATAAAAAAAGCTAAGTGGAGATGGCACGCTGCCAAAAAACATTGTCTTACACAATCAGTTTCAGGGACCACTTGTAGACATTTTTGTGAGGTACTTCAGCCTTTCTGAGAAAATCTTAGTCCTATAATTCACTGGAATTTTTTTTTATAAATGGTAGTTGGTTTGTGCAACTAGTAGGCTACTTAACCCCACTCCAAGTTGAATCTGGAGTTGTGCCAACTACTGGCAAATCACAGCCTGCCTTGTAATCCTAACAAGATTTTGTTGTCTCTGTGTTAATATAGGTGACAATGAAGCTACAAATACAGGCAGATTAATATCTAAATTAACATATATAATAACAATGTACCGGTATCAAAAGCTGCATACCCACTGAATATATTTGAATCTTTCAATTCAATTTATTGGTTTGTATCTTAAAAAACAAACCCTAAATTAAAAATCTAAAACAACCCTTTTCTAGTGCTTAAGGCCTAGATTGAATGCCATATAGTCACTTAGCAAGTGTTACTAAAGCAGTGCCTTCCTACCCCATACTGCTTTTTTTTTAGTAAAAGGAAGACTGCCATCTTACATGCTTACACAAAAATCAAACTTTATTTATTGTGTCTGAAAACTGTTGTTCTGTACTCTTTCCACTTCTGGAACAACCATGGTGTCTTTTTTTTTTAAATTGTGTATTGGGAACCTTGATCATATTCATTAGAAAAATGGTGCAAGGATGCTTTCTATAAAGTGTTTCTATGGTCCTAAAGAAAATTCAGTAGCATAAGAGGGAAATGACTGGAGTTTTTAATTTGATTATCTTAATTGTTGAATTGCAAGTGCTGAGAGCTAGGTTCTGGTTACCAAGCAGCCATTGAATGTGGTGTACATTTGTGGGTATAAAAGCATTCAAAAAGTGAATTGTCACTGGGCTATGAAAGTAGAATAGCACCAAAGATCATGGTGTCGCTTTTTTTTTTATACAATTGTTCTTCCTGTATGCTAGAAGCTTATTTGTTCTCATGAACCTCTCCAGTGCTCCAAACAGCAACCCAAGTTTCATTAGTAATCTAATTCTTAATGCCATGATATGAATTGATGGCAATGTGTTAATCTAAACTACAGGAATGCATTATTATTATTATTTTTTTATTTTTTTTTTGTAGTTTGCTGGTCTAGACCTGAATTCTTCAGACTCTCAGAGTGGTGGAAGCACAGCAAGTAAGTATATAACTTGATGTACGTGTTCTCTTTTGGCTATACCCAGATATATAGTTAGAAAAATAGCTGTTGCTTGTTCTTTACAGCTTTGAAAAACACAACCCATTTCTGGGCCTTTATTTAAAAATGACTTAATGTAGGGGGGGGGGGGAAATAAAGGGGTTGACTATTTGGGGGGAAGGGGGTGTATTGAATCAATGAGTAGTATGGGTTAATACTCCTTCCCTGTTTAAAGCCAAAACCTATTCAGATCCTTCAGGATTTAACTTGATAGAAGCTGGTCTCCAAGTTTGAGACTAGTTGTTCTGGTCTTCCCCACCAGGTAAGTCTTTGAAGCAGGCATTTAGTTAGAAACTAAGCTACATGAGGGGGCCCCTTCAACTCTCAAATTTAGTTGCCTACTGGGGCTGTTTCTTGTCTTGCATAGGCATCTTCTCATAGTGGTTCTGGGATGCCAATCTACTTCCACTCTGTCAGTTAATGGAGTGTTGCTTTGAAGACCTGAATTGCATTTTCTGGCATATGGAACTAATCGCATTTCTGGGAGGCTCTTTACTGCAGCACAGGACTGAGGCCCTGATATGGGTGGTGTCAGTAGGGGAAACTTACATTTGATTCTTGTATAATTACACTTGAAGCAAGGGTATCTTGGTGTTCTCTTCTGCTGAGGTAGTGAAATTTGGAACAAAGGAGTGATCATTTTGCTTCTAGTAGTGATCTGAAAGGGGGTGGTGGATTGTCTTTAGATATTTAGAGAGCTCAACATCTCCTGACAGCGTCTATATGTGACTGATATAGCTCAAGTAGTGTGTTAGCCAGTGCCTAAGCTATCTGGCATCAATTTCTTTGCTCCTTAAAACTAGGAGTGCTATATAGAGAGAACATCCCTGGGTAGCAAGTAGAACGTCTTACTATACTATACTCAAGCCCACCAAATAAACACTATTCTCTAGAGAGATGCAACAAGATGTCCTTTCTGAAAGGTCACTATTGGGGAGGCCCAGCAAGAAGCATTTCAATGGACTTACTAGGGAAAGTCCTCTAAAATGGTATTGTGTAAGGTCAATGCTTCTTGAAGTGTCAACATGCTAAAACTGAGCTCTACCCTTGAAAGTTGAAAGTCAGAGGGTTGGGTCAAATGTAGCTAGCCAAAATGCTGCCAAACTCCACTGACCAAGGAAAACTTGAGAACCAGCCAATTCTCTGCTATGAAGCCATAAAGCACATAGATGACTGAGGCCAAACAGCACTCTTACATTTGTGTTGAATAGAAGGGGTGGGCAAATACCTTCTTGTGAAATGATGTACAGCACAAATGCCTACGTCATAACTGCGCTGTCTTGGGCTGCTTTTGAAGCCTCTAGAATTGAGGCAGGTTCTATGGCCCTTAATTGGGATGGTGTATTTGCATGAAGAGTCCCCTAACAGGCAGGTAGTTGAACCAGATCTTTCTCCGAATAAAGACACTTTTGGTGGAGAAGACAAATTTTAACAGATGTTGCTACTATACATTTGTATGTGGTTCTTTAACAAAACTAACTAGTATTTGTTTTTCTTTTTAGAAGGTCGATACATTCCTCCTCATTTACGGAATAGAGAGCCTTCAAAACAGGGTATGTGTGTTTTTGTTTTGTTAATGTGCTGGCATTACTTAATGCTAATATACAGCAAAGGACAACTGCAAGTACCAATCATGCTTGAATTCTCATCTCAATAGTAAAATACGCATTTCAGATTTTTGACATTATTCACTACTCTTCATAGTGTAAATGACTATACATACTGCTAGATTATTCTTTACATAGTCATAAAAGTCTTTGGCTTTCATTGGCTGTATCACTAGCTTAAACACTAAATTCGACCTTGGCTGTAGTTGAACTGTCACTTGATTATATTGTGCAGGATGTCTACCAAGCCCGAGACTACATCAGCTTACAAGTTGCATAGGTCATAATCAAATGACAGTGTTGAAGCAAGATGGACTCTTAATCTTACAAATAAATGATTGTTTTGCTGTAGTGATCTGGGGTCAGCCATATCTGTTCTAATCACTCATTGGTGCTAGTGTGAGGATATCGCTTGAGTGCAGTGTGATATCTCCAAAAATTAGTTTTAACTTCACTCCTGCTGTCACTTCGGAGGAAGTATACAGTCTGGATCCATTTTCCTGTTGATAGGAGGCAAGTCTCAATTCCTATACCAGAGATTTATAAAATTCATACTGTTGCTGGCTGGTATTGAGTAGTAAAAATGATTCTGGTACACTTCAGTTAAGATTCTGTGTAATGTCTTTTTATAAAAAGAATAATCCATGGGCAATAGCAGCAGTGCAGTATCAACAGTACCCGTGTCCTTTTCCTATGGCCCAAAACAGCAAACGTGTTTCCTGCTGCCATAGGGAAACATGGAATATATGATAAACCGTGGTTTATACACCTCTACCCCGATATAACTCTGTCCTCGGGAGCCAAAAAAATCTAACCGCATTATATCNTTTTCCCCCCCCCCCCCCCCCCCCCCCCCCCCCCCGAGTGCAGCTTTACCGCGTTCTATCCGAATTCGTGTTATATCGGTTCGCGTTATATCTGGGTAGAGGTGCATATGGCTTATGAGGGGCCTGCTTACTATAGAATAAAATAGTGAGACTTGCATCAGATAAAATGGAGTTGTCTGATGTTTACCTGATCTATGGACAGCTCACAGTTTGGGAGGGAGGGTAGAAATTACATCCATGTTGATGTAATACATAGGAGGGGAATCCTTAATTCTTTCCTTTCCTTTTCCCTCTTAGTGAGTCTGAAAGAGGTAAGTCCTTCAAACAGCTTAATGAGTGGTATTTGCACACTACTGCAGTAGTGTGCGGACATGATATGCACTGAATAGGTGGAGCAAAAAGGCACAATCCCTTGTCAGAAATGACAGCCCAATAGTTAGAATTGGGCAGCTAAAACTACAGTACGTGGCAATGGGTATTACTGAAAAGTGTCAATCAGCTGTGTCACATTACTTCATGCAACTTGCTAGTGGAAAGAAGACTGACTAGCTTGAATCAAGTATTTTGCTAAATTTAGCAAAACCACCACTGTAATCCAAGAAATTACTGTGTATTCTGTTACTCTTTAATTAAGAGTAAGCCTTAAAATAGATTTTTATTGTCAAATCTTGACTAGTTAAAACACATATAAAGCATCTTAAAAATAGAATTAATGTAACTATTTAGCAATTTACTTATCAAAAGCTGAGTTGCTAAGTTAACATAGTGAACTCTAATGGAGATCCCTGTATTAATTTACTTCTTAACATTAGATCTAGTCTAAAACACTAGTATTCCTGGGATAATAGCACCAATTGGTTTTTTTTGTGTGGGTTACTGAAATGAAAATTAATTTGATCCTTTCAGCCTAGTACTGGAGCCATTTAGCACAAACCATAAACTTACTCTGCTTGCAAGCACTTCTAAAATTTCAAGGTTAAAACTCTTGAGCAGAGCACTTGCTTATCTCCAGGTTTGTGACTGTTGAAGCATACCCCTCCATACTATAACTAGCCTTATCTTAACATTAAAATACACCTGTTTCCTTAGGTAGGTATTGCCTAAAGCAGCACAAAGTCAGCCTGTTTATCAGTTGAATATGCTGGAATGTATAGAGCCTTTGCAGCTTAAGAGTGGTCTGGGAAAGAAAATTGTTAGTTCATGTTTAAATTGAAAATATTGCATACAAATAATGGATTGATAAGTGATAGGATGGGCCAGACCTAGTAGAGTGAAGTCCCAAACCTCACTGACTGCTCAACTACAGGAAGGTGGAGCCAAAGTGCTGCTGATACTTCCCCCTTCAATGCATGGTAACTCATTCTAAATCCCATTGGCATTGTTTATGGATGTTTTTTCCTGTAGCCCACAACTTTCCAAATTTACCCATGGCATAGCCCTGAGATTATGGGGATGCCACTGCTTCAGCTTACTACAGATGGCAGGAAATGCTCTAGTCTGCCTCCAAGATTGTTATAAAAAAATACGTAGCTTCTATGCCATATTTCTTTGGAGGGAGACTCTTCAGATTGCAGTTTCTCATGGGAGAAGCCTGGTGCTGTGGATCCAAGGCCATGTTGTGGGGTAGAAGAGAGCTGCTTCTCTATTTGCCTTATTTCTAATGTGGGTATATCCTTAAAATCCTCTTCTGAACTGCCTATGGAGACCATCTTGCTTCACTTGCAGTAGAACCCTTTGATTTACCAATTCCTTGACTGGTAAAGTAGACGGAGTGTTCAAGTAATTCTGAAGTGGAAGTGATTCAAATGCTTGCCAGCTCAAGATAATACTAAAAGAGCAATGGTAGAAATCTTCCTTTAATAGGGTTTACATTTCACTAACTGGCTAAATCATTGTTCAATCTTACTGGATGAAATGAGATGCTGTACTGTTCAGCTGACTCATGAATGTGCCAACCACTTTCTATATGGCATGCATGGGAGATAACAAAAGCCTTTAACTTGTGGAATTTTGTCTGTCCTCTATGGAAATCTGCCCCCTTTCTTTTGTAGCCATACCAGGCACTTACATTTCATCTCTGTACATTTAGCTTCTCTGTAATGCCTCTTTGATCATCAGGTTGATGGAACTATGCCTGATTGGAGAAAATATAGAATACAGTCTGTCTTGAGCTTTCTTTAAGCCTTTTGGTTTTGACTCTGCTATATCCCTGGAGTTTTCATGGCTCTCTTTACGACAGGAAATACCTGTAGCTACATGAAAAACTACTATTCCAATTCAGGGCCACCACCAAGAAGCTGTAAGTCAATATCATCAGTGCGCTGATGCATAACTATGCTATTCTATAGCATGAGTTGAAACTGGCTATACAGCAGTGACTTAATGAACTAACAAGTGATGTTTGGATTTGCATTTTTTTTTTTCTCATTTTAAATTGGCAATCCTCCTTTCTGACTGCATTTCAGCTGTTCTGGAGATATGTATACTAGCTGCTGCTTGGCTTAAAATGTTTTTATGTAACACTTTAAGGTAGTCAAATATCTTAGGTCTGTAAAATCTGTTACAGTGAGCTTACGTTAAGAATGTACATGTATCTGGTATCCAAGCAAGCTTCCAAAACAAAGCATTTTGATGCTGGCCATTGTTCATGGGCTGTAGTTGATAGTAACCTTTATACGAACTCTAAAGCAGTAGAAAGACATGAGTATGGATGAATTCTTGCTTTTCAGTAGTACCGTAGGGCTACACTGGTAAGAAATTGCACCCTTGTAGACTTATCCTTAGGGTAGTTGCGCTCTTAGCCAAATCAGCTAAGCCAGTAGCATTCTGCATTTAATCACCAGGGATGGATGAAGAGTAGGTTTAAAAACAAGGTTGGTTGGGGTTTTTTTTTTTGTTGTCGTCCCCCCCGTTGTCGTCCCCCCCATAGCCTTTCTCCACTATACCCTATTACAACATTTAGTATGACTTTCTCTAGAACTTGTCTACTGAGGCAATGTGGTCTAGTAGTAGTGTGGGGGATGAAAGGTTGCCATTCCACTTACAGTGAAAGCCTAGTAAAATGACTTGGCTTATAAAGCCAAGGTCTCAACAAACACTTGCAGGATAAGTCAACTCGCATCAGACTTTTATTTCTAACACACATTGCAGTTCTATTTGCACCATGGTTTGAGAGTTCTCTGTATTTGGAAACAGATGAAAGCCATCATGCATAATGAGACTCAAAGCTAAAATTGACTTCCACTGGCTTATTTGAGTTGCACTTGCTCATGCATGGACACTTGCATGGGTATAAATGACACTTGGTAAAATCCTGTATGTTGCTTGCCATGTTTTATTTCATCACTAGTGTAGTTCACCGTTTAAAATACTGTCTCCTCGTTGTTGCTAGTTAACGACACAGTTCTTTCCTTAAGCTTGTAATCTGTTCTGCTTGCCTTCACAAATTTAAGATTACAATTCACTCAGACTGAAGACTCACTCTAAATACTACTTTCTCTAGCTACTATGACGTTGACTGCCTTGCTATAGATGTTTGTCTTTGAGTGGCTGCATGTCTCTTTACTAAGGCCTGGTTGAAACAAAGCTGTGCTATTTTAACTGAAAGCTGGACTGACTTTTAAAACTGGCACAGCTTTGTGTGGTGACGCTAGGTCTAAACCTTGCTGAAACTAATTCACTATGCCCATGTCTTGCTGACACATTCCCTATATGAAATGAGGATATCAAAATCTTCACCTCCTGGGATCTGTTCCTTTCTGCACCAGTGAAATCTTAACATAGCAATTGAGACCTCTCCAGAAATGCAGCCGTTAACTCTCTGGACCCAGTCATTGATTCATTGCTAACCACATCTATTCCCCTTTCTTAAAACCAGTTCTTACTATGACCTGTCTTCCAATATTGCATTGCTAGTAAGGCTTGTCTGACTAACCAACTTCGCTTATGTGACACAGTATACTACGCAATAGTCCAAAATTCTTAGGAGTTCATCCTGTGTAACTGTCTTCAAGTGAAAAACATAGTAAAATCTGGCTTTCCTGACTCTTAAAGGAAGTCTGATGGCTTGGTTTATTCTAACCTTGTTAACTAAGGAGCAGATAAAAGGTTGGAGGGGAGAATCTTAAATCTCCCTCAATTACTATTTTTCAATTACCTTCATATGAAGTACTAGAGCTATTCTCAACTACCCAGAGTTCTTGCAGCAAGCTCCATCAACTTATAGTATGGCAATAACCATAGTGCACAGGATACTCTTGATGTTTGCTCCAGTTCACTAACATTATCTGACCTATCTAACTAAACTAGCTTTCAAAGGAGCCTTTTCAACAAACTCAGATTTGCTTTTGGCTGAGTTTGGAATCTCTCCTCCATAAGAGTTAAGTTTGTGAACAATGTTTAGTAAACTAGAGAAACTGTTCTTGCCGTGGATCCTTCCCAATAAAGTGGTCTGTAGCCCCAATTAAGGATAGGGACCTAAAAGGATCCCCTGCCTTTGGAAGGATTCTGTATTGCTGCAGCTTTTTGCATTCTGGCAGTAAAGGTTACACCATCTCTGGATTGGTGCTATGGAGCTTGCAAACTGCTCACTGGCATGAGTGACATTTTCCTTTAATTGTTTCACTTTTTATTCTCTGCCAAAGATTCCCCCAACTGGGACTCTGGTCGCGGAGGTAATGGCTATATGAATGGCTATGACCGAGACAGCCGGATGAATGGCTATGATCGTGATCGCAATGGGTTTGGATCTAGAGGAGGATCTGGACATGATGACAGAGGTGGGCGAGGGGATTGTTAAACTGTCACCTTTCAGCCAACAGCACTCCTGCAATTTGATGTGGAGACAAGAACTACTCTACTGTAACAACTAAAGAATAGTTTTCCTCCCGAAAGTTTGGTTTAAATTTGTAGCATGTGAGACTGAGATCTTACATGAATGCTAGTGGCTTATGAAGTTGGACTTATTAGTGCATATGGTACTGGTTTAGTGCTGAGCTGCGTGTCTTCACCTACCAGGATACAAGAAATGGGGCTTACAGGCCTTAACTGGGATTGGGGTGCCATTATGTTTGCTGCTGCTATATTATACATGGATAGAAGGTCTGCTTTGAAGAGTTTACACTGTAAATGGAGAATACAAAAGGTGGGAGTCTGCTGCAGTTTACAGTCTAAAACAAGAGTAATGCTACCAAAGTGACTTGCCCAAGGTCATGCAGGAAGTCTGTACTTAAACAAGGAATAAAACTGATTTCCTGGTTCCCAGTCCAGTGCCATAACTACAAACGAGTCTTCTAGCTCAAGTTGAGTAATCAAAACATCAGATTCTGAACTTTGTCCCGGAAAGCACCCAAAAAATGACAGAGTACTCTACCCTACCACTTTTTCAGTGTTGCTTATGTGTAAGGGATGCCTTAAATCAGGCACTCCTCTATTCATTAAGCTGCCTTGCTTATAAAGGATTTTCATGTTTATTGATACACATTTTGAGATGTTAGACTTCAGGTTGGCTGGCCAAAATGCAAATATGGTCCTAAAACTATTCCCAAATCAAAACCAATTTAAGTGCCAGTAAGTGCTTTTAGTTGCTCTAAATTACATATAACTATCACAAAACTTCAACTTTGTCCTTAATGACTCCATACATCTGTAAATCTGTCTTTAGCATTTGTGGTCCCATATTAGATCTCACTTTTAACCCTCCTGGTGTGGTTACAGGAAAGGGGAGTTGTTTGGCTTAGTATTTCATTTCCTGTCTCAAAACAGGTAAGCAAAAAAGATAGACAGTCTATATTGTGCGACCTGTAGGATCTTTTTTGAATGAGCCTTCAAGAGCAGGATAATCAATTTCTTGTAGGGGTTGGAGAAATTTGTTCTTCTATTCAGCAGCCAAAGGAGGTTGGAGCTCAGATTTATGTACAAGAAGGAAAAAAGCTTGATTCTCCAGCTCCAAAGTTAGACTTTTCAAAGGGTAGCTGTTTGCTATAGTTTCAGTGTTTAACAGTCTATGCTAACATAGCGATTGAGCCAGTCATTGGTGTCTTGTCGTTATTTGGAGTACTAAGAAATTCTAAGGAATGAGATACCATGGCTGGGGTGTGGTGAAGAATGGCTTCATTTAAGTGCCTGTGGACATTCCTTCCCAGAATGATTAGACTAGTAAATTAGAGCTCAGTGTGCTTTAGATTGGGGTTTAACTGCAGCAATTCAGGTACAATTCAGGTTATGAGCACAACATACTGAGACTACTTTATACCAAGTCGGGGTAGCCACGTTTACTGACCCTCAGAAGTTCAAGAGCTGGGGTGCACCTGACCGGGCTCAGGGCTTCAGCCCCAAGCCTTGGCAGGTGCACCCCATGGGGCTGAAGCTCCAAGACACCCTCCCCATTGGACAGAAGTCCCAACCCCCCACCCTGCTGCAAGGCAGAGGTCCCAAGCTTCCCCTCCCCCAGGTCTGGTATTTGGAGAACTGGGGGGGGAGAGGGGGTGTTACCATTAAAGTACAGCTCTGAAGAGCCACATGTGGCTCACAAGCCACAGTTTGGCTATCCCTGTACTAAGTCCTTGTTTTTATGTAGTTTAGTGTAGATTTAAATAACTACATAGTTGGACTGTAAAATGTGAATCTCTTCCTTGACCAGTACAACTTTCCAATGGTCTCTAACTACATGAGTATAGCTAGCCATGTGTCTGAAATCCATCTCCTGTGCTAAATCACTCTAATAATAAAGTGTAGGGGTGGGGAGAATGCACTCTGTTGGAGTTTTCCTTTTGGCTAGCTCCTAACCCATGTGCACCTTCATGGTGGCTTTAGATTGAACTGAGTATTTTGCTTGTTAAAACTGGCTTGTTACCCTGAACAGAGACCTATTGACTTTTATGACTAGAAAAGTAACCCTTTTCTTTCCATGTCTAGGATTTGACAGTGGGTGGAATTCTGGTAGAGACAAGGATGCATACAGCAGCTTTGGTGCTCGGAGTGACCGTGGGGGAAAATCAACCTTCTTTAGTGAACGTGGGAATGGGTCAAGAGGAGGAAGGTTAGTATCTTCTTGCTCCATGCAGAGCAAAACTAACTTACATCAGCACTAATAACAGTTTTATGGTAGAACTGTGATCTTGCCTCACTCTAGCTTCAGTTCTCAATATGACATGGAAACTGGGCTACTTAGTAATTTGGGGCAGCAGAATGAGAACCCTGCTTGGAAAACTAGTCTTTCAGGATAGGCAGTATTGTAAATAACTTAAAGCAGTGTTTCTCAACCTAGGGGTCATAAGCAGGGCTGGCATTAGCGGGTAAGAAGCAGGGGAATTGCCTAGGGCCCCATAAAACTAAAGTACATGGTTTCAGCCCCGTGAGGCAGCTGATTCTGGGAGCCCATGCTGCAGGGTGGCTGGAAACCCCAAGCTTAAGGTAGGGGGTTGCCAGCACAAAGGTTGAGAAACACTGAGTGAATTGGTTTGAGTCTTCTTGGACTAGCTAATGACATTGGAGTTGTAGTGATTTGCCACTTCTGTGGAATGGCAATAGGATGCCTGCATCACAGGTGAACACTTACTAGTTATTGGGAGCAAGTGCTTAATGTAAAATGACAAAATTGAAGTTAGAATGTTCTCAACATTTTTTTTTCTCATTAAAAGTGTAGCTGAGAACAATCTGAGTGAATTTAATAAAACAATTGGGTAAGACTCTTGCAGGTTCTCTCCCTTTATTTGGTCAGTTCTAAACACCTCATGTTTGTATGCACAAGTGCGGTGAGAATGACCTTTTTCGCCTCGTTAGTCCTGTATCCTGAATTTTCTCAAACATGGTTTACCAGACCTAAAACTAAACGCAACCCAGGTAAGGACTCTTTTCTACCTTTTATTCAAAGCCCATTTTACAAAGAGGTAGTGTATCATGCAATCATTGACATGACAAAGGGCCAAGTGTACTTGAGTTTAGAAAATTTTCATTTGTATGAGCAATAAAATGTAGGAGCAAGTTAAACTTTCTAGTTGTGAATTTTTACTATAAAGTACATTCAATGAATTAACATTGCTTAATGTGCCTCCCCTTTGTACAAAACTCACCTTTCTAGAACAGGTGTCCACTAAAACCTGTAATTCAAACACATGTAAAAGGGAGAATTCTGAATTGCCATTCTACAAGTAAATGTCAGTTTCTCTCAACTTACAAACTTCTTAATTTTTTAAAATACTGTTACTTAACTCCTATAATTAGCTTCCTATTTTGATTATTAGGCTTATCCATGCTCTAGTTTACAAACAATTGAGCAGTTTAATGTATGAAGCAGCACTGTTAAATTTTCCCCTAAAACATCAGTCACTAACTTTTTTACCGAGCAAAGTATATGTAATGTACACCAGCTCAATGGGCTTTGTTGCTTTGTTGAATTTGATTCCAGATTTGGAATATAACACTACCTTATTTTACCTAATGTGTGGAATTAATATGCAGCTAAACATAATGGGCTTCAGTTTGCATGTCAGACAACCACCCTTGTTGAGCTAGATTTCTAAATAGGTTTTTTGCTGTGTTTAGATTTGAGGACCGTGGAAGAGGCGGTGACTATGATGGTATTGGCAGTCGTGGTGATAGGGGTGGCTTTGGCAGATTTGACCGTGGTGGAAATAGTCGCTGGTCTGAAAAGTCAGATGAAGATGACTGGTCAAAACCACTTCCACCCAGTGATCGTGTGGAACAGTGAGTAACTTAACTTCATTTAGGTATCTGCATGCCAATCAAATCTAGGTTAGCTAGTAGAATACTAATGTCTTCTATCGTCTGCTTTCAGAGAGCTCTTCTCCGGAGGCAATACGGGCATTAACTTTGAGAAATATGATGACATTCCCGTTGAGGCAACAGGCAGCAACTGTCCTCCACATATTGAAAGTGTAAGCTTTTTAAATTTTTAATATTGAATCTAGACTGTCAGTTGCTATATACCAAGTAAACAAACTTACAAGTGAAACCTGATGAATCTGAGAATTGGTGCTTCTAGTGCTTAAACTATGTCCAGCAACTTTTTCCTCCTGATACATAGTGGATCCACCATACTTTAGTGCAGGGGTCGGCAACCTTTCAGAAGTGGTGTGCCGAGTCTTCATTTATTCACTCTAATTTAAGGTTTCGCGTGCCAGTCATACATTTTAACGCTCTTAGAAGGTCTCTTTCTATAAGTCTATAATATATAACTAAACTATTGTTGGATGTAAAGTAAATAAGGTTTTTTAAAATGTTTAAGCAGCTTATTTAAAATTAAATTAAAATACAGAGCCCCCCGGACCGGTGGCCAGGACCAAAGCAATGTGAGTGCCACTGAAAATCGGCTCGTGTGCCGCCTTCGGCGCACATGCCATAGGTTGCCTACCCCTGCTTTAGTGAATCAGAAAGCATGACAGTTGGTAAGCAAGCTATGAATGGTGAGATTCACTTGTTTGACAGCTTCCCTTATGTTGCTTTAATAGCTACATCATAGGTGTGCAGCTGGAAAGATTTCACCCAGAGAGAGAATCATGTGGTGAAGTGTCTTGTAAGTTTCTGGGTTTTGTGTTAAGCCTGTTGCAATGTGCTTCTAGTAGATTAAGGTTAAAGAAATGCACTTTCACTTGGAGTAGAAGGTGGTGAGGTTTGTTATGGCCCTCAGTTCCTGGGAGACTTCATTCTAATGTCTCCTCACCCATGGAGAAGGCCTTGTCGCCTATGCAGATTTTTTTTTTCTCGTTGACAATTCCATTTTGTACTCCTGAGGGATATCTGCACCCAAAAAAATTTCTGTGCATGATATTTTAAAATTCTGCAAATTTTATTTGTCAAATAAAATGTGGAGGCTCCAGTATGGCAGTGGGGAGCACCCTGCAGCTGTTCCTTCTTCCCCTCCCAACTCAACAGTGAGGCTGCACCCAACCCTGACACAACACAAGGGCCTGCCCCCCCACACCAGGTATGGGCAGACAGGCTCAGCTCAGCAGGATCCTAGTGTGGGGTGAGAGAGTTCTGGGTGTGGGCAGCTCAGTGGGGGGATCTGCATGCGCAGGCTTGTTGGGGAGGTTCTGGGTGCAGGGGCAATGGGATGCTGCACAGGGGGTGTCCAGGGGGTGGGGTGGGTGGGGGTATGGGTTCAGCTGTTTGGGGATCTAGGTGTGGGATAGTGCAAGGGGTGGTATGGTGGGTGTGGAGCAGAGCTTCCTGCTGCTGGGGAGGTTTCTGAGGATGTCTGACCCAGCCCCAGTTGTTCTCTTCCCCTGCAAAGGAAGTCTTGTCCTGGCCAGCTGGGACTAGCAGCAGAGCCTGGTGTAGGGTAGGAGCCACTGGCTGGAGTGTCTCTTCTCCCTCCCACACACACACCACTCCCAATTGGTGATTTACCTTTCTGCTGCTGCTCCAGGTGCCCAAAACAAATGCCTGTGCTGCTTTGGAGGGGCACATGACTGGTCTTGAGGCTTCCCTGTGCTTCCCAGTCAGTCGCTTTTTTTGTGAGGGGATGTGAATTCTGTCAGTGAGCAGTGGTGCAGCATTCCACCAGGAGTACATTGTGCCAGAGGAGCAAAGTTGTTGACAACAGTCTTAGTTGTAATTTTAAACTGTCTTTAGGTATCCTGGGCCTACACCAGGTGTTCTCAAACTTCATTGCACTGCAATCCCCTTCTGACAACAGTTACTACATGACTGGGGAGGGGGCCAGAGCCTGAGCCCCACAGCCTTGGATGGGGGTGGAGCTCAGGCTTCAGCTTTGGCCCTGTGTCCCAGCAAGTCTAATGCTGGCCCTGGTTACCCTATTAAAATGCAGTGCTGACATTTTGTGCTCTTGACACCCCCCACCCCCCGAGTGCTTTGAGGATAAGGACAGACCTAGAACTTGATTCAAAATTTTATGGGAAGCCAACTTAGAGTGGAGGACAGGTGTGATGTGCTCATAGTAGCTTGTGTTGCTGAGGTGATGAGCTGCAGCGTTTTATACTAGCCAGAGTTTACAAAGTGTTGAAGTGTGTTTTCATGCTCAGGTATGGTGTATTGCTGTAGTCCAGCTGAGAGGTGACAAAGGCATGATTGACTGAGGCCAGGTCTTCACCATGATGGGACAGTCTCCTGGCCAGCTGGAGATGATAAAAGCATTACTTGTGGCTATTGTGATGTGAAACAGTGTCCAAAGGAATCCAAGTGCACTCCTAGGTTACAGACTGAACTTGCAATCTGTACCATGGTTGTGAACTCAATAGTTTTCTCTGCCCACCAGCATCACCTGTTTTACCCAGGTCAACCTGTTTTACCCAGGTCAACTTCATCCAAGCACTGGGCCATCTTGGTGGTGCTTGTGTTGTGTGCTGAAGGATAGGTAGAGCTGTCATCTGCATCTTGCTGTACTTGAGTCCATGTGATCTTACAGTTCACCTGTTAGTTGAATGTTGATATTGAAAAGGACCAGAGAGAATTCATCTTTGTAGAACCCTGCAAGCAAGGGTTCTAGTGGTGCAGGTGCAGTTTCCATCACTACTCTTTAGGTGCATCCCTCCAGAAAGGACTCAGGCCACTTTAGTGCATTACCCTGGACTCTTGCCACCTCTCTAAGACAGCTGTGTTGAATGCTGCAAAGAGACCCATGAGAATGGATGTCTGTCCTGTATCTATTGACTGAAAGTGGTACTAATGCTCTCTAAAGCTGTTTCAGTTCCATGTCCTGGCCTGAATCCAGATTGTGCTGGGTCTAGAGTGCTGTCTTCAGTTAGATGAGCTTGTAGTTGGCCTCTTGCTTGCTTCTCTGAGCTTGCTCAGGAATGGGAGTTTTGACAGTAGGCAGTAGATGGCTAGGATTGAAATATCCAGGGTGGGTTTCTTTGTTGGCCAGAATATTGCATGTTTGAATGAGGAACAGAAGGTTCCTCCTCTGAATCAGGTGTTCATGACCCATTCACAAGCCAGGAAGGGCATGGGTTGGATTCATGAGTCTTTCCTTGGAACTCCTTTAGGGGGTGTCCAGAACTTCTTGATGAGTCCATATGCCAAACTCCAGGAATGCAGGTAGGCTTTTGGTTGGGTTCATTGTTTCATCATGTCTGAGTCACACCTCCATCTGTTGTAGGGTATCCAAAAAGACACTTGTGTAGGCAATGGGGATGGAACGGGCTGTTTGGAGGCCAGTGTAGAATGGTAACAGTTCGGTACTTGACTCTTCATCCTGTGTGTGGGGAGCTGTTGTCCTTTAGCAGGTGTTGGAATTTTTTGGAATCCATGAGTGTTTGTGGTTGAATCAGGATCACTTTTATTTGTTGCCCAGGCACTGGAAGGTCTTTGACTGCCATAATGAGGTAATTGTCGAAGGTTGTGGCTGGGTTGTAATGTCCTCTGTGTTAATACTTAGGCCGAAGATCAGGTCCAGGGTATGAGCAGCTGTGTGGGTTGGACCAGAGGTGAAAGTCCTAGGGGGGAGGCAAGCAAGGAGATGAGTGTGTGGAGGTGTCTTGTTTTGTTTAAGTGGTCTCCATAGCATGTTATCTGACCAGGCACTTCTAAGGCCATGAATAGGAACTCAGCAACTCGGTCTTTTAAAATATTTGACAGTCCTGAGTCTTCCTGGAAGTGGATCTCTGCAGTCCCATCAATGTGAAATGTCCCCACTTCTGCTCTTTAGGGAATAGTTTAATCTCCATGGGGGGGCACCCTCCTTGTCCCTAGGCCTCTCAGTTGTACACCTGCTTCCACACCATTGATCTTCAAGGCCTTGAACAAACTGAAATAAGCAAGCAGTAGCTATGCTAATAGCACCTTCCTAGCCTAGGCAAGAATGATTCCTGGACCTGCTTTACATCTGAGTGCCTCTTTGTCTTGCCCTTGTAGTGCATCTCCTGATGTAGCAGGACTCTGGTACCATAACCCATCTCCATCTCATTTCTATACCTTAAGGCCTAGCTCCTTAACTGGTTCTCTGGCATAGAGTTGAACTGCTGTCCTGAGGTTCAGTCCCGACTCCTAAGCAGCAAGGAGAGAACCAACCTACAGAAGTAGAGATGCTTCCAAGTTTGGTGTATCCATCAATCTGTATTCCCTTCTGAATCTCTCTCCTCACAGATATACTTGATAACCCTGGTGCTTTTTAAATGTAATCACCTAAGCTCTGGGGTTTACTTGGCTGCTATTATATAGCCTCTTATCCACCAGTCAAAGGACTTGGTTTTTACTCACCCTGCCACAGCCAGGTTCCTTAGCAGGTTGTATAATCTGTTTCCTCACTTAAGGAGAACCCTCTGTTTGAACCTGTGGGGTAGCTGTTCATTCCTCCACCTGTTCCTTAAGACTTTTTGTTCTTAGTCACCAAAACTTTGCCCAGAAGGGGTAGGGAATTTAGGGGTGCTCATGGCTGACCCTTTCTGTACTACCTTTTTACCATGACAAGGTGACCCTATGCCCCCAGCCTTGTTTCCTGCCTGAGTGCTTTTCAGCATTCTGTATCAATGGGGACACTTGTCTGTCTATATCTTACCCCGACATCATTTCTTGAGGAGGAGGCTAACCTCCATATCCTGGATGTAAGAAGTTCCTATACCATCTGCCTTGCCAGAAAAAGATCTTCCAGGGCTTATTCTGGATTGTCTCCTTATTCAAGAGACTGAAGGAACAGCCAATGTCTACTCATACCATTTTGAAGTGGGTTTCTTAGATTCATTGTAGCTTGTTACAAAGCTGCTGGAGTTCATCTCTTCTCTCTCTTCCCCCCCCCCCCCTCCCCCCCCCCCCCCCCCTCCCCGTAACTGCTCAATCTACCTCAATAACCTGCAGACGTCCATGATAGGAAAGCAACCTGGTCCTCCATTCTTCAGTAACTGTTCTACCTGCTTCCAGGACAGACACTGCCTTTGCTGTCATCAGAACCATGCTAGGATCAGCCTCCTCAAACTGCCTCTGTATTGAGTTACTGCTTGGGAGTCTCCTACAGTGGAGCAGCCATAGCAACACCTCAGGTTACTTATCTCTAGTAACTCCTGTTGCTGTACAGGTGCCATCTTGAGCTTTGTGGCTGAGAAGGAATTGAAGTGGTGGCAGGTCTGCTCCTCTCTAAATGCCTTTTGCATCAGGGCACAAGTATGTAAAGGTCACAGGTCTGGACCCGTGGGTACTGCTGACTGCACTTTCTGATCGAGGGTGCATGAATCCTCTGATGGACCACCCATGGGGACAAAACATCTCAAACTTCAGTTACTGTACAGATAAATAAATTCTACTCTATGGTGAAATAGGGCAGCAACAGGTGAACACTGCTTTCTGGATACTGCTTGAACACAGCTTTCTGGGTTTTTGTCAGGCAACCAGCAGTGTAAATAGTGCTTTTGTCATAACAGATGACTTTGGTTGTTCTCAGCACATGTGATGGCCTGCCAGTATGCCAATGATCAGGAGACCTGCTATGTAGTCAGTCCACAAGTGCTTTGAGACCACTAATAAATTTTTTGCTACATCTGATTAGTGACTGCCTTTCTGGCATCTCTTTATGATGAGCTGATAATGACTTGCAGGTTTCTCAGTTTAACACACTGGTCTATTGTGCAAGATTAAACTCTGAATTAAGGACCACTGCAGTACTTTAAAGACAGATTTCATGGGAAAGGGGCAGAGAATGAACCTAGTGATGCTCTTCTGCTACTGGCTGTGGTGGTTTTTTGGCAACTTAAAAGCCTGAAAGGTTTTATTGGAGGATATCTTGGTCTATAGAAGTGGTGCAAGCGCTGCTTGTTGCTTCAGTTGTAGGGGGTGTGTGTGTTTATTTATAGGAGAGAATTTTTAGATGGGATATCACATGAGACCACTAGTTCTATGGTTATGCATAGGTCTCATTTGCTTGGAAGCCTGACTTGTTACAAGAGTTCTACTTGGTCTTAAACTTCTATGCTGCTTATACATAAGCAAAGAGGAACCAAGTACATGTTGTTGTTTAATATGTCAAGTTTAAAATCTGTTAAATTTTGTTTTTTGTGTACATGTACTGAGCAGATTAATCCTATGGATACATGAGTCACTTGGGCTGAGCTATATTTTCAATGAGAAGGTTTTGAAGTCAGTCCCCCACTAACTTCTCCCCTCCACCCCAAAAAATGTCTGTTACAGTTCAGTGACCTTGACATGGGAGAAATTATCATGGGCAACATTGAGCTCACTCGCTACACCCGTCCTACTCCAGTTCAGAAACATGCTATACCTATCATCAAGGACAAGAGAGATTTGATGGCCTGCGCCCAGACAGGTAGGTTTCTGACCTTGCACCTATAACGATATTGACTTTCCAGTTCAGCTTGAAATGGGGGTGGGAATTGGATCAAATCTTCAAGCTGCAGATAAAAATCACTAAAAGCGAAAGAAGCAACTGCTTGCTCATGACAGACCAAATTAGTGCTCCTGCGTTTCCCTCATACTGGGAACTGTAGCCTGCTATCCTTAGAGCAAGAACAACACACCAGCACAAAATCTGGATTGACCAGTTATAGAGGTAAGGGTAACTTAATTGTCATGCCCTCCTCTGTGGGTGCTAGGTGCCTCTTAGTACTTAGAATACAGCATTTTTAAGGTTTTAGTACATGTCTGAATTGGCAGAAGCAACCATCTTCTGCCATTAAGTTAACTGCCATATTTTTATAGTGTTCCTTTGGCCCAAGTGAGATCAGTATTAACTCAATGTAGTGAAAGGTAGGGGGGAGTAAAATTATCTGCCTTGACTCAGCCTTGAGTTCCTGGTTCTTCAAGTGCTTGCTCGTGTCCATTCCATTGTAGGTGTGTGTGCTTGCCACATGCACTTGTGCCAGAAGATTTTCCCTCTGTGGTATCCATAGGGGGCCCAGCTCTGATGCCCTCTAGAGTGGCACGCATATGCATCAGTATAAGGCGCACTGCCAGCTCCCCCCACCTTCTGTTCCTTCTTACTGCCAGTGACAGTGCTGTAACATCTCCTTGCCTCTCTAAGCTTACTCCTCACAACTAGGCACAGTTGAGAACTTTCTGTATATAGTTAGAAATTTTAGTTTTTTTTTGTTTTTTTTAATATATAGTTCCCTTACTGTGAATTTAGTGTTAGTCCCAAACGGTACTTAGCCTAGGGACAGGGCATGCCCTGGTCCCTGGGCTTCAAATGTGCCTGTTGCAAGAAACCCTTGCCAGCCAGTGATTCCCATAGAAGCTGTTTGAAGTGCTTAGGGGAAACCCACATTAGTGACAAGTGTCACCATATGCAAGAGCTTCAGACCACAGAACAAAAAGGAGTGGGATATTCATCTCACTGCTCCTTATGGAGTCGGCCCTTACTCCAGCCTCAGAGCCAACCAGATTAGATTGTGCTCCTAGCACTGCAGCCTTGTTGCCGAGCACACTGCTGACACTGGCCTCAGACCAGCACCAATCCCCATCCCCGGCTACTGGCTAAAAAGCAGAGGCTGGGAGGGGATGTTCTCCTGTGTCCCATAAAGGGAAGGAGAGGGCCGGAGAATAGCAAAGACCCATGAGGGCTGAGTGGTTAAGCCCACTTCAAGATCCACCTGCCACGCCGGGGAGCGGCAGAGGCACTCGGCACCTGACAGTGCTGTCCACGCTGGAGGCCATTAAGGCTATGGATGTGCCCTGTTATCATAGAATATCAGGGTTGGAAGGGACCTCAGGAGGTCATCTAGTCTAACCCCCTGCTCAAAGCAGGACCAATCCCCAGACAGATTTTTGCCCCAGATTCCTAAATGGCCCCCTGAAGGATTGAACTCACAACCCTGGATTTAGCAGGCCAATGCTCAAACCACTGAGTTATCCCTGCTTTAGGACCCTTCCAACAGTCCCCATCAGTGCTGCACCACTCCTTGCCACAGGGGTGTCCCATCAGCACTTGCTTGAGCGGCACCATCAGCCCACGGACACAAGTTGGCTTGCCTGCCAGAGTTCCTGGTGTCAAGGCAGTGATCGCCAGTGGGCTGGCACAGACCCACAGACATGGCACCAATCCCCAGAGCCCTGGTGCCAGGAGCACCCAAGACACTCTCCCAGCACATGGCACCAATCCAGAGGATTGAGACACCACTCCCCATAGCCCTGGCGCTGGACCAACAGTACAGTTCACCACAAGCATGTCAGCAGTCTCCAGCACATCAGTCTACTAGCTCACGTTCCTGCTCAACAGAACAGCATCACTCACTAAACATAAGGCGTCAATTGCCAGGGTACCGGCACCAAGATCGCGGCACTGAGCCATTGCCCTCGTACAGATCCTCTGCAGAGGTTTGGGACCAGAACTGACAGGATCTGGGTAGACAGGTGGCCTTGGCACTGTCCTGGTCCCCCAGACATGTATCCCCCTCCTCAGGCTCCAACAGTAAGGAGATCCTGCCCATGGGCTAGGACCACCCATCAAGAGCACCAGCATTGCCTGCTGGGCCACCAGTGACAGCATGGCCCCAGGGCCAGTGGCCTGCCCCCTGGCAACTCTGGAACCCCTAGGGATTTCCCCAACCATTGCAGGGGTATAGGTCAGCCTCGAGTATCCGACAGACTGTCAGCGATAGCCTTTCACCCGACTCGGACATGAAGTCAGAGCAGGCTCCCTGGGTTCAGCAGGGTTGGCAGACCCATACCTGCCTCCTCATCTTCACCTGATGAGGCAATAGCAGAGCCCTTTCACCTGGTTCCCCCAGGACAATGCCAAGGCTCACCAGGAGCTCTTGAAGAGGGTCACCTTGAACATGGGGCTGGAAGTCAAGGAGTTGGCAGAGCCCTTGGACTCCTTGTTTGATGTACTGAGTGCAGCAGCCCCCACCAAGGTGGCATTGTTGGTGCACAAGGGAGTGATGAAAATCACTAAGGCCCTGTGATAGACATCTTCCTTGCTGCCCCCATCTCCAAGTGGGCAGAGTGAAAATACCCTTAATGGGGACATAGTATCTTTATACCCACCTTGCCCCAAGCTCACTGATTGTGTCAGTAGCTAATAGCACAACAGACAGGGCCAACTGGGTTCAATGCCTAAGAACAAAGAGGCTCGATCTCGTCAGTAGAAAAACTTTTATTCTATATAGACTCCAGCTGAGTGGCCAACCACCAGGCCTTGCTTGGCAGCTATGATTTTAATAGCTGGCAATCCATGGTCAAGTTCTGACTCACTGCCAGAGGAACCCAGGAAGGGTTTCCTGGCTATCAGAGATGAGGGCAGTGGCCTCAGATGCAGCAGACTGCAGCCCAAACCATGTCCTCAGCTATTTCAGTCAGGCGGGTGTCCTAGTTGCAGTCATTGGGCCTTTCAACACAGGTTCAACAGTCAATCCAGGACTTCCCATTCAATGGTCTGGCACTGTTTTCAGAACAGACAAACAGTAAATTGCACAGCCTGAAAGACTTGAGGGCTACTTTGTGCACCATGGGCCTATACATGCCAGTACTGGTAAGGAAGTGGCTTAAGCAACAACAGACCCATAGGTTTGGCAGCCAACCTTGGTCAGAGCCCTTCTATAAAAAGGGCAAGAGCTATAAGCACCAGCAAGGCCACCAGTCAGCATCCTATACACACTTGAGCTCCATCTATAACCAACTGGGTGGTAAGCAGCATTTTGAGGGTGTGCTCAAGGGTGACCTTCTAGCCTGCTCCCCTGTTTTCCAACTGTCCCATGGAACTGGCCGTGGCCTCCTGCCCAGCTGCCAGACCTACTGTCACAGGATCATTGTTGGCCTGCAGGAGCCAATCTTACCTCTCTCCACCTCACAGCTTGGATGCTGCATGCACTCTAGTCAGCTACAGCAGGTTCTCTTTGAAAGCAGCCCTTCACCAGAGCAACTTACCTGGAAAAGTGGAAGCATTTCTCCTGCTGGGCATCTGAGCGCAACATCTCCCCGACCCAGTCATCTTTACAGTTCATCTTGGATTACTTGCTTCATTTAAAGCACATGGGCCTTGCCTTTTCTTCAGTCAAGGTGCACCTGGCAGCCATATTGGCTTTCCGTCCTCGCATCCGGGATAAATCTGTATTCTCGCATGAGATGTCAATCAGGTTCCTGAAGGGCCCTTAATAGCTCTTTCTGCCAATCTGGGATCCGGTCCCACCCCTTAATACCGGTGCATACATGTGCCACACCAGAGCCAATCATCTACAGGTACCACAGGGGGATGGGGGGGGGATGGGGGGGGGAGGGGGGGGGGACTTCCAGCACCGGTGCATGTGGTAAGCGCACGCACCTACAATGGAATGGACATGAGCAACACATCTCGAACATGTAACGCTTATCTCTTGCCTTGTTAACAATGTCAGGAGCACAGTCTAGTTCAGCTAGGTTGTTTGGAATTCTGTGTAAGGTGTTGCAGCTGATGGAAGTATTGATGCTTTTATTGTCAAGATTAACCTTTATATTTCTTAATAGGTTCTGGGAAAACTGCTGCATTTCTTCTACCAATATTGAGTCAGATCTATACAGATGGTCCCGGTGATGCTTTGAGGGCTATGAAGGCAAGTTCTTAGATGTGCAGTCCCAGAAATATTAAAACCAGCTCAGTCCCCCGCAGGATGCTTTTCTTGCCTGCAATTCTTCTGTTAATATTTATTCTTTCTAGAGATGTCTGATTATAGTCTGTTTCAGAGAGGCCTGTGCCCAACTTCTTACCCCTAATTTAGAGGGCAGTTTCAGAGAGAGCTTCTCATTTGTTGCTTGTCTGCTCACTTAAAGGCATCGTGGTCCTTTCGTGCATGCGCGTGTGTGGTTTTGTTTTTGTTTTTTATTGGCTCACAAACATATTACCATCTAATGAACAAATCCTGTCTTCATTCAGACACTCATAACAAAAGAGGAAGACCTTAAAACAAAACTGCTTGAAGCCAAATTTCAATTCAGTTTAGGCCAGTGGAGGACCACAGAGCTGTTCTTGATGGTCTAGGGACTAAACTCTTCTTTAGGACTAGTCAGATAATAGAAGTATGAAAGGATCTCTTGCAGTGTGGCTTCCAGAATGAAGGCTGAAAAAAACCATACTGGTAATAAGCATGTCTTGTAGCCACTGAAATGTGGCTATTTCTAAGTAAAGTTACTCCATGGTGCAATAATAAGACTCCAATTTTTTTATTGGAAAAAGGGTATTGAATCTCTTTTGTAAGACTTAAAAATAAGTAATGTTCACAGGGAGTCTTTAAAATCTCTGTAGTTCTGCTCCCTAAAGACACATTGTTAGCATTGTGTCACCTAGCATACCTGATAGTGTAGCTGGGATGCAAGTCTTCAGAACCAATGCCTAAAGCATGATTGAGACTTTCTGCAGTGGGAAGACTTCCTGTACTTCTTTTTAACAACTCGTAGCAACAGGTCCTTTGGAATATAAATAGCCTTGAGAGCCTTGATTGCAGGTAGTGGTCCAATTTAGCGCAAAGAAAGCTGTAGATGCTCCATTTTGTCTGTGATCCATGTTCAGCCAAGAGTGCCATGCTGGTGGCAAGAAAGCTTCAGAATTGTGGGGGAAGGATGTGCCCGGGGTTTGAAATGGCTTTAGTTTCAACTCTTTAAATCAGAAGTATTTATTCTAAATGTTCCTTCCTTCAGGAAAATGGAAGGTATGGACGCCGTAAGCAATACCCAATCTCTCTAGTCCTGGCTCCAACTAGAGAACTGGCAGTGCAGATCTATGAAGAAGCCAGAAAGGTATCTTTGGCAACTTGTCTGTATAATATCCTGAGCTGTTTAAAAAAACAGAAAATAACTAGTTTCTTTCTTGCAGTTTGCATATCGTTCCAAAGTTCGTCCTTGTGTTGTCTACGGTGGTGCTGACATTGGTCAACAGATACGTGACTTGGAACGTGGATGTCACTTGCTTGTGGCAACTCCAGGACGTCTGGTTGACATGATGGAGAGGGGGAAGATTGGATTGGACTTTTGCAAGTAGGTGAAATGATCTTGGAATTTGACAGTTTTACACATGTCTATAGAATTTCTGACAAGATCCTTGGACTTAGCTGTTGGTTTTTAAACTGAAAATACATATACAGTGGGAGTTGCAATCGGCCAAACCTGCAGACGTGACAGGCAAACAAACGGGTCCACCAGGGTGCTTACCCTGGCAGGTTGCGTGCCAAAGGTTGCCGATCCCTGTATTAGATATTCAATGATTCCGTAGAGTTTAAAATAATTAAATTTTGGTGTAGACCCGTTTATAAGCCGACCCCTGCTCTCTGATGCGTCATTTTTTTACCAAAAATATTCGGCTTATGAATGAGTATATATGGTGGTTGGTTTTTTTTTTTTTTTTTTAAAAACCTGTTTTCCTCACTGTACGCAAGTTTGATCCTGTTCATCTCTCCCAGATACCTGGTACTGGATGAAGCTGATCGCATGCTTGATATGGGGTTTGAGCCTCAAATTCGCCGTATTGTTGAACAAGATACTATGCCACCAAAGGGAGTTCGTCATACCATGATGTTCAGTGCTACTTTTCCCAAGGAAATCCAGGTACTGTCCGGCTTGAGGCTTTTTTGACCTACAAGCTTAATGTAAGTACTTTCTGAACTCCCCCAGTCTTTGTGGGGGAAAACAGTGGGAATTTTTTTGTCTACCTCTAGATGCTTGCCCGTGACTTCCTGGATGAATATATCTTTCTGGCTGTTGGCAGAGTTGGCTCTACATCTGAGAACATCACACAGAAAGTAGTGTGGGTGGAAGAGTCAGACAAACGGTCATTTCTGCTTGACCTGCTAAATGCCACAGGTAAAGACTGTTTGGGAGAATTTCAACACAGCTCTAATGGCTCAGGTAATGAGAATCTATGTTAGGTGGAGGAAAAGCTGTTAGTCTTTTCCTCCCTGTTTTTTCATATGTTGTGAATGTTTTGGCTTTGACTTAAAACAGTATGCATGCAAATAAACTACTTGGGTAATATAAACATCATGGGAGGGGGAATGGCCTTGGTACTCATATCTCATTGAATGAAGTAATGTAATAAATACACAATTAAACTGGAGCAGAAGATAAACCTGCCTTTTACCACGTGGGGGGTGCTAAATATTTGCAGATGTAGCATTGCTGGTGGCAAATCTGTGGTTAACTTTTTGCATTAGGTAAAGATTCACTGACTCTGGTGTTCGTGGAGACTAAAAAGGGAGCTGACTCTCTGGAGGACTTTCTCTACCACGAAGGATACGCTTGTACAAGCATCCATGGAGATCGCTCTCAGAGAGACAGAGAGGAAGCTCTACACCAGTTCCGTTCAGGCAGAAGCCCAATTCTGGTTGCCACAGCGGTAAGTGCCTAACTTTTTTTTCTTTCTATAAGATGTTTAGTTTATTTCACTTCGTTCTTGTGAAGCTTTGCTAAGAGCTGACAGTTAAACTTCTTCACCATTAGGTTGCAGCAAGAGGATTGGACATTTCAAATGTGAAACATGTCATAAACTTTGACTTGCCAAGTGACATAGAAGAATATGTACATCGCATTGGTCGTACAGGCCGTGTGGGAAACCTTGGTAAGACTCTTAAGTGCATTGTCTACTAAAAGATGCTCTTCAAATGTAGTATTCCAGTGGGTTATAAGTAACACTATATACATTAGCTAATAGAGTAAACTTGACCTACAAAACGAAGCTTACTTGAGCTGCTGCTTCAGACAAACCCACTTCTAGTCTTTGCAGCAGTAATCTTAATTCCAGTTTTAATTCCATGCAAGTCTTATTGCTCCAGTCTCTCTTCCATTTGTACCTTCACTGCCTAGTTGACAAAACGCAAAGAAAGTGTTCTTAAAATGAACAACATGTGCTGCGTCATCATATATTTGTTATAGCAGTCTCAGACGTGGCAGAATGTGGGTAAAATGGAGCAGGAGACCTACTGTTCTCCCCCCAAGGAATTCAGTCACAAATTTAATTAACACTTTTTTTTAACAAGCATCATCAGCATGGAAGCGCATCCTCTGGAATGGTGGCCGAAGCATGAAGGGGCATACGAATGTTTAGCATATCTGGCATGTAAATACCTTGCAATGCCGGCTACAAAAGTGCCATGCAAATGCCTGTTCTCACTTTCTGGTGACATTGTAAATAAGAGGGCAGCATTATCTCCTGTAAATGTAAGCAAACTTGTTTGTCTTAGTCATTGGCTGAACAAGAAGTAGGACTGAGTGGACTTCTAGGCTCAAGTTTTACATTTTGTTTGAGTGCAGTTATGTAACAAAAAATCTACGTGTGAAAGTGCAACTTACAAAACAAAAATTGCACTACAGTAATTGTATGAGGTGAATTGAAAAATACTTTATTTTGTTTATCATTTTTACAGTGCAAATGTTTGTAATAAAAATATCAAGTGAGCACTGTACACTTTGTATTCTGTATAATTGAAATCAATATATTTGAATGTTGAGAAAATCCAAAAACGTAATATTTAGATTGGTATTGTTTTAACAGTGTGATTAAAACTAATTAATTGCAATTACATTTTTTTAGTTAATTGCATGTGTTAACTGATTGACAGCCCTAGAAACCAGTATAGCAGAGTTCCCGTTGGCTTTTTTTCTTTAAAAGGAAAAAAACCCCACAAAAACCCTGCTAAATTCTTGCATGCAAGTGCGCATGGACCAACTGCCATTTATGCATGTTCTGTTAAAACACAAATACAAATGAGAAATAAAAGTATTTGGAATGCAGTCAGGTTGTTGCTGCAAGGGCTGGTATAACACCATAATCTGGATTAAAATTATACCAAATCCTTTAGGCTGGTTACCTAACATCAGGTTAAAAAAGCAACTTCCCACAAGAGAAGGCTCACTAACACTTCTGCTTCATTGAGAGAGAGCTCTCAAAGTGAATTCCCAGGGAAGGAAATGGGAACCAACATCATTTGGATGGTCGCTGACTTATTGTAAGTCTCAGAGGAAATTCAGCATCTGCTAGGTATCTTCTTATCTGATACCCCAATTACATAGTATTCTAAAGTTTTTTGTATTGCCTGAGATGTCAAACCTCAAGTAAAGAGAAACTAGCAAGCTTGCATGCACTCCTTCAAGCCTAGTGGTGTCTGTGACAGATACTTACTTTCATTAGGCAGCTTCCTGTCCTAAGACCAATTTCAAGTATCTTTAAAGTTCAGTACAAGCCTAGCCTGTTCAATATAAAACCCACCAACTAACTCTTTATTTTTTTGTCCTCCTGTTCAAGACACTATTTCTGTGTAGCTCAGATGAACTTGTACTTGAAGCATCATACCAAGTTACCTAATGTTGAGAATCAATTTTTTTTTTTTTTTTTTTTTTTAAGGCCTTGCCACCTCATTCTTCAATGAGAGGAACATCAACATCACCAAGGACTTGCTAGATCTCCTTGTTGAAGCTAAACAGGAAGTACCATCGTGGTTGGAAAACATGGCTTATGAGCAGATTCATAAGGGTGGTAGCAGTCGTGGGCGTTCGAAGAGGTAACTTGAATAGAACTCTGGCTACTTAAGGGCATAATCCATTTTATGCCAGTTCCATGGTTGCAGATTTGGGTTCCTATTGCCTAAACCAGGGGCCCCCAACGCGGTGCCCACAGGCGCCATGGCACCTGCCGGGGCATCTAAGTGCGCCCATGTACCGGCCGGCAGACGAGCATCCGCCGAAATGCTGCTGAATGTTGGCAGCGACGCCTCAGGATGATGCCGCTTGTCGGCGGCATTTCGGCGGATGCTCATCCGCCGCCATGGTCCTCCGTGGCTCGTCTGGCACCCGCCAGATGGAAAAAGGTTGGGGACCACTGGCCTAAACCCTTGCTTTAATTACACTTCAGATTGGCGAGTTAGCTAAAACTGTCTTTCATGTTGATATATTTTAGTACTGCTGTCTCTGTGATTGCACTGTGGCCCCTCTAAACTGCTCCAAGTTGGTCTTAACATTTGCCTTCCTTTATAGTAGAGTTGGAAATACAAATGATCTCTGAGGATTTGCTTTTCCATTAGAAATATTAGTTTTTCTTCAGTTTGCTTCAAACTGAGCCCCTCATAGGAAGCCACATCTTGTCATTTAAGTCCCCTCTATGCTAAAATGTCCTATTCTGAAAGTCTCCAAAATTCAGTTAAGAGGAGTTGTTCCTAATCAGTTTAAGAGCTGGATAATCATTTTGGGATGAGGAACAAGTAAGACCAAGATCTTTTTTTAACATTAGAAACGGTTGGGAAAACTGGACTTTCAAGATTTACTGTAAAGTGGGTTCTGACATTAAGCTGCTAAGCAGCTGAATTTGTTTAGCAAGTTAGCCCAATTCACTAAATCAAAAATGGTTTTTAGTATTGTACTGAATCTTTAGTGTTCACCCATAAATTGCTTTTAATTTATTTACATGTTAAAGGGAGCAGGATTATTCATTTTGGAAAGGCAACAAAAAGTGTGCTTTTCCACTTGGAATAGAATAGATGTTGGGTTTTTTTTGGTTTGTTTTTTTTTAAAGCTGCTATTATGCAGTATAAAGCAAGGTCTCAATCCTATTGCATCAGCTGAGACACTTTTTACTGCTGTATGTCATATTTATTCTGTCCTATTAACCAATAAATGAATTGCTGCTATGTAGACAGGAATATTTCTTGTTGCAGTGCTATACTGTGGGTTCCAAGCCAGTAAATATGGGGCTGAAGATATTGTAGCCATCTTTGTAGAGGGCTATAGATTAAGAGGGAGTGAACTCCTTCATATAGGAAAAACAACTCTAGATGGTGCAGCAGAATACAAAAACAATGCTGCTGATGTATTATTAAAGTGCTTATGAAATGTCACTAGTTTTTTCATATTGATATATAGGTATCAGTTTGTGGAGTGAATTATTAATGGTATGTGTCACTAGTTCTTTAAATAGCTAGTACTGCTCTTCAGCTGCTTCCTCTACCCCAGTTGTACAGGGGTGGGTTGTACTGCATCGGACCTACAACTAAACTCTAGAAAAGCAACTCTTGTTAATTAGTGTAGGATTCAACATTTTTGCAATCGGTTATGGTTTATTCAACTGAAAAGTAAGCCACGTAGACTGAACACAGTAGCACCTTTTCCTCAGCTTATTTCAAATGGAATGTTGACAGTCTCATGCTGTCCAAGTAGCAATGAGAGGCTTGCAAGCAACAAACACTGGTGCTGAAACTAAGCAATAAGGACACTGCTATATTCTGCAACTATTCATTTCAGACAGCTTTACAAAACTCTACCCTAGCTTTCAAAGCTGCTATCTTAATTGCATTCTACCAGAATGCAATAAGAACAAGCTGTGAATAATGTTGTTTTTTTCTGTATAGTCGGTTCAGTGGAGGATTTGGTGCCAGAGACTATCGAACAAGTAGTGGTGGCAGCAGTAGTAGCTTTAGCAGTAGTCGACCAAGCAGCAGCCGCAGCGGTGGTGGCAGCAGTAGCAGCAGCGGCCATGGAGGCAGCAGAGGATTTGGAGGTAATTGTCTGTCTTGTAATCAAATAACAAAGGAGGGAGCTGGTGGTGGCAGCTTCAAAACAAGCTCTGAATCTTTTTTAGGAAAACCAGGTCTTGTCTTAAAACAAATTTATAAAGTAGCCAACTCTTAAATGTGTCTAAGGGCTGTGAATTTACTATAGCCTGTTACACTGAACTTAACAATTCAAAGGATGGCACAGTATAGCCATTGTGGTACCCAAAATTATGGTAAGCTGGTTACACACTGAAGCTTCCCTAATCTCTTAATTTTAGCTTTACAATACCATGTATAGTCCAGTGCCCGTGTAATAAGCTCACAACCCCCTGAGGGGTCCCAACCCCCAGTTTGAGAACCCCTGGGGTAGACTGTAAGGATGTAAAGGTTTTAGTAAGTTAGGGGAAAAAAGTTGATGTGGTTTTTGTTTTTCCCTAATAGGTGGTGGCTTTGGAGGCGGCTTCTACAACAGTGATGGATATGGAGGAAACTATAACTCCCAGGGGGTTGACTGGTGGGGCAACTGAATCTGCTTGCAGCAGATATCCTACCAAACAAGCTAATATGGAAACCACATGTAACTTAGCCAGACTATACCTTGTGTAGCTTCAAGAACTCGCAGTACATTACCAGCTGTGATTCTCCACTGAAATTTTTTTTAAGGGAGCTCAAGGTCACAGAAGAAACAAAAGGAACAAGCAGCCCTATTTTGAAGGTGAAGATTCCATTGCTGTAGTCAGGATTAACTCCCCTCCCAGCCACCACCCCCCAACCCCAAACTGCATTTCTAATTTTGTGACTGAGGATCATTTGTTTGTTAATGTACTGTGCCTTTAACTTTAGACAACTTTTATTTTGATGTCCTGTTGGCTCAGTAATGCTCAAGGTATCAATTGTTGACAAAATCAAAATTACTGAACTTGAGCTAAAATCAAACCTTGGCACACAGGTGTGATACAACTTAAACAGGAATCATCGATTCATCCATAATATTACAAAAACTTATGCGGTAGCCTGCATTAGGGCTTTTGATACTTGCAGATTTGAAAAAAAAACCAAACAAACATCTTGAAGCATATCAATGGAATTCGTTTCTAATGTGGCAAAACTGTACTAAGTTAAAGTTCTGATTTGCTCACTCTATCCTGGATAGGTACTTAGAACCTGATAGTCTTTAATAAGCCATTCCAGTCATGATGAGATGATGTATGGATACATGCATACATTAAAAGCACTGTTTTTGAAGTTAATGCAAGTAAACACAGCAATTCCTTTTTCAATGTTTAGGCAGATCATTAATGTGAGCTAGCCAAATGTGGGCAGAATATTACAGGGAACGTTTAAAGGTCTGATAACTTGAAATAGTTTTTAGGAGAATTCATCTATTTAGACTTTTTAAAAATGCCTGCCATATGAAATTGAAATGGTAGAATGGCTGACCACAACAGTGACTGGTCCTCCTTAAGGGCCTGACTGATTTTGGTCTAATAACGCATGCTAGTGTTGATGTTTTTTGGTCAAGAGGGTATGAACAGGAAGAATTATGCAGCAGGCTTTATTTTAATGCAGATTCACATTACTCTGTTCAAGCTGCGTTGAGATGTTAAACTGGCTTACTGTAGACTTTGTAAAATGGCTCCAGAAGAGTAACAAACAAATCTTGAGATCACAGAGGTTGGAAATGTACATAACTGCACAAGGTTTCAATTCTGCTATTAAAGTGCAGTTTTAGTCAGTTTTAGTTGCATAGGTTTCCATTGTATTTATAGTCTGTTTATGCTAAATCTGGCCAAAGATAAGTATTGTCCACCAGTAAAATGCCTCTGCCACATGGAATTTCTGTGCTAACTTTTGTGGCCAGAGCCATTATCAACTCTTAATCTACAGTGGCATAGGAAAATGGCAAAAATCTCCTAAAGTGCAATAGATTTTTTCAAGTGTATTGTGCCTTGTTCTAAAACTTTTATTAAGTAGGTGCACTTGACAGTATTGAGGTCATTTGTTATGGTGCTATTTCAATTAGTCTAGGTTTAGGCCCTTGTACATTTTGCCCATAACTTTTTACAAAATACTTCTTTTATTGCACATTCAGAGAATTTTATATATGTCTTGTGTGCGTGTCCTTAACTTCCAATCTTATTTTGTCTCTTGGAGATTGAACGCAGCTTGTCTAAGGAGAAGGAACTAGATTCTAAAATTTATTTGGGACCATGGGAATGATAGCTGGGAAGAAAACTATTTGCACACGAGATTTCTAGATACTTTTTGCTGCTAGTTTTGTGTAATATTTATTGAACATTTTTGACAAATATTTATTTTTGTAAGCCTAAAAGTGATTCTTTGAAAGTTTAAAGAAACTTGACCAAAAGACAGTACAAAAACACTGGCACTTGAATGTTGAATGTCACCGTATGCGTGAAATTATATATTTCGGGGTAGTGTGAGCTTTTAATGTTTAAGTCATATTAAACTCTTAAGTCAAATTAAGCAGACCCGGCATTGGCAGTGTAGCCATAACTTTCTGATAGTAAAACAAAAATTGGCAACTTAAAATTAAACATGCCAAGGTTTTGATACACTTGTCTTAAGATATTAATGAAACACTTCTAAACACTGATGTGAAGTGTCCAGATTCTCAGATGTTTGTTTGCGTGAGTTTTGTTTAGTTGTGTGTGGTTTTTTGTTTTTGTTTTTTATTTTTTCAGTGAATGTCTGGCACATTGCAATCCTCAAACATGTGGTTATCTTTGTTGTATTGGCATAATCAGTGACTTGTGCATTTTAGCAAGTTTTATCAGCCAGCAATATTTTCAGTTCAGAAATAAGGATTAAAAATCATATGCAAAGAATGGGTTTAAACTTGCTGAATGTAAAAATTCAACTTCAAGTCACTGTAGGTTTAGTAATTGCTTATTGTATTAGTTTAGATGCTAGCACTGCATGTGCTGTGCATTACTCTTGATTTTATTAAAATAAAAAGTTGAACTGCAGAGAGTCCACTCATTTTAAGCGTCACTGTTTCACGTATCATGCCTGTAAACTGAATAATTTGGTGCAATCTCTGATCTTGCAACTTAGCACATTAGAGTGCTGGCTGAGATAATGAACAGTCTGGCACCTGACACATTCATGCTAGTACAAAATATAGTGGCAGAGTTGTCCTGTATAGCTATCAGTTGAGATGGGCAGGTGTTCTGCAGTAAGTAGACATGGAAGGTGAGGGGTGTTTGTTTGTTTTTTTGTACACACACACACACACACACCTTACTTCAGCCCCTGCATGCCAGGTAAAGGTGCTCTAAAAGTCTCTGATCTGGCCAGGGGTCACAACTTACTGAAACTGAGGAAGATTGCCACAAGGTGTCTTTTGAGGACCCCATCACAAACTGGGGTTTAGGGTATGCAGTGGGTAGGAGAGGGTGGAACAGCAGAGCTGCTGGCCACTGGCAGTCAGTAATAGCTATTAAACTTTTAGAGTAGCCTAGAATTGGGAGGGTGTGAAAATGTGTTAGTCACATTAGGCTTCAACTCCCTGGGGCTGCAAATTCCAAGCCTTAATTCCCCCTGGAGAGACTAGAGCATAGCAAAAAGTTAGGTTATTTTAATGGGATTAAAGTGTTGTGATTAAAAAAATCTCCAGGACCTGAGTGTTCTTGGTAAATGTTACAGCTGCAGATTGACTCATGGTGTACCTTTTACTACAGTAAATTTGAGAAACAGCTTAGTCAGGTTAGCCTGACTTTTCATTTTCAGAATGATTACACTAGCCAGATCATCCTGATTTATGAAAATGTAAAGACCTCTTACACATGCAAAACTGATTGGTTGAAAAGGAGTGAGATCCTGAAGTGCACAGCCACTGTTGCTGTAGTAGCAATTAGTCATGCCTCTAAGTACCACTTATGCTTAGTGGAATATACCAAATTGAAACAGTAAGGGGTCATTACATCACATTCAGGTACCTTGATGTGCATTAGTTAATGGAAAGAGCCTCCACTGTGGAAAGGTTGCAAAAACTAAATATTGAACTGTTCCAACATTTGTTACTGTGAGATGTCAAATTCTAACAGGGTGGTACAGCCCTCCTTAACACCATCGCTCTAGCTGAACAAAGAAGGTCTTTAGCAAGGGTTTGTTAAAATGAACATTGCCCTCTAACTATATTTCCATCTCTGCAATGGAACAGGCCAGACTCAATTTTATTAATGGGTTTTTGTTTTGTTTTTTAGTGGCTCTAAAAACTTTTGCAATTTTTAACACAACTTCTAATTTGTGTGCAATAGTTCAGTTTTATAATGTTTGTTCCAGCATTCCTTTGCTATTTCTGGTTTAAGACTCCTTTCAACCCAGGGCATGTGCAACTGACAAAGGTTGGCCATATGTACACTAAAGCTGTAGAACTGAAATGGGGAGAACCCCTTGGACTGCCATTGAGCTAAATGAAGGACAGATGTCTTCAGGCTTGATGCAAATGATTTAAAAAAATAATTACTGCAGCAGAGACTGACAAACCTAATGCTTAGTGTGAAAATTCTACATGGGTTCTGAAAATTATTAGCACACTTTTTTTTTTTTTTTAAATGTGATTTGGGGAATGTGGGAATATTTGGCCTTGCCAGAAGCTGGAACAGATCACATGATAAAACACCCTGTTCTGTTCGTGGCCTCTGAAAAACATGGGGCTAGATGGGACCGTTGGTCTGATCCAGTATGGCCATTCTAATGTTCTCCAAGTGGTGAAGCTCAAGCAATTATCTGCTATTCAACACATAAGGAAAATTCTAATTTTGCTTTCAGAAGTAAGTAGATCATTTTAAGATGGAAATTTTTCTGGGGAGAGGAGGGAAGTGTTCAAACAATTCCACATTGCAGCCCTGAGAGCATCAGTCATATATGGGCCCCATTGTACAAGGTGCTGTGTACAATACTGAATTAAGTATAAAAAAGGTAGATAATGGGGAGTGCAACTGAGACAATATTGAACACTATGAAAACTAGTAAAGCACATCTGCTGCCTAGCCATTGTGGAGTCTTGTTCCACACAGGCACCAGGACAGGAGGGATTTGAAGGACAACAAGGCTGCTTTGTGGCTGTTTATGGGGAGTGCCTCCTAGGCATGAAAGGTGGTAGGGGCAGCGCATCCCTCTAGATTCTCTTGAGTCTGTCTTTGAGCCTCGTTAAATTTTTCTATTTGGTCTGTTTTAAATTAGAAGTCAATGTGGCTTTTGCCTCTGATTTGAATGGGAATGTAATCAGCTGCTAATTAGCCCACCCAAGTTTTGTAGTAATTTCTTAATGAACTTTAGGGGGGCAAAGTTGGTAAAATAGGATTAATTTCCACTCTTAAGAAGAAAATTCAAAGCTTAACCAACTGTAAGAGGCAAATGTCTGAAGGAAATATGGGTGTGATGTGAGATGTCTTTTGAAAATAACTTCTACAAGTATGTTTGAAGAATTAACCACTAATCTCTAAAAGTTAGTCATGACAATTGATAGTTTGAGTTGGATTTATTGCAAAAATGAATTCTAGAGCAGTTGCAGGGTTTTCTTTTTAAATGAGCTGCAACTACCTTTAGAGCTACACTCAACATGGAGCCTACTGAAGATCCTTATGCCTGCAACATCAGATTTCTTTCTCATAGCAGTGACTCGGCACTGTGCATGGGCTGTGTTTAAGGGGCAGAGCAGCCATGAACCTTTCAGTTCCCTGAGTGCCTGTGGCAGAGAGGGAATGTGGTGAGCCATGTCTGATTGGTCTCCAAGCATCAAATTCATCTTCTAGCCTAGTTTGTGAAGACAGTTTGAAATTCTTAGTCCCCCACCCTCCACACAAAAGAACCCCCTCTAGACTGGGGGTGAGGTGCCTTATCCTAAACTCTCAGGATTTAAACTATGGCTGACCTCTACTGGACTCATTTCCTTAGTCAATAAGCATAGCTGATGAATTTTCTGTTGAAGAGGACGGTAGGGGGGTCACAGCCCCCATAAGCATTGTGTGCAAATCCTCTGCCTGCAGGACTTGCAAATTGAGGGACGTAAGGGTAACATTACATATCACCTCAGACCCACCCTCTTCCAAGGAGCCCAAAGGCACAGCCTCAGTGAGTGAGCAGACACCACCCCTTCTGGTCTACCAGAAAATGAAAGGCAGGGAAGAAAACATCAGACACTGCATGCCACTTATCCCAGCAAACCTGGCACCACCTCCTCCAACAATCGAATGAGTGGAACGAGTACTGACGCATTACACCATAAGCATAAGACTGAAAGGAGGGGCTGGTGGGGATGCACAGAGTAGCTGAAATTACAGCAAAGAGACTTAGACCCAAGAAACCTGGCTGCCAACTGGCAAAGCGCATTGGGCTCCCTCAGGTTCTGTACTGAAAGCCTCTGTCATAGTGCTTTTCATAACGATGTAGGTAGGTAGACTATGTGAGGAGTTTGGTGCACACACAAACATGTTCTGTGTAGTTAAAAGCAGGTCACACCTAGGGCATGTCTCTTGAGACACACTCCTCCAGAGAGAGCCACTTATTGCCACTTGAAGCTCTGTTCTTTTATAATAAACTCTGTCACTATAAATACAAGCCACTGAGACTCCCACACCCAGAGCCCTCTGCTGAGCNCCCCCCCCCCCCCCCCCCCCCCCCCCCCCCCCAACTGAGCTGCCTGTACCCAGATTGTCTGACCCCTGGATCCCCCCACTAAGCCTTTCCAATAAAAAATATTACCTCACCCATCTTGTCTCTCTCTAATATAACTAACCTGGCCAGAGAGGCAGCGGGCTGCGGAGGCCTGGAAGCCAGTGCTTGTGTTGCCACAGGCCGGTGGTTTTGCAGGAGCTGATCCACAGCTGGCACAGACAAGACTCCCCTCCACCCCATCCACACACACTAAGGGCAGGTAGTGGTGAGGTGCCGCAGAACCCTGGATCCCCTGGGAAGTGGCACAGGGTGTGTCGACATAGACACCCACGGCTTGCTCCTGCCAGCCCACTCAGGCTTGCGGGGCTCTGCCTGGGGGACTTTTTCATTACTGTTTCAGAGTTGCAGCCGTGTTAGTCTGTATTCGCAAAAAGAACAGGAGTACTTGTGGCACCTTAGAGACTAACAAATTTATTTGAGCATAAGCTTTCGTGGGCTACAGCCCACTTCATCGGATGCATGCAGTGGCAAATACAGTAGGAAGATTTTATATATATATATATATATACACACACAGAACAGGAAACAATGGGTGTTACCATACATACTATAGGGAGAGTGATCAGTTAAGGTAAGCTGACTTAGAACAACGCTTCCTCAGCTCTCGTCCCCTAACATCCCTACTCTACTTGCGCTACATTGATGACAACTTTATCATCTGGACCCATGGAAAAGAAGCCCTAGAGGAATTCCATCACAAATTCAACAATTTCCACCCCACCATCAACCTCAGCCTGGACCAGTCCACACAAGAGATCCACTTCCTGGACACTACAGTACTAATAAACGATGGCCACATAAACACCACTCTATACCGGAAACCTACTGACCGCTATACTTACCTACATGCCTCCAGCTTTCATCCAGACCACACCACTCGAGCCATTGTCTACAGCCAAGCTCTACGATACAATTGCATTTGCTCCAACCCCTCAGACAGAGCCAAACACCTACAAGATCTCTATCAAGAGTTCTTACAACTACAATACCCACCTGCTGAAGTGAAGAAACAGATTGACAGAGCCAGAATAGTACCCAGAAGTCACCTACTACAGGACAGGCCCAACAAAGAAAGTAACAGAACGCCACTAGCGATCACCTTCAGCCCCCAACTAAAACCTCTCTAGTGCATCATCATCAAACAACCTATCTTGAAGGACGATCCATCACTCTCACAGATCGTGGGAGACAGGCCAGTCCTTGCTTACGGACAGCCCCCAAACCTGAAGCAAATACTCACCAGCAACCACACACCACACAACAAAAACACTAACCCAGGAACCTATCCTTGCAACAAAGCCCGTTGCCAACTCTGTCCACATATCTATTCAGGGGATACCATCATAGGACCTAATCACATCAGCCACACTATCAGAGGCTCGTTCACCTGCACATCTACCAATGTGATATATGCCATCATGTGCCAGCAATGCCCCTCTGCCATGTACATTGGCCAAACCAGACAGTCTCTACGTAAAAGAATAAATGGACACAAATCAGACGTCAAGAATGATAACATTCAAAAACCAGTTGGAGAACACTTCAATCTCCCTGGCCACTCGATTACAGACCTAAAAGTCGCAATATTACAACAAAAAAACTTCAAAAACAGACTCCAATGAGAGACTTCTGAATTGGAATTAATTTGCAAATTGGACACCATTAAATTAGGCTTGAATAAAGACTGGAAGTAGATGGGCCATTACACAAGGTAAAACTATTTCCCCATGCTTTCCCGTCTCCCCCCCACTACAGTTCCTCACATATTCTTGTCAATTGCTGGAAATGAGCCATTTTCATTACCACTACAAACAGTTCTTTTTCTCTCCTGATAATAGCTCACCTTAACTGATCACTCTCCTTATAGTGTGTATGGTAACACCCATTGTTTCATGTTCTCTGTGTATATATATATATATATATCTTCCTACTGTATTTTCCACTGCATGCAACCGATGAGGTGGGCTGTAGCCCACGAAAGCTTATGCTCAAATAAATTTGTTAGTCTCTAAGGTGCCACAAGTACTCCTGTTCTTTTTTCATTACTGTGTAGACTTCTGGGCTTGGCCTGGAGCCTGAGCTCTGGGACACGCCCACTTCACAGGGTCCTCGAGCCTGGGTCCCAGCCCGAAAGTCTACACAGTAATGAAACAGCCTGAACCCTATGAATCCGAGCCAGCTGACATGAGCCAGCCATGGTAGGTGTCTAGTTGCTGTGTAGACATACTGAGGACAGAACTCTGAGCAACACTCACTAATGGAGCTACTGGAGAAGCACAAGCAAAGTAGGGAAACAAGGAAAGCACAGTGTCTCAAATGTGCAGCAGGCAGTGTCTGGCAGTGTTGAGAAAAACCAAAACAGGATGAGTAAAAAGGACAGACCTGGACGGTGGGTGAACCCCTCCTTTGGGGAGGCTAGCCCCCCAGCCCTGGCCCTTCCATCCAAGGCCCCGTCCCCCTGCCCGCCGGAGCCCCAAACATTTCCCCCCCTCCCCAGAGTCGGCACCTCAAGCCGCCCCCCGCCCCCCGCCCACAGCCGCCCCTGACTGCCGGCCCAAGCCCCGAGCTCCAGGCCACTGGCTGGAGCTGAGCACCCACCAGCTTTGGGGGAGAGGGAGAGTGAGGGCGGCGCCTCAGGGCCGAGTAGGGTGACCAGATGTCCCGATTTTATAGGGACAGTCCCGATTTTGGGGGCTTTTTCTTATATAGGCTCCTATTACTCCTGTCCTGATTTTTTTACACTCGCTATCTGGTCACCCTAGGGCAGAGCCATTGGTTGGGTTAGGGGCGGCCTTCGATATCTGCCACCCTGAGGACAGAACCTTCCATTTAGCCAGACATGGGGAAGTAAATGATGTTAGTGGGAGGAAACCTGGAGGCAGAGGATCTAGGGGTGGGATAGAGGTGAGGACTTCTAGGCTTGCATATAAATAACTTTCTGAAGAGAGGGGAGATTGTCCTCTCATGGAGCTCAGCAAACTGGACTGTATAAGCCTGGGTCTTCTTCGAGTGCTTGCTCTTGGAGATGTGTTGCACATGTCCATTCCATTACCCATGCTCTCTGGTGGAGTTCCGGCAAGAAGGAACTGAATGCGCATGGCTCCAGGGGGCATTAGAGCCGGCCCTACAGATACCACTGGGGAAAAACTTTTGGCACCCGTGCATGTGGCAAGCATACACACCTGACATGGAATGGACATGAGCATCCCATCTCGAAGAACAACAGTTATGAGAGGTAGGTAACCGTTTTTTTCTCCTCATTATGGCAACTGGAAAAAGGATTTGGGTAGGAATCATCCCAAACAGGAAGCTAAGGAAAAGCTGGTTTCATTTACTGAATTAAATCAAGCACTAACATGCAGGTAAATTATTTTTTTAAAGGTTGATTCCTAATTATCAGTGTTATTTATTATCTGTAATACTCTAATGTCCAGATCAGAGGTCCCCAAACTGTAGGGCATGCCCCCCCACCCCCCACCCCTCAGGGTATGCAGAGGAACGTTTTTGGAGGCGCGGCTGGGGCTCGGGAGAGCGGGAAGGGAGTGCCACCCAGCTCTGCTCCCGGCTGCCAGCCTCGGCCCCCGGCCTCAGCTCTGCTCCTGGTCCTGCCTCTGCCCCCAGGTGGGGTCCCATCCGTGTCCCCCCTTCCCGGAGGCATGGCCATGCTCCTTTCCCTGGCTCAAGGGGTGTGGGGCATGAGGTAAAAAGTTTGGGGCCCACTGATCTAGGAGTCCCAGCTCCATTGTGCTAGGCGCCATATAAACATAAAAGAAAGAGACAGTCCCCTCTAACCCTGGGGTTACAATTCAAATATATGATGAGTGACAACAGGTGGATAACAAACAGATGGGAGGCGGTCAAGGTAACAATGGAAGGATTAGGACCAATGTGATAAGCTGTGGTCACCACACTCCTGCTGCTTAACCACTGTTGAGCTTTCATAGACTTTATGACAGAGAGAAGTTTTAAGGCAGTATTTGAAGGACAATGTGTTGTCATGTGGATTTTTATGAGCATAAGGAGCATCCTGTTGCATTGATGTTAAAGGTGTTACAAACTTTTTTTTATTGTCCAACATTAAAATAGTGATGCAAAAGTTGAGGGGGATTTCTACAGAGATGCTGGGTTTTTTGGCAAACACCCAAAAGCGTGCATTTTAAAGTTGGAAATGTATTGATTAAACACAAGGAAAAACAATAAATCAAAGCAAGCATTTACACTGAAACTGCTTGGCATAATTACTCCATTTCAAACAATTAAAACTTCTTATTAACGATTTTCTCCTTTTGGAGGCAAATTATTAGAGTTTTTTTATTTTTACTCACATCTTTTCTTGTGAAAAGGAAAGGGTTAATTTTACTCAGTCTTGTTGTGTGAAGTGTATTTACTTCTGTTTTTAATAACCAGACAGAAGTTGGAGAAGAGACAGGATACAACGGATGGGGGAAATACGGCTTTTATTGATGTTCTTGGAACACTGATGGCCGGCCTGTCATGAATGGAGGCATTAGACTGGCATGTCGACCATGACACTTTTTGCTTGGACTTGGGCTTACATTTTGGTCAGGGATATTGTCTGGTTGGTTTTTGTTGTTTGTTTGTTTCCCTCAAAAGGGCAGGGCTGAATGGTTTTTTTCCATTTTACTGTGGTAATGCATGCAGTGCAAATGATGTTGGGATCCATTGAAAAGCTGAGAGATCATAAGAGTAAAAAAACAGTGGGGCAGGAGGAAGTAACAAAAAAGGTAAGGGAGACAGAACAGGATCTTACTTTCCTCTGAAGACTGCAGTACTGACAATTATGTATCCCCACTGGTCTGATGACTCAATGTCATGGTCATATCACTTTCACGACTCACAGAGGAAAACAAAACTCCTTAAACAAGAGCAAGGCCTGCTGGCCTTCCTCATGGGAAGAAAATCCTTCACTCTGGTCTGCACCTTCTGTCTTGGGGGTCAAGGAATATGAGATGAGCTGGGAAGCCATGATGTTTTTTTAAAGTGTCCTTTAAAAAAGAGGTGGGGGAAAGTGGGCAGCATAGTTCATCCCCTCATTACTTTGTTTACTAATTAAATCCATTTCCATAAAGCCAAATTTGGCAATAGGTAATGTGTTTGCCCTATTTTTTTTAATTATTAAGTCCAATCTTAATATAGTAATATATGGAGATATACCTATCTCATAGAGCTAGAAGGGACCCCGAAAGGTCATCAAGTCCAGCCCCCTGCCTTCACTAGCAGGACCAATTTTGCCCCAGATTCCTAGGTGGTCCCCTCAAGGATTGAACTCACAACCCTGGGTTTAGCAGGCCAATGCTCAAACCACTGAGCTATATCAGTAGGCCTTTTTTGTATCGACTAATTTAGTCTTATTGGTTCTTTTGCACTTGTTTATAACATTTATTATCAAAAATAAAGATTGACTATGAAAAATAAGTTAAGTAGGAAACAATTATATAGACTAATAGTCACAAACACTGCATACCAGAAAGCACCACAGTGCCTCTTAGAAAATTTGACAAGTGGGCACTCAAGACTGGCATTGTTGGCAGAGCAGAGTCAGGGGTCAATGTCTTGATAGTGTATAGGGCATATAGTATATATAGGGCAGTGACAGAGTGCTTGGTGCTGCACAAACAAAGACAGCTGTTGCCTCGAGGAGTTTACACCCTGAAGGGGATGCTGGTAATCTGAATTAAACGTCAGAGTTATATAATGATTTGGAATGGGAATGCTTTACATTGCACCTGTAGCCTCCCAAGCAGTATTCCATTGGTAAGTATAACTCTTGGTTAACTGGAATTTTTAACTAACCGGCACCCCCCATTGCCCCAACATGCTGGATAACAACGCTTTTACTGTAAGTCGAATATGAAAGGCAGGCCTTTGGAAGAGGATACTCAGTCAGCACACTATCAAACAGTCAACAGAACTGATATACAGTGCATCAGTGAGAGCATCCCTTTTCTAAGTGTGCAAAACATGGACAGTTTACCACAGACATATTAAGTGACTTGAAAAGTGTCTGTCTGCACTCTAGTCTGAAGGTTCACTGGTGAGACAAAGTCTCAAACATTAACATCCTTGAAAGACCAAAATCAATCAGCATTGGGCCAATGATCATCAAAGCTCAGGTTAGATGGATAGGTCATGTTGTCAGAATGGATGATGATAGACTCCCCAAAAAGGGGTTTTATGGTGAGCTGAAATATAATAATATATAAGCCTCACAAGAGAAATAGCGGCTCAATGTCACTTCATGGCTTGGAGCTTTCCCCGACTTATAGTGGTGACAGACTCTACAGGCCTTAGCCTGCTCCAGCCCTGCTCCAGCCTAGCTCCCAGCTCTACTCTTGTCTTGTTCCAACCCTGTCTCTGGCTCTGGTTCCTGACCTGGCTGCCACTGCTACAACCACTAGGCATGACCCTCCATGTCTCAGTTTCTGACACCCTGCCAGTGCCCCCAAGCTCTCCATTGCCTTTATTAAAACCTGAGACAAAGTATTCATTTAGGTGTTGGGCCATACCTAGATTGTCTTTAATCGCCACTCTGTCCTCAGTACTTAGCAATCCCACTTCTTCTTTCCTTGTTTTCTTTTTCTTTTTATGTCTAAAGAACCTTTTACTATTGGTTTTAATTCCCTTTGCAAGGTCCAGCTCTGTTTGGCTTTTGGCAGTTATTTTTTTCCCTACAATTTCTGACATCTGGGAGGTAGCTTTCCTTGTTGATCCATCCCTTCTTCCATTCCTTGTAGACTTTCTGCTTTCTCTAATAGCCTGTTTGAAATGCTTTTTCATCCAGTGTGGTCTGCAATCCTTCCCTATGAATTTTTTCCCCTTTGCTGGGGTGGGTGGGTGGGAGGCTTCAGATAGTGTCTGCCACTTTGACTTAAAGTAATTCCAAGCCTCCTCCACATTCAGATCATTGAGGTCTTCAGTCCAGTCAGTTTCTGAAACTAATTCCCTTAATTTTTTTAAGTTTGCCTTTTTGAAATCAAGGCAGATTTCAATAGTTACAGATCTATTTTTGTTTATTCTTCCATTTAGTTTAAACTGAATTAACTCATGATCACTTGAACCAAAGAGTTTTTCTATGAGGTCCTCGCTACTTACAAATACTAAATCCAAAATGGCATCCTCTCTTGTTGGTTTGGTGGCTATTTGGTGAAGAAATCTGTTGGCTATCACATCCAGGAATATCTGGACCCTACCATTATAAGTAGCATTTATCCCCCAATCTACTGGGAAATTAAAGTCTCCCCTAATCACACAATTCCCAGTAGTATTTATTTCATTAAAGATATTAGACATCTTTATCCATATCCCGGTGGATCCTGGGGGTCTGCATTATCCCAGTGGAGCCTCTGCTGTCATTCTTCCCCAAAGTGATTTTGACCCCAAACAGATTCCGTTTTATCCATTCTAATTTCTTTACCATCTACCTCATCATTAATATACAATGCTACACTCCACCACCTTCACTATTATTTCTGTCTTTTCTGAACAGCACATACCCTTCACTACTTGTATTTCAGTCATCACAACTATTCTACCATGTTTCTGTTATCCCTATATCATCTGGTTTCACTTCCTGCACTGGTAGTTCTAGTTCCTCCAGTTTGTTACCCAGACTCCTTGCATTGGTGTATAGACATCATAGTTGTTCCTGCTTGGCATCACCCAGATTCCTTGCCAGATTAGGTAAAGTCATTTTACTGCCAGTATCACCTACCTGGCTGTTACCATCAGTGGTACTGGCACGATCTTTCCTCTTCCTTTCTCCTACCCTCTGTTGTTTCTTTCTCCATTGCTGTATCCTCTTTCATTTGATTTTTCTCCCACTCAGTGTTAGAATCAGGCAAGGAGATTGCATGAACATCTGCCAGCCATCTCCCCTAAATTCCTAGTGTAAAGCTCTTTTAATCAGTTGTGCCAATCTCCATCCCAGAAGTTTATTTCCCTCCCTGCTGAGGTGGAGTCCATCCCATGAGAACTGTCCTCTGTCCATGAATGCCTCCCAGTGATCGAACATCCCCAAACCCTCCTTATAGCATCACTGCATAATCCTCATAATCCTGTCTCTTGTCTCACCTTCGTTCTCCTCCTCTAGGGACAGGTTGAATCCCACTGAAGAGCATATGGGCCTCCATTTCTTTAAGCATCTTTCCCAGCCTGGCACAGTTTTCCTTGGTGCATCCCAACAAGAATCTAGCAATATAATTTGTTCCCACATGAAGGACAATCAGGTCTTCTTACCACATCTGGCTGATGGTTCAGGAACTGCTCCTTCTTTTCAGTCCTTTTTAAATAGTTTTACGATATATAAAGACTTATGTAATTCTGTTTTAAAGTCTTAGTGTAAATAGTTAGGTATAAGATCATCTTCAGTTCTGGGATGGGACATCCTCAAACCAAGCAGCCAGGTTTTAATCACTGTGTCTCCTGCCTTTCGGTCTTTTCGGAGTCCAACAGGCCTACAAGGCGGTGACATGTTGAAGGACACGGTCCATCGAGATGCTTGATTAGTTCAACCTTCATGCTGAAGGCTCCCCAAAAAAGGCAGAATAGGTTGCAAGCAATATTGTTGTGGGAAGCATTGGCAGCCAAGCCAGCAAGGTCTGAGCCTCTTAGAGGAGCTGAAAGATTGCATAGACTCTCCTCTGCCCCTAATTCATGTAGCAATAAAAGCCAACATAATCTCTGAAAATCATGTCAACCATAGTTCTGGACTCCAAGAAAACACCAGTTCTGAAGGAAGATCCAAAACCAGCAGATCCGAAACACAGAAGCAGAGGTGTCAGCCTCTGTATCCAGAGCCAATCCATAAGGCAGACGTTCAGCAGATACGTATGCTCAAGAGAAAACTAAGGAACCAACCATGGGGCCAGAAAGCATTGCTTAGATATGTCAGATCCCATTACATTGGATCCAAGCCTACTGGATCAGAAGATTAGACAGAAACAGAAAGATGCACATTATAAGAAGAAAGATACGCAACCTTTGGCTCTGAGCTGGGGCTGCGGCTGGGGGGGGAGGGGCAGGGCTGGGTGGTGCTCCCTCCCCATCCCGTGGGGGCTGGCCTGGACCCCACCAAGCACCCCCCGAACATTCCTCTGTGCCCCCCTAGGGGGGCATGCCCCACAATTTGAGAACCTCTGCCCTAAAGTGTTGTGGGGAAGCTGGCACTGTTACTGCCTGTTCTATGGGTAAACAGAAAGTGTCTGGTCTCTTAATCTGCTGCCTTCCTAAGCACTGAATTCACATGAACATCTCAGGGTAAGAGGGAGTAAAAAGCAGCAGAAAGCTGAAATCTGGTTAGATGTTTGAAAAGTATTGAGCATGTGAGATTACCCCTAAATGGAGGGGGGGATAGGCTAGAGGAATTAAATTGTGTGGGTTTAGGGTGCACAGAGTATATTGTTCATTCACCTTATTATTAAATTAAATTAAGTCAAAGTGGCAGACACTATCTGAAGCCTCCCACCCACCCACCCCAGCAAAGGGGAAAAAATTCATAGGGAAGGATTGCAGACCACACTGGATGAACAAGGCTATTAAAGCGGGCAAAAAGCTATAGCAGAAGGAAACCTAATGAAATGAGCCAGGATTCTGGGAATCTGAGTTATGAAGAAAGATTAACCAAGTCTGCTGATGACCTACATATTTTAGTAAAACAAAAGGCAGGAGTGGAGAGGGAAGCTCATGGCAGTAGATAAGCCTCTGAAAGGAGAGGAACAGATTGATGCAAATGAGCTATTTAAGATAGCAACTAATTCAAACCTGCTGGAGTTTGGAGTTAACCCTGGTATCACCAGGTATCTTCAAGGCCCCAATTCAGGAAAGTATCCCTAAACAGGACAGCATTTCAGCACATGCTATAGGATTTACACACATAGTTAACTTTAAGCATGTGCTTAAGTGCTGTCCTAAACTGGGGTCTTTATCAGTAACACATCTGTGCGAGCACTGGACGTCAATGAATCAGCCCTGGCCATGCTGGGATCAGGGCAGATTTGGACTGTTTTTGTCTTAATTAAAAAAAAAAAAGTGGCACAAATAAAACAAATTTCCTGTACCACCGTCAGTAGTAAGTGGTATAAACCACTTTAAAGGAAACTGGCCAAAATTCTGGGAGCAGGAAAAATAAATTGTGTCTGTTGTGGGTGGGGAAACGTTATAGACACTAGCTATTTGTTTCACTTTAAAACTGTTCTGTGTAGGTACATTTGTATTTTCCAGGCTTTTAGGGATTTATATTTCCCATGATATGTTCGTCTAGCACCTACATTTCTTTAATTGTAAGAATTTGATTAAGTAGAACACCAAAAAACCTAAACACCCCCAAACAATTAAATGCCAGTAGGTGGTATACAACCAAGAAATCATTAACCACAAACAAGAATGTGTAACTGCCTTGTCACACCTCAATTGTGTAGATTAGTGGGATAGCTAAGTCATTTTCCACTAATTGTGTAGGGACATATTTTTGATGCAGATTGACAAATTTACACAGTGCCCCCCCCCCCCCCAAATCCTCATAATAAGCTATTTACCCCATCAATACTTCTCAAATCAAAGCAGTTGTGCAGGAGACATCAGCTGCATGCCCAGATAAGTCATTATACACTCTTAATAGTGCAAAAATATCATGAGAAGAAGAGCTAGTTCTTGACTAAGGCGTCAGTCCTTGCTTCATTTTCCTGACTAGAATTAAGTTGTGCATTCAGAATGTAACCTGATACTTTCTTCGGTGTGTTGTAACATGAAAATTCTTTGGGTGAAGCTGTGTCACTGGTTCACAATTCAGGGCACTTAAAGTTCTGTGCTAGTGAGTGGGTCACATCTAACAATAGAAACGACGGGGTTGCTCAGTTTACTCCAGTTTTGGAAAATGCTCTACAGAGCTGCAGGTGCATCTCTGCTGGTTAGAATTTCTGTCTTGTTACTCACACGTACTGCTCTGTATGATTTGATATTTTCCTTTTGTAAAATCGGCACCATTTGATGAAAAGGGAGCTTCATCTCAGCAGCTTGTGTATTGTCTGGCTTACACGGTCTGCTCCCCGTGATGTCAAAGGGAGTTTTACTATTGGCTTCATGGGAACAGGAGTAGTACCATATATTATGGGCCCATTTGAACAAGGCCTTTGTCTATCTTTGTGTATTGTAGCTGATCATGCTGAGGTCTGAACCAGGGTTTTAACACGAGATTGTAAAAACATCTGTTTTCTTAGTGTGGACACAGCCTGGGTTGGATTTTCCAACATGCTCGGTGCTGGTGTAGCTCTGCTCCCATTTAAGTGAAAGGGAGCTAAATGCTGACTTAAATGAGAGGAGAGTTAGGTAACACTGAACTTTTGAAATGCCTCAGTTTCCCCACCTGTAAGACAAGGATAGTAATACTTCCCCACCTCACAGGGCTATTGTGAGGCTTAATTCAGATGGGTCTGTATAAAGCCTTGAAGACATCAAGTGCCAAGTATTATTACTCTTAGTGGTGACTATTTATTGGGTTATTAGACAGACCCTTCCACTAAGCGTGGTAAGTTCTATTAATGCAAAGAGGGACAATTCAGTCTTGTCACTACAGACTGAGGCCTGATCCTACGCTGATTGAAGTCAATAGCAAAACTTTAGTTGACTTCAGTGGGAACACAATCAAAGCTCTGAATGGATATTGATTGACTAACTCTACCTTTTCCCACATGACTGACGAAAAGCAAAAATCCCTCTGTCCTTTGTGTGAAATGTTGTGTGTGTGTGTATGTGAGAGAGAGACAGGAAAAGGAAGGGAGTCAGTAACAATTCATGGGGAGGTGGCAGAGCTAGCAGCTGCATGCCTTTGCAGCGGGCTGAGGACACACACATGCTGGCAGGAGGTTGGAGGATATGCTTGATCAGCCTTGTGGGTGGAGAAAATATCCTGGATTAGTTAGCACTGGCAAGGACTGGGGTGAGACAAATCAGATTAGAACAGAATGATAACAGCTCCCCTTTCACACAGCTTCAGAGCATTTTCCTTTGCTTAAATGAAGAGATCCACCCAGCGCAAAGCCTCGGATGGCGAAACTGAAGCCTGAAGACATGCCCCAAGTCTGCCTTTTCTCAGTTCCCCACACTGTCTAGTGCTCTATGCCCTTAGCATTTACCACGTACCCCATTCTCAGCACTGTGTGCCTATGACATGCACCAAGCCGGTCTTATTCTCAGTTCCCTGTGTTGTATGTTCACTTCAGGAGGTTCCTAATGAGAAAGGACCCTGGAGCTGCCCTTTCTCCCACACCATGACACCTTGGAGGGTCACAGGCACAATCTAAAAATACATTATGGCAAAAATAACACTGGCATCTAGGCCTGCAGCTGCCCCATACACCACCCCATGCCTTCTCCTGTTGGCCTCCCAAGACAGGGGGTGATTGAGAGTATGGGGTCCCCATCCTCCCAGCCTTGGAGGGATCCTCAGCACCAAACCAGCCAGAATTGTCTCCTGAATTTTAAGCAAGCCACTGTAGGCTGGGGAGGACCCTGAAGAGGCCAAATAGCCTACACATGGGGAAACCAAGGCACTGCAAGTTTCAATGAGTGGGCAAGGTCACCCAAGGAGTCAGGAATAGAATCCAGGTCATCTTGAATCCCAGTCCAGTGTAACCAACCACAAAACCAGCCTTCAATTTAAANGGGGGGGGGGGGGGGGGGGGGGGGGGGGGGGGGGGGTCAGACAGTGGGGGAGATCAGACAGTTATTTAATGACAGTGGATGTTGAGATTCAACAAGTTAAAGCTGAATAACCAGTAAAACACAAATTGTCCACATCACATGTCAAAATATACGAAGTAAAAATCCTTAAATCAAACTCTAAGAAGTTCTCAAGCAGCATTTTTCTTCCATTGCCTGTCTGTACATTTTGATTATTATCCATGGAAATATTTTTCATCGTTTTGTGTGTGTACAGTGAAATCAACGTTTACTAACATTTACCTCTAAAAATCTGATCCTTCCAAGCCTAAATATCATTAATGCCAATCAACGTAAGTTTATGGAAAATAGATTCTGTCAAACTAACTTGATTTTGTTAATGAGATTACTAGTTTGGTTGGTAAGGGTAATGGTGTTGATGTAATATACTTAGAGGTTCGGTACGGTATTTGTCTTGGTGCCTCATGACATTTTGATTAAAAAAGTAGAATGATACAAAATTAACATGACACACATTAAATTAATTAAAAACTGGCTAACTGACAGGGCTCAAAATGTAATTGTAAATGAGGAAACATCATCAAGCAGGTGTTTTTCTAGTGAAGTCCAGCAGACTTGGCCCTATGCATGTTAACTTTTTTATCAATGACCTGGAAGACACTATAAAACCACTACCCATAATGTTTACAGATGACACAAATATTGAGGGAGTGATAAATAAGGAAGAGGATAAGTCACTGATACAGATTGATCTGAATTGCTTGGTAAGCTAGATCCAAGCCAACAAGATGCATTTAAATATAGCCAAATGTAAACTTATACATATAGGAACAAAGAATGTAGGCCATTCTTACAGGATGGAGGACTCTGTCCTGGGAAGCAGTGACTGAAAAAGATTTGGGGGGTCATGGTGGACAGTCAGCTGAACATGAGCTCCCAGTGCAATGCTGTGGCCAAAAGGGTTAATGAGATTCTTCGCTGTCTAAAATGGGGAATATCAAGTAGCAATAGGGAAATTATGTTACCTCAGTATTTGGCACTGGTGCGCCTGCTGTTGGAACACCATGTTCTATTCTGGAGTTCACACTTCAAGGAGACTGTTAAATTGGAGAGGGTTCAGAGAAGAGCTGTAAGAATGATTAAAGAATTAGAAAGCATGCCTTGTAGTGATAGACTCAGGGAGCTCAAGTTATGTAGTTTAACAAAGAGAAAGTTAAAGGGTGACTTGATCACAGTCTATAAGTACCTAAATGGAGAACAAAAATTTGATAATGGGCTTTTCCAGCTAGCCGACAGAGGTATAACAATGGCTGGAAGTTGAAGCTAAACAAATTCAGACTGAAATAAGGCCCAAGTTTTTAACAGTGAGGGTAATTAACCATTGGGACAACTTACCAAAGGGCATAGTGGATTCTCCATCAATGTCAATTTTAAAATCAGGATTGGATGTTTTTCCGAAAGATAAGATCTAGTTCAAACAGAAATTCATTCAGGAAAGTCCATGGCCATTGTTATGTAGGAAATTACAGTGGTCCCTACTGGCCTTATAATCTATGAATCTAGGAAAGCAGAACGCTTCCTCACTCATAGTGGTTGTAGTGCAATGGCAGAAACATGTGGGGCCTGAACCAAAGCCCACTAAAGTCAATGGGAGTCTTCCATTGACTCCAATGGGCTTTGGATGTGATCCTTAAAGTTAATTTCAAACCCTCAGCCTCCCTATTTTTGGATCTTACAGTGGGCATAAGTGTATTGTAAAAGTCAGTAACTCAGATTTAGGGAATCCAGGCACATCCTCAATACATAAAACAATAAAAAGCTGTTCTCTTCTCAGTGCAAAGTGTGAACCTCTAAAAGCCCCAGAGCCAAAGCTCAGGCAACTTTCATATGACAAACAAATTAATTAAATTCTAACCAAATCTAGACAATAGTTGATTGGAGAAAGAGATTCCTTTATGCCTCGAGTTCTAACATTAATCTTTAATTTAGATGAATTCATCTTGATCTGGCACAGAGAGCTCAATATCTTCTGACTGTGCCACTTTGAGCCAAGGAGACATTCTCAAGCATCTTTTCCCCTCTGGACAATCCAATTTAGATGTAGACCCACATTTATTTTTGTGTGTATGTCTACAGCAGAAAGTTTGAATAGCAAACAAACGCTCTTCAGCCCCTTGCCCTGTATGGGCCCAGGAGGCTGCCTAAGGTATCATGAAGGCCACCCAAAAGCCCCCATTCTGTACAGAAACTAAAGGGGTGTGTATGTGTGTGTGTGTGTTTAGAAGGGCTTAGGGTTGTTTACCTAGCTTCTCTTATATGCACACGTCTCTATCTAATCTGTGTCAGCATTTATGGTATCTGGATGCTCTCAGTTCTACAAGGCCCAAATATGGGACATGATAGGGGAGGGGAATCTCCAGAAAGACAGACACAAACCTGTTCTTATTATTAGAGCAGGAAGCTTTAAACAATGTAGGATTCATTTCTTCTCTCTTTAATTATTGATTTTTCCAGTCCACGGCTGGATGAAGCTTCCCCCCCCCTCCCCCCCAATCAGCCCAACTTTCATGAGTCTTGTGCTCTTCCCATCCCAAAATTATTTATGATTTGTATTACCATAGCCTGTTGGAGCCCCAGTCATAGACCTTTGTGCTAGGCGCTGTACAGACACAAAATAAAAAGACGGTCCCTGCCCTAAAGAACTCACACCTACGTTGCCATTGCAGCTCTATCTGGCTCACAGCTGCGCCGGTTCATTTGCCATCCATGGGCCACCATTCTAAATCCTTCCCGAATCACCTTTTAGCTGCCTGTCTCGCCATGGCGCCAGCCAACTGCCACGTCCTTTTCTTATGCCAAATGACATTTTCTATCTCCTCACTTTCATGATTCAGCATTTCAGATGTAAACAGTTCACAGCACTCAAATGGAAATAATGCCAGATTTGTGTGGGCTGCAGGTAAATTTAGGTCCAGAGAGAGGAATGTCCCTTGTAATATGGGCTTCTTGAGAAGGATGCCTAGAAGTGTTATGTTAGTCTGCTATTTCTTTTTATACAATGCCAACTTCCTCTAAATATCCCCTAAATAACCCTGGTTGACAAGCTGTAGTCTGACACTCTAGCATTCAATTGCTGAATTTCATGGGTGGGGAAAAATAAATGAATGTTGCTTCGTGATTCGCCTTGGCACTGCAGTATTGAGCTCCCTAAGGGAACCTGCACACTGGAAATTCAGAGATTAATTAAATCTTCATTTTAATCCTTCCCTATAAATTGAATAATTTCTGTGAGCTCCAGCTAGGACTGGATTTAGCTCTCTACCCTCTTACCCACAGCCACAATGTGTGCCCAGAGGTAAGGTTGCAAGATTGTTCACTGAGGGGGCTTTGCCTTGGATCCATCTCCTAGTTTCTGAATGTGTTTGGAATTGGAGAAAGCAACTCTTTAAAATATTCCAAGTGACAGCTGTGAAACTGCACTCAGATCTGGGGACCGAGTGAAAGAATACACAACAATTGCTCTTTCTAGGATGACGGAGTCAACATTGGAAGTGGCGCCAGAAACTCAAGTCCTGTCACCTCTACTGTAAATACATCACTTTGCATATTCGTATCAGAGCAAGGAAAGTGCAGCCCTTCATTATTCGGAGAACTGTGTGCTGCAGATAAAAAGGAAGGGCCATAAAATAAAATGACAGCATGACTGAAAAATGTTACCCTCTATGTGCAGGGCTAAAATGGAACATTCTGGGATTATGTAAAACAGCACAGTGATATTTCTAGGTTGTAAATCTTAGATTGGGTGGGACTCTCAATTCTCAAGAGCCAAACAGGGATAGGCCCCAAATACAACCTCCTTTTTATACCTGTTTGCAAAAAATCTACGCCATTCCCATGTATCTCAAAACAAATGTTTAATCATTCCTCTTAATAAAAATCAGTGCCAGCCGACCAAATGTACTTATGATAAACCCTACAACAACTGATCAGTGGGTGTGCATGTTGGAAAGAGAAATGAAAGTTAAGAAGCAGATTCCAATTTCTAAGAACTTCCAGGCAGTTATAAATAAAGAGATGCTGAGGTCAAAGCTGTGCTAAACTATTTAAACATTTATAGCAAAATAGATTTCATTCTAGGGTGGCTGGGACCTAAAGCTGCATCTACTCTCCTTTTGAGATCTTTAGTTGTAATTTTCACTTATTCTATCAGATGGGAACTGTGCACCAATGAGTGTACAAAGTATTCTGGGCTTGCTGAGATATTAAAGATGACAAGGATGGGGGGAAAATTGGTTTTCTCCTTTTTGCTTTGTTTATGATGTATACAGAAGGCCCAAAAAGTTTTCTTTCACCCCCCACCTTCAAATGAGGCAAGTCAAATCTGATCTCCCCTGACTTTGCTGGGGTAGCCTTTGGAGACATAGATTTAGCATGGGAGAGGTCTCAGATGTGAGTGTGAAATTTCTTGGCCTTAATCAAAGAGACAGGAGTGTTGGATTCTTAAAGACGTATTTTCTCCTGTGTTTCTTAAGACATTTGTGTTAAGTAGGTTTTAACAACAACAAAAGTGTTTTAAATGGCCTGAAGAAAAATAATTTCTCTCCGTTAAGCAGGTTGCACACTCACAATATCCTTGATTGCCAGCAGCCTCATGGTTCTCCACGGATGCTTTCAGGAAAAACAGGGTCAAGATGACCTGAATTTCTCAGGTAAAAATGAACAGGAAAAATGCTTTGAAAAAAGAAAATTTTCCAGCCACTGTCTCACCTCATAAAGCAGCAAAAAGAGCACACATCCAATTTTTTTTCTTTATGTGTCACCTTTAAATTACATTCAGTACAAGTCACCAATGGTAACTTATAAAAACAAAGTGCAGGTCTGCACTACAGTTTAAGTCGAGCTAATTTATGTCGCTCTGGGGTGTGAAACAGACACCACCCCTTCCCCCGAGCAACGCAAGCTACAGGGACCTAAGCGCTGTCCACACTGGTGCTATGTCATCAGGAGACGCTCTCCTGCCAACGCAGCTTCCGCCTCTCACAGAAGTGGAGTAATTATGCCAATGGGCGAGCACCCTCCCATCGGCAGAGAGCGTCTTCACTAGATGTGCTGCAGCGGCGCAGATGCACCGAAGCAGTGCTCCTAGTGTAGACCTGCCCAGAGACTCATTATGGTGAGGGGAAGGAGCAACAGTAAATGTGTCTGACAGGCATGTTATGAAGGTATCCATGAGTTAGCTGAAGCTGCAATACAAGGAGGTGTGAATTAAAAGAATGGGCCAGGGCCCACCTCTCTCATGCGCGCACACACACACACACACACACACACACACACACACACACGTCTTTATTTTGTTATGTTAATGGCTCCGCACCCTTACACTCATCATCAGGCAGTTTCAACATTTCCTTTTTGTTTGTTTGTTCAGTAAACGTATTAATCATACATGTAACTGGGTGCAGTACATACTGCTGATTCACCTGACGGGGCTTTCCTTTCCAATGCCAGAGCTATTTCACAGGGATTTAGTTTCTAAACAAGGCCACAGGGATATGTGGCTGTTATTAATCAGCAAAGACACAAATAGCTCTTACTTGCTTTGCAGCTAAATCAAGCATATGGTACATTAACATGCACCTACAATCTTCATTTCCAGCATATTCACTTATCCTTGGTGCATTCCTAACTGATTTAGCCTCTGTCAATCAGGAAAAAGAAAAAAACCAAGGAAACAAAGTAGCTGCAATAGAAAGCTCATGCAGAATGCGGATGCAGCTTATTTAGTACATACCATAAAAACAAAACAAACCCCCAACCTAATTAAAAGAACATTATTAAGATTACAAAGTCAAGCACTCAAAATTTATGTGCATGCATTATGATGATGGGCCAGATTCTCAGCTGGTGTAAATTGCCATAGTTCTGTTGATGTAAATGGCACTACTCCAGTTCACATCCGTCAAAGATCTGGTGCAGACGTTTTAATTACATGATCATATACTGTTGTTTCCCCAGAACCTCTGCCTAGTTAAGTGCACAAGCTGGAGGATACTCAGGGAATGAATGAGGGCTGTGCAATGAAACTAAAAATAAAGGAGTACTGGGCAGTTTTAACATAGAGATTGCTGTGATGTATTGCAGTTATAAGATGCCCATCTCTGCTGTAGCTGGGTGGCAGTGAAACCTCAGTGAAAACAAATGTAAAAGAAAGCTGTGTGTACAGCCTGGGGAGATCCCTGCCAGCTTCCTGAGTAACCAGAGAAAAGATACAGTAAAAAAAAAAAATTAAAAAAATTTCCCAATTTTTACTTTGAACGTAGTGCATTCTGGGACCGGACTCAGGCTGTTTACAGAAATGACCCCTTCTAGGTTATGGGACTGAATGATGGGGAATAAAGTGGTTGAAAATTACAGCGAGGTTGGAGGTATAGTTTGGGTAGGAAGAGAACAATAATAATTCAGTTTAAGAAGCTGGGACTAGGAACATCATGGGCTGAGCTGTGGCCTTATTTGGCTTTAAAGAATTAAGCGTTGATCTTTGTCTGTGATTCAGCATTGTTGTTACTGCATGTGTGTCGACTAGCAGAATTATATCTGCACACGACCCAGTGCATTCCAAGGGAGAAGAGCTTGATCTGTAACTGGAACTCTGCAACTCAAACTGACTTTCAGCTGTTCTCCAGTTACTGCTAAGTATAAGGTGCAGAGTTCCTTGTGGATAGTGGGTTTTGATAACAAAGCTTATCTGAGCCTTGCCAGGAAAGATGATAAGCTCTGAAATAGGTTACAAATGAGCAGCAGTGAGTTTAATTAATTATAAAATAATTAAAGCTCTGTTCTTTTAGTTTGGCTTCCTTAGCACCCATTCCAGCTTAAATAGAAGCAGTTTGCTCATTAACTTGGTACAGGTGTGACTGCACCATTCAGCCCCAGCCATATCTGACGCACTTTCGTTCACTTTCAGAGCCACACCCAGTACAGGTGCAACAAATTAGTCACTAACCTGAAATGCAAATGCTTTTTGTTTGTGGTTTTCCATTCAAGGATATTGCTTTGGGTGTTCTTTGCACTTGTAATGGCAAAAGAAAACAAACCTGTATCAGAATTGCAGTAGGTCAGCTCAGGCTCCCATTCAGCTCAAATGGAACTGACAAACAGGCTTAAATGTAACTGGAATCCAAAGCTGAATAAGACTGTTGTCTGGTTCCAAAAACTAAATCCAAAGGCCTAATGTGGAGGGTGGATTATCCCACATCTACCTACTGTGGGGCCATCTGGTGCTAGCCACTATCAGAGACTGCATACTGGACTAAATAGACCCTGGGTCTGAGCAAGTATGGTAACTCCTGTGTGCTACTAAACAAGGACAGAAGGAGGGCCTGTTAATTAGGCTGTGACACCATTCGTGCTTAGGAAACTTCTTTACATAGCTTGTTATTTCCTGCTCCACCAGATTTTTGTTGATTACATTTTATTGCAGCTCTAATTTTTTTTTATTTTTTGGTCCGGGGTAACAAACATGCGGGAAGAGTGACGTATGCAGATCTCAGACTACAGCCTCTGGGGAGAGAAACCACCACGATAAGCTACCATTAACTGGCTCTTCCTCTTTTGCTTCCAAAGGAGAAGAAAATAAATCAGCATGTCAGTGTGGACAGAAGAAAATGTCTGGGATTTTCTTACTGAGAACACATGTTCCACCATTTCAGTAACAGCCTCTACTGATGCCTATCATTCTCCGATAGTTAATTGAACCAAATCCCATTGGAGTCGGTCACTTTTCCAAATTCTTGACAGTTTAATTTATCCCCTCTAATTACTGAAAGCGATTAGTGCACATTAGAGACTAATTGCTCACAATTTTCAATTTTGTAATAACCAATAACCACATTTTAAGTCTCTAGTTAAGCTTTATTGGCTTATCTCACTTTTGTATAAATGTAAAAAAACCAACAATACAGCCATGACTGAGGATTTATTTTTGTATGGATAGCAGGGAGTTTAATGCTGCACTTCATGCACAGAGATCAGAATAGAGTGATGAAGACATGGAGTGGCATTCAGGAGAGCTGGGTTTAGTTCCTGGTTCTATCACAGACTTCCTATGTGACCTCAATACCCTCACGCCTTTCAGGGAATTGTGGGAGTTTGGAGTCAAATTCCCATAAATTCCCTATTTTTCATGCCATTTTCAAGCTCACTGCCAAAAACATGGAAGCAGCACAGAACAGCAATGCTCTCTTGTTCATTTGAAGGACAGGGCAGGTGAATCTTTTGTACTGATGAGTCTAGCATTCAGACACAGGGTACCGAGGATCAGAGGCGGATTACCGATTTGTGGGGCCCTGGGCCAGAGCAAGTGGGGGTCCCTCCCCACTCCTTCCGCCTGCAGTTTCTTCCCACCCCCGCTCCTGCTAGGGAAATGGGGTTAGAGCGCCGGGACTTGCCCTACTCCGCCCGCCTGGTGCTCCTGCCAGGGAGCAGAGAAGCCCCCGCACCCTGACCCTGCTACCCTCCAGGAGCGCCAGGTGGGTGGAGTGGGTTGGGGCCCCTGGGCACAGGCCCCATTGGCCCAGTGGCTTATCTGCCACTGCTGAGGATGAGTGGACAGTGAATAAAGTTGACCAGGCAGCTACTGCAGGTATTCACTGACTGGTTGCATGTGGTCGTTTTGGGCCTGCACCCAACCAAGCACCAAGTGGTGGGGCTAGATCATGATGCAAAGCTGGGATGACCTAGCACGTTCCTCAAGTCTTGTGCTGAGCTCTCCACCCAGCCCTGCAGCACACAGGCCCCAGCATGATGAGAATTGTCCTCACGGGTGGTGACTGCCATCTGAAAGCTTGCAACCCCAGTTTGCTATTGCATGGCGGGCGGTTAAGTCTGGTGTGTTGGGAAATCTCCGGTGAGGGCAGTGTCAGCTTGCCCCACTTACCACGCACTGGGACGGTCCCAGTTTCCCACAATGGCTTAAAGTGTGCTGAAATCAAACAAGTTGAAACATGCTCATTGCTAAAGCATAGCTGGTGCTAGTAGTTTTCCTAACTACTGTAGAGAGAGAGATTTTTCCCTCCAGACCGTGCTAACCAAACTGTGCAATAGAAAACCATGTAACAGATGTTGCAACCGCATGCACTATCTTTGGGGACCATTGTATTAAATTTATGAATGTTTTACGTAAGACTGTGTTTTACCCCATGGGAGAGGGTTACCATAGTTTCTCCAAGAACTAAAAACAGTAAGGGGGGGGGGGGGGGGGGGGGGGGGAAAGAGGTGATTAAGATGAGTCGCTAAGACTGTAAACAACTCCAGCAATACATCACCCCTGGTGGTTTGCATTTACTCTTTCAAACTAGGTTTTCCAAAGACCAAAAGACGAAGAAAGAACTTGGGGTATGTTGTGTATTTGGTTGTCGTGGTAATAGAACCTTGTGTTGTTATGGCAACTGAGTTAGATTATTAGGGGATAGCCCAGCCAGCTTTGGCTGGCTGTTGGTTAGTTCTGAGTGAGGAAATAAATGGCTGCTGCAAGGTGTACAGCACTCTGTGTCTCCAGTGATTTCTTCCTAAAACTGTTGCCCCCAAGGATATAACAGGGTAGATAAAGACTGCAGAAGTCAACGGTGTCTAGAATTTTAGCTGTGTATCCCTTCCTGAGGTGACATATACCCAGTCAATATGAGGATAGACCTGACTGGGCACTCCTGGAGTGGACCACAGAGGGGGAACACAGGTGACAACTCTCACCACATAGACTAAAACATAGTTTATTAATATGGTTATAGCATGGTTTGCAAGGAACCAGACCAGAACCATGCTGCTGATAATGTGGTTTTAATCACAGGGCCTTACACTCAAACTAGCTGCTGCTAGGCTTGGGAACCAGTCCAGCTCTTATGCAAGAGGGTAAACATTAACTGTCATCAGGTGGAGGTCTTGTTTCTTCTGGGGGTTGTTAAATAAAATGGCACAAACAACTGTTGCTCCTGGACTAATAGGGCCTCCCATGTGTGGCAGGAAATGTAAGGTCTTGTCTACACTCAAAAGTTGTACCACTTCAGCTGGACTAGCATAATTAAACCAGTACACTCCCCCCACATTATGGCAGCAGTTTAAATGGGTTTATGCCAGTATAGGTTATATACCCATATAAACTGGGGAATAAGCTAGATCAGAGGTTCCCAAACTGGGGTTCGCAAAATGTTACAGGGGGTTCTCGGGAAAAAATTCCCTAATGGCGGACAGAGCTGTCCCTAGGAACCCTGGGCAGCACGGGGCCAGCAGCCCAGAGCTGGGGTGACCAGATGTCCTGATTTTATAGGGACAGTCCTGATATTTGGGGCTTTGTCTTATATACCCTTATATACCTATTACCCTGCACCTCCTGTCCCGATTTTTCACACTTGCTGTCTGGTCACCCTAACCGGAGCCCCTAGACTTCCAAGAGCTAAGCAGATCAAAGCAGGCATATCTATCACACTGAGGAGATTTAAACTTCAAGACTCCTTATAAGAAATGGAAAGGGAGGTCGATATTTTTTGCTGTTTTTAAAATTAAATAGGCAGCTAATATTGTTTTTGAAATTATTATGAAGAACAAATTTAAGCTTTGTTGTAATGTGCATTGTTTGCCTGGACTGCTCAAGACCTGAATGCTTGTGTAGGAGGAACTCTTCGAGTTGGCTTCTTAAATACTTTCATGCTGTTTCACATCAGATACTCCTTGATGAAACATAGGAGCCTTGTCTTATAACAGGCTTATTCAAAGTGATACAAGCTACGAAAGTGAGATCTTGGAATAGTGTTGCCGTTTTCATAATGTAATAATGTAACAATAAATAATAATAATTAATAAATAGTGTGTAATAAGCATATCACAAAAACAAATTTTAGATTTCCAAGATCGCTGCTTTTATAATTTATACTCAGGTAAAGGAGAAAATCCCTGGAAATAGTCATTTTTAAGAAGGGGTTTGCGAGACTTAATATTTTAGTGGAAGAGGTTCACAGGTTGTTGAAGTTTGGGAACCACTGAGCTAGATCAATATAAGGCATCTTTATAGCAGTATAACTGCACCCACACTGGGGGTTGTATCAATATAACTGTTTTAGTTAAAACAATCACACCCCTAACTGATATAGTTACGCTGCAGTGGCCCCCAAACTTTTCAGGGTTGGGCCCCCCCACCCCATACCCCTGTCTGCGTACGGGCCAGTGTGGGTTCTTACCGGTAAGCCGTACCGGCCCGTACCGGCCCACTTTCATCCCTGCCCCGACCTCTCCTGTTCCAGCACCCTTGAGGCCAACTTCTAGCAGAACCATGCCTTGGAACATACACATTTAACATAGCAGGGATGTTTCAACAGGAGCTTACCAGTGATTTGTCTGATTTCATTGTAAATTGCCTGTGTACAATTATTACAGCAGCTTTATGAGGATTAATAGCCTCAGTACCAACTAAGCTAGGAAACTACTAGTCGTTGTGAAGTGTTGCTGAACGTGTATGCATATTGCTAGATAATAAATTAAACAATCATTTTGTCCCAAACAGAAGGCCTCAGAATGCAGAATATGGTGAGTAATTAGGCAAAAAGCCGCTCTGCCTATTACACAGGAATTTAAGAATGTCCCTGAAGACTCCAAAGGAGGCTTGGACTAAGTAACTTTACCCAGCAAGTTGAGTATTGTTTCTAATAAAGCTTTCTTGAACTCACCCAGAATTGGGGCCCTCAGCACCAACGTTGCCTCTTTCTCAGAAAGGCTGCAACATTTCCCCCATCCTGAAGATGGAGCCGTAGTGCTGAAGCACTGTGCCGCAAGCCGCGAGCATTCTAGGCTGCTTCTTTCCCAGAATGCTCTCTGCTTTCCTCAAAAGGACAACAGAGAATATTTCAGCCAGGGAACAGCTGTTTTAAAAATATGCCATATACAGTCTACATAGGGTGACCAGGTGTCTGGTTTTTGACTGGAACACCTGGTCAAAAAGGGATCCTGGTGGCTCCAGTCAGCACCCCTGACCGGGCCATTGACTGTCCGGTTGGTGGTGCGCCGCAGCGTGGCTGGCAGGCTCCCTACTAGCCTCCACACTGTGCGGCTCCTGGGAAGCAGCGGCATGTCCCCCCTCCGTCTCCTATGCATACGTGTAGTTAGGGGACTCCGCACGCTAACCCCCGCCCCAAGTACCGCCCCTGCAGCTCCCATTGGCTGGGAGTCATGGCCAATGGGAGCTGCGGGGGTGCCTGCAGATGGGGTAGTGTGCAGAGCCGCCTGGATGTGCCTCCATGTAGGAGCCAGAAGGGGGACATGCCGCTATTTCCCGGGAGCTGCTTGAAGTAAGCATGGCCCAGAGCCTGCACCCCGACCCCCTCCCTGGCCCCAAACCCAGCCCTGATCTCCCTTCTGCCCTCCAAACCCCTCGATTCCAGCCCAGATCACCCTCCTGCACCCAAACCCCCTCATCCCCAGACCCTGCACCCCCAGCCGGAGCCCTCACACACCCCGCACCCAACCCCCTGTCCCAGCCCAGAGCCCTTTCCCGCACTCTGAACCCCTCATTTCTGGCCCCACCCAGAGCCTGCACCCCCAGCCAGAGCCCTCATGCCCCCCCCAACCCCCTGCCCCAGCCCGGAGTCTCCTCCTGCACCCCAAACCCCTCATCCCCGGCCTCACCCCAGAGCCCACACCCCCAGCTGGAGCCCTCATGCCCCCCTGCACCCCAACCCCCAGTGAAAGTGAGTGAGGGTGGAGGAGAGCGAGGGACAGAGGGACGGGGGCTGGAGCAAACAGTGGGTGGGGCCTCAGAGAAGGGGCAGGGCCGCAGGGCAGGGGTGTTTGGTTTTGTGCTATTAGAAAGTTGGCAACCCTAAGACTACACTGGCTGGCTATCAAGTGGTTTGGAGGATGGATGGAGATGCTGATTCTTTTAGATCTGTCAGGTGCCTTTGACACAATGGAGGATAAAGAGGTGCTGGCCAGCTTGGCGAGCCTAGGGAGGTAGCTGGAGTTGTTATGGAGTGAGCCCATTCCTTTCTTTCTCAGACATCCCAGAAGATAGCAACAGCTAATTACTCATTTGCAGGATGCCCCAGGGTTCCATTCTATGACTGTGGATAGTGGGGCTGCTGGAGTGGGGGGTTGCAGTGCTTTCATTATACAGATAAACCCATCTCTATGGGTCATATCTTCAACTGCATCATAGCAGCTTTAAGCCGCCTATACACCCTCCCTCAACCATGTTGAGCCAAGCTACACCAGCCCTGATCTCTGGCGTAAAGTAAAACAGCTGCCCACTGTTCCCCAGGGGCTGGTCTGGAAGTCAAGGTTCACCGAAGCAAAGAGATGCTTTGGCAACATCCCCTTTCCCCAGCCACACACTTCCTTGCTGAGGCCACTGGGGGTGTCATGGGAGCCACTATGGTAATTCTGTGCTCCTGTATGATTTCCTTATGTAGAGGGAATCATTCCCTGGCCAGCTGAGTCAGGTTTTAGGCAGCTTTGCATCACCAGAGCATTGCAGCTGCCTTTACTGGGCTCAGGGTCTGGCCCTCTATTTCTAGCTCATGCGACACGGCCGGTGCAGGAAATACAGCCAATCGGAATGTTCTCTGACTAGTTACTTTCAATTTTACATTGATACAAAAACAATAGACTAAAGCTTGCACAGTGTCCAGCAGAGGCTGAGGCCTGAGTGAGAACTAGCCCATGGAGACTCATTTGGACTAAGACTGAGGTGGGGCTTTGAAGCTGGGGGAGACGACACGAAGAAATGCCAGAGATGAGATCAGTTTCCTTGACTGGGGTTGGCTGAGTAACTTGTTACTCACATGAGGCCTGGTGTGTTCTCCAGCTGCTTCTGCATGTCCTGTTAGCAGCAGCTGCTAAGAGTCTGTTTGATCACTGTGGTTTTCTTTTGGGGGCTCCCCGGGCCTTTTCCTTGTGGAGGTTAGATTAGTTGTGTGAACCGCAGAGGGCTACACCTTAAATCTATTTGGAAATTGCAACTGAATGCAGTTGCTTCTTGTACCAAGGGGCATTTCAAATTGGGAGCCTATTACCCCTATGCACCATGCCCTGCATTAGCTACAGATTGATTTCCAGATGAAGTTTAAGGTTAGTTTGGCCTGAATTATTTGAGTCCTTACAACCTTGTGATACCAGGGCAGCTGTAATCAGTTGAGATGCCAAGCTAACAGCTAATGGCTTTTAAATGGGAGGGGCTTGGTGTGACATTTCCCCCCCCCCCCCCTTCATCTGACAGAATTGATGACCTTCAATGAAAGATGCAGGCCTCACCTATTTTCCCAGATTCTCCTGGGGGGGGAGGGGGGGACCGGGTTGGGTGCTAAATTGGGGTTTGGAACGCAGACATTTATTTGGAGTGTATGTGTGGTACATGTGCAGTACTGTACATAATGCCCTGCGTAGGTCATTTCCTGGATTTAAATAAATAGTTTAATAGCCCAACATGTCAAATAAACTTCACACGTGCATTTTTGAAACATCCCCTTTAGGTTTGTAAAAACACTGCCCAAGGTTGCAGCCGCCATCTGTTCTGCTAATTTGAAACTTTGCAGTCCCCAAGCAAGAGCTCTCAAAAAGTGCGTCTTTCTCTCAACCCAAATTGCATACCAGCCTCTGTACAGCAGCGCTATTATCCAGATAAATTCAGGCGTGGACCCAGGCCACAATGCACTAAATTAAACCACATCCAGGAGCCCAGATAAGGGTTAGCAAGATGGCTGTGTTATATTTCCTTTGAACAGCACACCACAAGGGTTATATGCACAGCGACAAGTCAGATGAAGTTTACAAAAATACCTCTACAGGTACCTCTGACTAATAGGAACTAAGAGTCCAAATATATCAGCACTAGCTGCTGACAGGAAGGGCTATGAAACCGAACACTTTGCAAGTGGGCAGCAAGAGGCTTAGGCCTCATTTACACTTAAAAATTAGATCGACCTAGCTACATTGCTCAGGGCTGTGAAAAAATTCCACACCTTGCATGCCGTAGTTAGGTCGACTTATCCCTGGTGTGGATGCAGATAGGCTGATGGAAGAATTCTTCCATCCACTTAGTAACTGCTTCTTGGAGAGGCGGATTAACCTTCTATCAACATTACAGTGCTACACAGGCCCAGTTCCATGGCAGTAACTGTACTGCTGTAATGTAGACAGACTGTCGGATAATCTTAGTGCACAGCTGCATGGTCGCTGTATACCACAAACCTTATGAATGCTGTTACTTGTAAAGAGACAAGGTGGGTGAGGTAATAGCTTTATTCGACCAACTTCTACACTGCATATAGTGCTTGTAAAGGGCAGCAGGGCCAAATGCTGCTCTCAGGAGCCTGGGTGTAAAATTTAAACCAACTGAAGTCAGTGGAGTTACTCCGCATTTTCACGGCTTTAACAGAAAACAGAATTTGGCTGGAGGTGTCCTAGGGTATTAAGTTCCATTAAAGTAATTCCATTATTTTCAAAGGTAGGTTTAAAAGAATTTGAAAGAGGTTTTTAACTGCAGCAATTAGTGCTGTCAAGTGACAACTTAAAATCCATTCAGCCCCTACTGACAGATATAATGATATGCAAAGAAACCCATAACTGTCATGGGACTCATTGCTAATCAAAACACCCACGCAAGAAGGAGCCCTATTTAGAAGCAATCTCAATGTGGATTCTGGTGGGGGTTGAGTTGGAAGTATCACTTCCCGACCCCCAGCTTTTGAGCAATATCAATGGTTACCTCACCAGTGCAGCACTGAAGGAGTTAAACGGATTCCTCACCCGATTGAGTAACTGAATTCTCTAGATTCTTTCCGGGAGGATCACAAATACTGAAGTAAGCAGATTTTTTTTTACAATAGAGAAACCAGGCCAAATTCTGACCTCAGCTGCACCCAGGCATCAGACTTCAGTGGAGTTTCAGGAGGTAAAACAAGGCAGCAGGATGATTCCTGGCAAAGGGCCCCGGTGGCCGAAAATACACTCACACAGCACAGCAATAATTTGTGTAACGCTAAGCACACTTTCAGCTCAACAGCAGCCACAATGGACGTTCCCACACCTACTCTAGCAGTATTGGCAACTCCCAACATTACTAAATCATGTCAGAACCCCCTGCCCCCCAAATCATGGGATTGCCTTAAAAATCATGACCTTATAAAAATAACTTTTTTAATTGCCTTCTGGTCTTGAACCTTTAGAGTTCACATTTTCCAGCTTTTCTTTTCTTTTCTTTGCAGCCATGAGCACTAGGCACTTTCACTAAAAAATAAAATAAAAAAATATATATATCTCACATAATTCCAGGAGCTGGGACAACCAGAAAACCCCCAAATATCACAAGAGTTGGCAACCTGGTATATGAACCACAAAACTACAGCAATTCGTTTGTCCACAGAGCTTGATGCTCACAAATGGGCAGGCTGGCCCAGTAACATCACAGCTAGCTCCATGCAGAGAAAGGTGGCCTGGTCATTTGGAAGTTGCTCACTTCACAGTCAGTTCAGTGCACTCCAAAGGAACGTACTAAGCCATATGTGTTGTAATAGAGTCAGATGGGCTTCTCAGTGTGAACTAATAACTTTGTGCTTAACCAAAGCATCTAAACCAGGAGTGGCCAACCTGAGCCTGAGAAGGAGCCAGAATTTACCAATGTACATTGCCAAAGAGCCACAGTAATACGTCAGCAGCCCCCAATCAGCTCCCCCCGCTCCCAGCGCCTGCCACCCACCAGCAGCCCTGCCAATCAGCACCTCCCCCTCTCTCCCAATCAGCTGTTTTGTGGCGTGCAGGAGGCTCTGGGAGGGAGGGAGGAGGAGGAGTGAGGGCACGGCAGGCTCAGGGGAGGGGGCGGGAAGGGGTGGAGTGGGGGCAGGGCCTGTGGCAGAGCCAGGGGTTGAGCAGTGAGCATCCCTGGCACATTGGAAAGTTGGCGCCTGTAGCTCCAGCCCCGGAGTCGGAGCCACATATTAACTTCTGAAGAGCTGCATGTGGCTCCGGAGCCACAGGTTGGCCACCCCCATCTAAACAATGTGTTTACTCTGAAGCCTAATGCCCCATTAGAGGTCAGCACTGTTAACTATTTCACTGCTGATTATTTTAGTAGGCACATGCAGCTTAAATGCTCATCTAGTGTGGTTGGACGCTGGGGTGTATATTGGGAATATGCCCTACCAGTTTAAAGAATAACCCTCTGTTGCCAGTAATGGTGCTTCCAGTGCCAGCCTTTCTCTCTCTGACTCTCAGTGCCTGAGCTGACTGAATTACTCACCCCCTGACTAGGAAAGTGCAGGGAGGGGCAAGAAACCTGTGGCTGTCTACCCTATCCCTTCTAGAGGAAAAAGGAAGTGGGGCCAAACTGTTTGTCACCTGAGTGCCTCCTCTAGAAGTGTATTACCAGCATTCCTGATTTCCCTTGAATTTTAGCCCCAAGTCACAGGCCTCACTGAATCGCCTTTGTCTGGGGGACCCGGAGCCGCTCTTTTGGCTTTTCTGCAGAACACAGAAGCTGCCCCTCCTCCTCCTCCCAGCTCTCACTGCCCCCTCCCTGTTCCCTTATCCTGTACCTCCTTGCAGCAGCTGCAGCACACAGGGAACAGCAGCAAGTGAGACAGGCCGCAGGCTCCTACCAGCAACAGCAGTGGGCGCTGCCACGAAAGGAGGAGGGTGCAGGGAAGTCATAGCATCTGGAGGAGAGAGCAAACACAAAGGGAGGGCTTGGTGTAGAGCAGGGATCTCAAACTCAAATGACCATGAGGGCCACATGAGGACTAGTACATTGGCCCGAGGGCCGTATCACTGACACACACCCAGTAGCGGTGCCAGCTTTGCCGGCGCCCTAGGCGGCGGAAGGTCCCGCCCCCGAAATCCCACCCCCAACAACGGCGGCGGAAGGTGCCGCCCCCAAATTTCTATGGGCGGCGGGGGCGCAGGCGCCCCCAAAATAGCAGCACCCTAGGCGACCGCCTAGGTCGCTTAATGGGAGCGCCGGGCCTGCACACACACCCCCCGCTGCCCCCAGCCCTGCCCCCACTCCACCCCTTCCATGAGGCCCCACCTCTGCCCTGCCTCTTCCCACTCCTTCCCTGCCCCCTATTCCAATCCCTTCCCCAAATCTCCGCCCCTGCCCTGCCTCTTCTCTGCCTCCTCCCCTGAGTGCGTGGCTCCCCGCTCCTCCCGCCTCCCTCCTGGAAAGCGCTAAGTGCCACCAAACAGCTGTTTGGCGGTGGGAAGTGCCTGGAGGTAGGCAGAGGAGCTGTTATACCAATAGAATAAAAACCAGCAGGATCTTATTAAGAGGGATAAGGCAAAGATGCCACATTTATTGTAAATATAATGATAAAGCAAAAGATAAAAGTAAACGTTGTTTGACTACTTATTTTTATTACTACTTATTCCTTATACACACACACACACACACACATATATATATATAGATTTATTTACACAATCATTTATTTAAGTTCTGTATAGGTGTTATAGTTACCAGCCTAGAAGTTGCTCATGCCAAGTTACTGGCCAGGTATCTTGGTCATGAGGATGGAGCCGAGTCTGTGTCAGATGCACCTGATGCTCCTGGAGGCTGGCAGCAGAACCAGAGACTCAAAATCATCAGTCTTGAGAGTCCATTCTTATAGGAATTAATTCCTATGTTAGTCTATGGGAACTGTTTCATCCTGCTGTTGCTGACTTAATCAGCAGATGGCACATTCTTGGACACATTCCTGGGCACATTCCTGGTGGCTCCAAACTGTCCAAAGTTTGTGTTTCTCATCCTTCCAGGTGATGGGGTGGATCCCAGTTTACCCTCCGGGGGGTTGTCTGGTGGTCCATTTGACACATTCTTCGGCCGCTGGATACTCCCTTTCTAGGCTGGCACCTCCCTAACCATTCATGTACATCAAGCATTCATCAACATACATTCCCTATCTTAATTTGCTGTCTCCACCACTTTCACGGTGTGTGCTAATTCATTCGAGACTCCCGGCCCTTTAATCACAGAGGGTGGGGGTCTGTTCCTAGGAGCCGTTGCTGTTACAATGGAGTGAAAGTCACTTAACAGCTCATAGCGTTTTTTACCTTGTATCAATTACAGAGCATGCTTAGAGAACAGAGTCAATTGACTGTTTCCAAGTTTTACATAGCAATAAAGTATCTTTCTAAGAACAGATACAATCCATGGCTTACAAGTTTTAACAGAAGACCCAAGAGATTTTTGTACTAGGTGAAACTGTTGGATTTTAGAGTGTGGGGGACAAATTGTGTGTGGGGGGCGGGTCACTGTCACTTGGGGGAATCACTGTTGGTACCTTCTTTAATATCCCTACAGAGCGGGGACGCGGCGCGCTGGGGGGAGATGGGGCAGTGGGTGAGGGGAGCTTGGCAGGCTGCAGCAAATAACTCCATGGACCACATGCAGCCCGTGGGCCGCGTGTTTGAGCCCCCCTGTGTAGAGACAGAGGAGGGAAGTACAGTGCAGTGTGCAAGGAGTTGAGACAGATGGGAGATATGGCGGGGCGGGAGGGGTGGGCACACAAAGGAGAAAGTGGGGGGGGGGGGGGAAAGGTAGGCCAGGATCTCAGTGTAAGGAGGGTTGAGGAGAGGCGATGCCAACTGAAGATACCAGGGGACATGCTGGCTTTGCTCCTCCCCCCACCCCGCCAACAATCGCTGGTGAACCATTGGGCCATTCCCCGTGTTAAAAGGAAGTGGGAGACAGCATCTACAGGAGAAGAACGGATGGGAGCAGTGTTATGCTGGAGGTCAGATGAAACCTCATTGCATCTGGTAGATGTAACAGCCACCCTTCATTCAGGATAAATGTGGAAACAATAGGAGCCACGGTCCAAAGCCCAGGCCACACGAAAGCCTGGTTAGGACTCTGAGCTATAGGTGCAGAGGGGTTTCAGTGTGGGCTGAAGGCAAATGCAGGTGGGTGGCTATTGTCTCATGGAGCTATTGTCTCGGTGTGAGAGAGAGGCAGCAGCAGACAGTGAAGCACTTGAGAGTGTGACTCTGAAAAAGCCAAGAGTGGGGGAGCTTTTGGGTAGAGTGTTGGCTGAAAAGGGGCTTGGATCTGTGAGCAAGGAACCTGTCTGCTGCTGTTTGATTTATCCAGCATTCAGGGGAGCAAGACTTTGTACCTTCTTTGTTAATACACAGGATTGCACCAAAGAAATATCTGACTCCATCGTCACCTTCTCCTCCTAACAGAAACAACCCACAAGTCCCTGAATGTTGGCTAACTGCTCAAGCCAAAAGGGGTCATGGCAGCATAGGTATGTGCTGCTATATTGGATCAGCAAAAGGATAGCAAGAATATTCTGACAACACGCTCTGTTCAGAGGCCCCTGAGTTTTGTTATTCATATAAATGTAACTGAATGTTAACCATAGTATACACACAGGCCTGTGGAGTTTGTGGGACTAGCAGCTCCCCAGTCCGAGTAAACCTGGGGATTTGTCCCATAGGGGGGAAAAAAATCAAACTTGGCAAGTGGGGATTTGTTACAGGGCTTCTGTGGTGGTGGCTGTGCCAGCTTATCAAATCTCACTGGGGCCGTCCATCCACATAGTGCAAGACCAAGGCAGATTTGGGACTTTCAGAGGTTCTTTTGGTGCCCCTTTCTGAGTGGCCAGGCCATTCAAACTCCTCTAAACCAGCTGAGTATCAGGAGCTCTTGTGACATCACCAACTCAGCTCTTAAGAGACTCCCCAGCCACAGAAAAGGGAAAAAAACGTTCAAAACTGAGGGTAGAAAATACTTTGGAATCCTGGTTGGTTTCACCAGGACTTGATCCCCTTAATCATCTCACTCCTCTGTCCACACAGCTGGCCAAAGGCTTCAGTAACTCACCCCACACCGCAGAAAGTCATATATCAAATTGTAACTGACCCCTCCACCCTCCAGGGATCTCAGTGTCATGAGGCACAGCACCCTTATGGATCTCATATCTGCCAGCTAGGACACAATCAGGATAGCTGCTTCAGCTTCAAGTGTTAGGCCCAATATACAGTATTGCCAACTCCAGGTGTTCAGACATCATGAGTCAGGCCCTAAAATATCATGAGATTGTCTTAGCAACCCCAAGGTTTAAAAAAATAATAAAATGTGGGTTCTTTTTACTTGCCTTCTGGTTTGGGGCCATTAGTGGCCATGTTTTCAAGCTTTTCTCCAGATCCATGGGTGCGAGACCCTTCTCTTTAAAATGAAAGCTGAGATTCTCCCATATTCATGTGACTTCAGGATCTCAGGCTTTAAGAAAAGCACCAACTATGGGGAGAGCTGGCAACACTGGTAGGCCCTGCCACAATGTGTACAGCAATTGTGGATGCTGAACACCTGAAAATTTAGCTCTGTGCTCTTTTCAAAATCTGGACCCAAAAGGTTTTCGCTCACCTAGTCTCACTGGCCAGGAGCATATGGGGGTGTTTGCCTGCTCCCTGCCAACCCACGATGCTCAGGGTTGCCTCCTGCTCAGCAGATTCATCACAATATGGATGATCACATCCTTTCCTTCTTCAGCATCACCCACAGGAGAGCTCTCTGCAGTGCCCTGAGTTCAGACCAAGTTAGGCTAAGCTCAGTTTGCTAGCTCTGTGTTGTGTGGATTAAAAATATCCAGCAATTTTTAATTAACTCTTTGACACAGGAATTTCCTACCATGATGTTCAAAATGCTACTGTGGGCTTCTCTAAGCTTGAGGGGGCCATCAAAGTGAAAAAAAAAAATTACAAAAGAGTTGCTTGAGTATGATTGACGCAACATGCGTTAAGGGACAGGTTACCATTTCAATCTTTCAGTTGCCCTGATATATAGAGGAACCAAACTCAGATTAACTGGCTCCAGTTGCAGTTCATTTATTGAAAGAGTGAAATTAATTCACTGGAAAAGGCGGCAAAGGGTTTTTTCCCCCGCCCCCCCGGCATTGTTAGCGAGTGATTCCAACCTCTCTCATTTTATTCTAACACACCCTAAAGAAACCATCATTATTCTGTCAAAAGAGGCTTTAAATATTGCCTCATGTCCTGCACATGACAGTATTGCCACGTACAGATCCTGTCCTGGCACTTCCACACACAAACATCAGCCTGGCAAGCAGAACACACTCTTAGACGGAATGGGCTGTTTTCTCCCAGGAGTAATATATACTGTGCATCTGCCCGGGTCCTCTTTCCCGCTCCTCCAGGTTTCATTGGCGCCTTTGTTATCAGTGCAAAATATACATGAGGCTTGAATCAGATTCTCATTCATGCCTATGTAATTTAGAGGCAACTTCCATTCAGGTCAGTGGAGCTGTACTTTTGAACAAGTGATGAGAAATCAGAATTGGGCCTGTGGTTTGGACTGGAGCATATCACTGAGTTTGGGAGGCTTTTAAGCTGAGGGTGCTGTGTTGGTCTGGTTAGTTCAGCCATCGCTATTTCGATTAGCTGAAATCATAAGCCTGTGCTTGCCCAAAAATATAATTACATTTCCCCCCCTCCCTCTCCTGTTATGTAATAGGCACCAGCGTAATGGCTTTGTTTTAGATTCCGAGTAATGCTATTTTGATGGCAGAGAGCCAGTTCTAGGCTGATTTTTTGTGGGATGGTGCTGGTGGGGAGAATGCAGCAGATTGGTTTGTCAGCAATCCATGTTTTGCTTTGGGGTTTTAAAGGACAGACACATTCTTCCAGCTCCACTAATCCTCCTCTGATACAGAGGATTTTCCTGCCATTAAATGATAGCTTTGGAGGGGAAAAAATGCCAACTCTTCAGAGATGGACCAGTAGAACTAATGGCACGGTCCAGAGAAGGATGGAGGATGAAGCCATTGCTCCGTTAGGTAAGTGATGTAACTATGAATAAATGAGTTCTTTTATTACGGGTTCATTGTGGCAGTTCATTGCTGGTTCAATAACGCTGCTGTGTAAAAGCATCTGTAGATTTGATTATGTGATCAGTCTCTAGCAGCCTAATGATTTGTCCTTATTCCCACCCATCTAGGCACATTTCAGTGGTTCACCTCATGTTAAAAACTTGGTCAAGCCCTTGCTGAAAAGCCCTGTGAAGAATAGTACAAAACTGAAGCGTGCACTGAAAAGGTCAGTGGCAAAAATAAATAAAAGGAAGAAATCAGTGCGAGGGTTTGAAGCTTAGGGGAGAGAGTCAGTTTAGAAAAACCTCTCTCTATGGCTTTCAATCTTCCTTTCTAGACACAGACACTATAATGGGATGATGATATGTGTAAATGACAATGGACTGAAACTGTCTCGGCTCCTTCCATCTACTTTTAGATCACAGAAGTTTACTTGCCAGACCTGAAATGCCACAAGTGAATAATCAAGGTGATGTTTGTCATCATTTTAAATGGTGAGTCGTATTTTTATTTTGTGAAAGCCAATCGTAGTTTCTAGGATTAGACCAATCACTTTGAATGTTTTAGGCTAACTCTGTATCATTTCAAACATTGCAAATATTGAAGTCATTTTAAAAAAATGCAGCAGTTAAATTGAATTGAGAAAAAAAAAATCCCCCCCATCTCAATCACAGAGCCATTTTGGTGATATTCTGAAACTGACAATATTTTTTCATTCTTTTATATTATACATATTTAATTAAACCAATATTACCACAAATTCTCTGTCTGAGTTGACAGGTGGTAAAAGTTCCAGCCAGTAGCCCAAGGAGCAAATGTGTTTTTTGGGGGAAAAAAAAGTTTTGAACAGAGTTTTTCTGTTTCTAGCTGAGATTTTAAACACATTCATCATTTTTTAAATGATTTGTATAATGGCAGCATAAATGTGTCAGTGCTTTGAATATGGATCTGCTGTCAAAAAAGACTACAAGTGGGATCAAGGTGCAAATTCAGAATGGCAAGTAGGTTTGGATTTTGAACCCTCAGAATTTGGTGGTGTTCAGATGAAGGATTTTAGCAGGACCTTAACTCTAAAAAATAAGGGAAAAAATACTGCAAATCTTCTGATACTGAGGGGTTCTGCGCTTTTTTTTTAATGGATTCAATATTTTATGCAGAGTAGAGAGATTTATTTGTAAATAGACAACCTAGGTTTTTGTGTTGTGAAAATCTGCTAGCGGTAGATCCACATTCAGCAGAGCAACAAAAAAAATTGCTCGTTACTAGAATCTCATCAGACTAGGAAGTGATTTGGCTTGACCTAAACTCAGATGTTTTCTTCAACAAGTCAAGGGATTAGAGAGCAAATTGGGAGTCAGGAGAGCTGGGTTCTGTACTGAACTTGGCCACTGACTCATTGCATGATTTTGGGCATATCACTTGGTCTTTCTCTGCCTCAGTTTACACATCTTTTTATGGCAATAATTAATTTAAAATGGCTGCTGTGTAACTGTGACTGAAATTTGTAAATCCTCCATCAGCCTTTATGATGACTTGTATAGGAAAGTTTTCACTAGGTTTGGGCTTTTTTTCCTCTTCATAATTTACAAAGAGTCTGAAAAGTGTTTTAACAACAATATTATGCTTGTTTTGTACCTTGGAATTATCAGGAAAGTCAAATCAGGTCTTCTCTTGTTTCGCTGGAGGAGCTGTAATGGAAGGGATTTGGGTGCTGAATTAGGAAAGGACTTCCTTTATCTAAAATGTTAATTAGTTATTGCAGTTAAATGCGTGTTAAGAAAAAAAACCCAAAAAAGAATTTTAAACAATCTGAATAAAATCCCTCCCCTCTTTCAATTGTTCCACATTCATTGACTTGATTCTTGTAGTGTCACCATTTTGCTAGCTCTCCAGTCACCACACAGCCTCCAGGGTAATTTCTAAAGTAAAAAACAATCAGAATTTTTTTTGGGGGTGGGGGGATGCACCCTGCTCCCATGTTCAGGCTTTCTTTATACAACATAAGGCTTCAATCCTCCAGAGACCCATGTGGGCAGACCCCTATGCTTTCATGAAATCCCATTGACTTTAAAGGGTTCTGTCAGACAGTTTGTTTTGCAGGATCGGGCTGGCCTGAAGGAGGATAAAAAAAAGGCACAAACCCAATTTAAAAAAATTTGTGCACAGATCACCTTGAAAAGGGATGGAAATGCTCAGAACACCCAGAAAAGCTTCAAACAACAATTTGATTTGTATATGAAAGCCAAAGAGGCTAGTCACATAGAAGATGGAGAGCTGCTGAAGCTTAACCTTTTATAGCAAAATCACCACAAACAAGTGGTTGCACCATTAGTCCCCGGGGAGAGCAAATTGTGGCCAGGCACCATTTAGTCTTGCAGCTTGCCTTTGAGGAAGGGGCGGTCTCACTAGTGAATGCCCCTTCTGCTACTCAAGGGCCCAGCGTGGAACTCGTGAGGCTGGCAGTGCTGTGAGAGACTTTGTTAGCAATGAGGAGGACACCTGGTTATTTTTTTTAAAGTAGCAGTGATATGAGAACTGATAAACTGCAACAGAAAAATCACTCAGCAGGTGGCGCCCTGCCAATGACAATGTCAAGAGCTTGTGGATGCTCTTTTTCATTCCAGTTGAACAGGAGGTGGGACACACCTCAGGAGAGCAAGTACAAAATGAAATCTGTTTTCAGTTCTCTCCCTAAAGATTGCATTTCTCAGACTTCCAGCTGTCTAGGCTTTCCCTTCACACACAGCCCCATGTGTCACTGCCTCAGGTTCCTGCTCCTCTTCTTTGAGTGGAACCAGGGAGTTTTCACCTTCCTCATCACTGTACATCCATTTGCTTGATCCTAACTACACAGGCAGAAAGCCATGGCAGCCACACATTTGCAAGGCAGCCAGGGTGTTAGGAAATAGTAACCAATGGGTAGAGTAAAGCAGGTGCATTACTGGAGGCTCAGAGCATCACCTTTCATATGGAATGTCCAGACGGAGGAAAAAAGTGTTTCAAAGATATTCCTGAACCTTCCCTCACGCTTCTCCACCAAATCCAGAGCAGGAATGGCTTTTTAAATACTACACTTTACTTTTAACTGCTAATAGTTCTCCTTATTCTAAAGCACCTACCCAGGCCACTAGTGGAATAAATATCAAAACCAATGGGCTTATCACAGGAAAAAGAGGCAAAACCCATAGCCATTGCAATGCCTCAGACAACCAAGCACTCCTCCTGCTAGCTGGCAAACCTGCTTGCAATGCTCCCAAACAAACAAGCCAATCCTCCGCCCCGCTGATAGACCTGCCAACCCCCCGAGCATCCCAGGCTCAGTCCCAGTGGGAGTACCTACACATTAATTGTGGTGATACTGAGAAAGAAGTGACAGAAGGTGGAAACATTCCTAAAAGATTTGAGTAGAGATAAATTCAACAGGATTATATAGGAACTGACAGAATTTGAGAGAGATTAAATCCATTATAGAATTCCACAGGAGGGTTTCAAAACCCTAGGGTAAAATAACCCTTCTCGAGTAAATTCTGTAGGATTCTTCCATGAGAGTTCCTGGTTCTCCTTTAGTGAAACTGTATTTTAATGGGTCATTGTTAGCGATCTGGCTAGATCTGTGGCATAAATAAGTCTTTTGGTCATAACTAACATTTACTAACTGCTCCTGGTTTTTCTCTCTCTCCTCCCCCCCGTTATCTGTGTGGCAATTGTACTGTTCCCACCACCAGTCATTCTATGTATCCCCCACATCCATGCTGTGTGGGCCTGCGTACGTTCCTGCCCTCCCAACTGTGTGTGCACGCAGGAGCGGAGCTGTTCTGTCCTGTGTGACCGTGCCGGCCTTCTGCAGATCCCCAGCGACTTCCCCTGTGAAGCCTCTTCTATCAACCTGGATAAAAACAGTATTAAATTCGTCTCAGAGAGGGCCTTTGGGACCCTGCCTTCCCTCAAATCTCTCTCACTCCAGCACAACAACATCTCCTTCATCACTCCCGGGGCTTTCAAAGGGTTACGCAGGTTGACTGAGCTTAAAATGGCTCACAACGCATACATCCGCTACCTGCACACTCGCACTTTCACTGCCCTCGAAAGGCTTGTCAGACTAGACCTAGCTGACTGCAACCTTTTCAATATCCCAGACAGGATTTTCATAGAGCTCCCTGCCCTTCAGGAGCTCTTCTGCTTCCAGAACAATTTCCGAAGGATCCCCGGAGCCATACGAGGCATGGAGAATTTGACCCATGTTTACTTGGAGCGAAACAAGATAGAAGCTGTAGCCTATAATTCTCTGCAGGGCCTGACCAGGCTGAGGTATCTTAACCTCCAAGACAACAGAATAAATGTCATTCATGACCGAGCCTTTCAAGATTGTCAGAAAATGGAGTATCTCTACCTGAATGACAACTTACTCAGTGACCTCCCAGAAAACTCCTTTGACGGGCTGAGGCACCTGAAAATGCTCAATCTTGGTGGGAACTTTCTCAGGAACGTGTCCAACACCTGGTTCCGGGACCTGGTTGAACTGGAGGTTCTGTACTTGGACCGAAACAGGGTCAACTACATTGAAGAAGGGGCATTTGAAAACCTAACCAGCCTGGTCTCTTTGCATTTGAACAGTAACAACCTAACCACCCTGCCTTTTTCTGTCTTCCAGCCAGTCTATTTCCTGGGAAGGCTCTATCTTTTCCGGAACCCCTGGGAGTGTGACTGCAGGCTCGAATGGCTGAAAGAGTGGATGGAGAATTACAGACTTGTCAGGGATATTCCTTGTGTCTCCCCCTCCTCAGTAGCCGGTATTGACTTGGCGGATGTGCTGTTTGACAGATCACCTGAAGGTTATTGTCTTGACCCAGTGGAGTTAAACGTCACGTCCTACAGCCCAACCCCTACTGAAGAGCCTCACTCCACCACAGAGAGCAAGTTCAGCAGCCTTATCTCCAAGCTCCTGCTCCAGGAGGGCCTTCCTGAGGAGGTGGCAAACACCACTGAAGCATTAACCAACACCACCCTGTTGGACAGGCTAGGTGATGAGGTTTCCTCAGGGGTGAGGGAATATGCTATCTCCTGCTCTTTCCACCTCCTGGCACTCATTACAGCTCAAGCAGTGATGGTTCTGCAGAGTAAATAACCCAAGGGCTGCCTCAAGCACGTTGCTATGTAAGAATTGAGTTTCTGTAGAATGTAGTCATTAGAGAGCAGCTGATGCTGCAGAGTTCAGATGCTGATTTGGCTCCGAATTTCCTGGCAATACAGGGGGTGTTTGGGTCCGGGAGTTTGGATTAGGCCCATCTTTGGAAGTAACTAATCGCCTGGAGGCAGGGATTTGATCTGTTTTGTGTTTGTGAAACCCCAGGTCCATTGACAGAGCATTATGAGACAGCAGCAATAATAATGAGTTTGAGCAAACAATTGTCTCTGGGACAGCAGCTTTCCTCTGCTAGATGTGAACTGAAAGGGCTCCTTACTGAAGACAGCACTGCAGCATTTATTCATTTAGGGCCAATCCTGATTCTCTGGAAAAACTCACATTGATTTTCATGGGTGCAGGGATTGGGCTCTAAAATATGAGCCTCACCCATAAAGCCTGAGACACATAATGAACCTGAGCTTCTGCTCATGGTGTTTTATGCTGATATAACTCCATTTACTTCAGTGGAGTTACTTCTGATTTACACCAAGGCGGGAGGAGAATCAGATCTATTATATTCAACATGCACGCCTGCTGCACTATGCAGTGTGCACAATGCCAAGAGGAGGGGGGAAAGTGAGCAGGTCGGTAGCCCTGTGCTAAGGTCTGTGGCTTATCAGTCACATTGGAAATTGCATTTAGGAAGAGCAAGCCATTTTGACTGTGCCTACACATTTTTCTCATTCTCCCACCGCTGCTCTAACATAGTGTTTCTCAACGCCATCACCCTGACACAGTTTAGGAAGGCAGCAAGCTGGTTCCTGGTATCAAAAAGGTTGAGAAACTGGTCTAGCACCCGTACAGCTTCAGTGGTGCTAGGAGGAGTGAGCGCGCTCATGTAGAGAGGGCAGCAATGCTTTTACTTGTTATCTAACCCTCCTCAGAGCAGATTTAGATGACACAGTGGGAAACCCACCCATGGCCTGTCTATATTAGCCCTCCCACCTAGTACCAGTGGAGCTGTGCTGGTGATAGACCAACAGTGGGGCACCTGAAGAAATATGGGTTTAGAGCAGGCTTCCCTGACCTGGTAATTTCTTTGGGGCCTGTATGTGGGTATACAAACACAAACCAACCCCCCCACTCGCTGGGGAGGAAAAAACTAAAAGGAAAATAGACAAGAGACTTTGGGGAATAAATGGCTGAATGATGGTGGGTAATACAGGACTTCACCACACAAAGGCTAATTTTAGCAGTTTGTGCTTAAATCTGGGACTGGCTATTGCCGGGAAGAACTGGGGAAACAAAGTTTTAAAAAGGGCTTAAAAATATGACTGATTCTGCATGTAAGTCACACAGGCCAACCACAGTAGCTTCCACTAGGCCATTATTTAACATGGCAGGAGCTGTTAGTGGTTGTGTCCTCAAGGAATATGACCAGTCACCATTCCGAGTTAAACAATTCCACTCCTCGTTTCTGCCGAGCCCCTCACAACAGAAAGGAGGCAGCAATGGATGTGGTTTAATTAGGTCACAATTTTATTCACTTAAAATATCTGGCAGTTAATTGTACAGTGCAGGTCACCATCCTTTCCTTTATCATTTCAAAATAATCTCCCACCCGGTCCCAGCTATCCCAGTGCTGGACCCTGCCGCCATCTCCTTGTATAAGGTAAAAGAGGACTCAGCGAAGTGAGGTTGGTTCCCTGCTGTTCCAGACACAGAAGCCCAGTACTGTCCTTCCTCAGCTCCCTTAAAGAGAGCTAGAGAAAAGAAGGGTGGGGGGCAGGGTGGGTCAGCTCTCTGCTGTACCAGACATAGGAGCTCCAACCCCCCAACCCCTTCCTCAGAATCCTTAAGGGATGCTTTCTTTCAGATCTTTTTTCAATCTGTTTTAGCAGGTGACTGTACCCTTCCATAACGCGTATGCGCACTGGACACCTGCCACAAGTTTTACCTCTTAAAAGGTGATATTATGACAACTCCCCTACCCCACCGTACTGGGTCCCAGACCTGCTGTGGGAAAGGTGAAAAAAAACACCCTGCCTTGGCCACTCTGGCAGTGAGGGAAAGATTCCTGCCCAGCCCCCAGTGAAAAAAGGGGACTAGCATTATGCCCACAACAGGTCATAAGGAAACCCAGTCCTTTGCAAGTTTCATGGGAGGGGAGATGGGAGAAATCATGGCCATTTAGCTCATGCAAAATGACTGTTCAGCTCATGAACTTCCAGGCCAGTTGGTTTCTAAAAGCAGAAGGATTCTCCTCCTCAGTAAAGTGTCCAGCCAAAACAGGGGTCTCTTGTGGCTTAATCATAAACTCTATTGGGTTCTGGTATTATTTACCCCACCTTTTCAAAGAAAAACAACTGCACGACAATTAACAGCCAGCAATTTCTGGTGCAGTGGTAAATATTCCCAAATTAAATCATGTTAGTGGAGGTAAACTCCTGATCTGTCTGTAGTTGTATTAATTTTTTTCCCAGTGAGCATGCCAGGTGGTTTCATAAATGCCTGTTTGACCTGTTTGGTGCATTAAATTCAATGACTTTGGCTTTCCAGGCTATTTATGAATGCATTAATCTTCTTAAATGCTAAATTCATCTGTGGATTATAAATGGTTGTTTTTCAAAACCGTACCAGCCAAATGCTGCAGATTAAGTAGAAGATTTCTTTAGGGGAGCATTATTTCACCAAGTCACTGAAGGTTTATCAATAGAAATTTGACACAAGTTGCTAGTGCACTGGGCACAGTGGTTATTTTTCATTTCCTACAGATAGATATTTGTTGTATGAACTGAATATTTTTATTTTCTGCTCCAAGATACACAAAAATTGAAGGGCATCTTATTGTGCAATTGTTACAGGGAAGCAGAATGTGGATTTCAAGTTAACTCTTGCTTCAAATGTCTTTCTTTTTAATTCCGAAGAGGCCGGTTCAGCTCTGAAATTGAATCAACTCAAAGTTTATGATTCAGCTGTGACATCTGAGAGACAGTAATGTGGAATGAGGAACAAGCCACCACACATGACATTTTACTGCTTGATAACAACATCTAGAAATTCAGAGTGCTGGGGCAGTGGTCTTAGTTCCTTACAGATTAAATGTCTTATATAGCCAAATAGTCTTACCATTCCCAGAAAGCTTTTTTCTGCAATATTATAATAAATCTGTGGCTGCCTAGGAACTCAGCTGCCAATATGCCGTACCGCATAGCCACTCAACTTCACTGCACTACAGGGGCCAGAGCTCATCTTCTCCTGATTGAAAAGCCTACCTGAGCTACGAGGCAATTGGCATGTTACCACCAGTATAGAGCATATGACACAGAATTGAGCAGTTCTAATTCTATTGAGAAGAGCCCATGGTATGTGTATGTTCACACACAGGCAAATTCATTAACATAAAACAGTTTGATTCAGATTGTTAATACACTTCCTTAACTCTGACTGACTGACTTGGTGACTCCTCCCCAGCAAAGAAGTCTGGAAAACAAAGGGCTATGTTTTATTAAACAATAGTTGCAACTGAAAGCCTGCAAGGAGATTTCAGTGCACCGTGGGAATTTTAAAGCATGTGTTGGGCTATACATGACCTGTCTATTTGTTTACCTTTCACCAAACTTCTTTCTAAGGCCCTATGATCTTAAATACAGAGTATTACACTGAGGCATCTAGTAACAGTAAAACTGTTTTTCAAATGATAACTTCTGTTGAGTAGTAGGCAAATTAAAAATAGTCTTGTATTTGGTTTGACTAGTTTGACTGTGTTCTAGGGACGGTCTCAAACTGCAAAATTTGGCTCTAGATGCATTGGTGCTGCCGCACCCACTGGCTTGAAGTGGTTTCCATCATAAACAGGGTTTGCAGTTCAGTTCAATGGGTCTCAGCACCCCCACTATACAAATTGTTCCAGTGCCCCTGCTTAGATGGCAAACGACCCCGGTGTTGATGAGATTTGGGATGTTGACTTGGGGCACTATAATGATAGATGCCATTTGCAAAAACTGGCTCTGGATTTCAGAAATGTCCAATGTCAATATGGGATTTGGGATCAAGCCCGGCTCTACTTTATTCTATACATTTCTGGAGAAAACTCCAAGGGGATCCTTTCAAGGCCTCCACTGAGCCCAGATGTTCCTCTTCATTGCTGCACATAGTCAAGGTGTATTGCTATCCTTAAAGTTGGCTAGGTGTTTACATTGAAAAGCATCAGACTCTCACAGTGAGGTATGCAGGCTCCTGCAAGGTTTTTGGCAGCACAAGTGGCAATTCAGTTTAATAAGTGAATAAATACTACTACACCTCTACCCCGACATAACGCTGTCCTTGGGAGCCAAAAAATCTTACCGCGTTATATCCAAATTCGTGTTATATTGGGTCGTGTTATATCAGGGGTAGAGGTGTATATACTTCTTTGCTGATGTTCCTCTTTGTCTTTAATAGTAGCAGCCATTAAACTATGCGAGAGAAGGGGCCAAGTAGGGTAGAAAAGAGGAACTATGTTGATTATGGACACCAACCTTTGACCCCAGATTTCTATGGCATCTGCCCATGTCATCGTAACTTTCAGAAGCCTTCAGGAGACTTACACTAGAGGACCAGCTTGGTACATATCAACCCCAGGATCAGGGGAGCACAAAAGCCACCTTGGCTTTTCACTTCCTAAGCTGTGCGGTGAACCTCTTGTTTATAAATGAGGACCTGTGCTGCAATATTTAGCTAAATCTAATCAGCTAACTAACTGTACTGAAGTATTTGGATCCAATCTAAATGGCTAACATCATTCAAATTCTCACTGAGGAGGTAAACAACGCAGCAGACCAATGCCTGTTCCTAGCCAGGGTTTTCTTCTTGTCTGTAGCAATTATATTTATTAGGTGCATGTAACTCTATGAAATACAGACTCTTATTAAAGAGTTGACACTAAGCACCAATGCCAGCTGTAAAGACATATTGCAACAACAGAAACATTCCCAGGAAGAAAAATTTTAAACAAATAATCATGAAATCAGACTTATATGCAAATTCTCAAGCCCCAGTCTGAGAAACTCTTTGCCTTAAAAGAAGAAAGAGACAAATCTTGTATTTACAGTCCAACATCATATAGAGGAGATGTCAGAGGCATTACTTAAACCCCTTCAACTGCTTAAAAAATCCTGTTTCAGGAAGAATTCAGCAAGTGCTTTGCGCCAGTCAGTGGTGATGGCTGTCATTTGTTTTCATGGCCTATCACTGGGGACTGAAATTTCCCTCCATGTAGCAATTAAATCCCACTGAAACTTTATCTTGAATGCTTAATGCATATGTCTTGTGCAGGTCCTCTGGCAGAGGGGAGAATTTCATTCCAAACACCCAGGCCACAGGGTAAGAACCAAACAGCAAAAATATTCTTTACTAGGCTTTGCCTTACCTTTCAGGTTTACGGGGATTCTCCATGCTTATTATTCTTGGGGTACCTGATAGTTTAAAATACACCTCTACCTCGACATAACGCGACCCGATATAACATGAATTTGGCAGTAAAGCAGCGCTCCAGGGGGGCGGGGCTGCGCATTCTGGTGGATCAAAGCAAGTTCGATATAACGCGGTTTCACCTATAATGCGGTAAGATTTTTTGTCTCCCAAGGGCAGCTTTATATCAAGGTAGAGGTGTACTAGGGTTTTCTTTTCTTTTGGTATTTTATTCATTCATTTCTCCTTTACCGTACACACTTTACTACTTCTTCTCCTTAATAGCCTAAAAACGACCACTCCATTATGTCTGACTTGTTGGCTTACATTTGGTTGATCACTAGACTGCTGAGACTATGCAGTAGGACACCACAGATACTTGCCCACGTAATAGTATGCTGCTCGGTACTGATTGCCATGTTATAGTCTAGATGAGTTGACATTTTCATTATAAACCACAATTTGGGGGGTTTAATAGGTCAGCCTTCTGAAAAAGTGTCTTTCAGAAATTAGGTATTAATCTTACATGCTATAAACTCTTTTGGACAAAGACCACATCTACCATTGTGGTTGAACTGGACAACATAGCCCTGATCCTGGATCAAGACCTCTGGGCACCATTAAATAAGTGCTCAGTTCGGATATGATGCGACCTAAATGATTTCAGTAGCTGCCCCCCTTCTATTTTTTCCCGTTTTAAGCAGTAAAAGCAGAGCTGATACAAGGCTTTAGATGCTTTCACGCCCCACTAACAGTAGCGCACTAAGCTATAAAAACAAACGTTGCAGGGATGTGATGTTAGAGCAGCATTTTGATATTCAAGGGCGAAAATCAAACAAGAGCCAAGGGGATGTTTTCAAGACAGCAAGTGCAGAGCTTTGCTTTTTTGTGATGAAAAAAATCATTTCCACAGGCGCTAAAATGGGGCCTAGCCTTTGTCAGAAATGTCTCATGAGGATTATGCAGTTAATAGAAGACAAGACTGAAAAGAGAACACTAGCAATACTAGAAAGAAAAACTCTGAAGTCGTTGTTACAACATGAGGAAGGCAAAATTGGTTAAACCCCCCCCCCCCCCAAAATGTACATCAATTCAAATTGAGACACACACCAATTATTGCGAGCAGACTGGTGCAGTGTTCCACACTTCCTTTAGACTGTTAGCTCTTCCGGGCAGGGACCATGTCTTCCTCTGTGTTTGTGCAGTACCTAATTCAATCCTGATCAGAGCCTCGAGATGTTACTGTTACAGAAATAATACATAATATTCCCTAAATCACTTTCCACCCTTCAGAATTTCACCCGGAGGCCAATTTTCAGGGTCATTCAGCCTAAGCAGGCAATTTTAAGCAGCAGAAGTATTATTTGTATTCCTGTAGCACCTAGTGGTCCCAATTGAGATCAGGGCCCCATTGTGCTAGGTGGTGTACAAACACATAGTGAGGGACAGACCCTGACCCAAATAGCTTAAATATAAATAGGCAAGATAGACAATAGATGGGAGAGGAAACAGCGGCACAGAGGGGTGACGTGACTTACCCAGGTTCACCACAGCAGGTCAGTGGCAGAGCCAAGAACAGAGTCCAGGTCTCCTGACCAGTGCCCTGTCAGCAGAACTACTGCATACTTTCTGTTCTCCACAGGCAGCCCACGTTTCTGTTGGTTGGATTAATACCAATATATCCTCTCTACTTTGCAGACACACTTTATCAGTCCAACTCTGGCAGGGAGTGAACGTCAGACATCTCCACCAGACGCTGCAGACTGTTTACGTAAGGTTCAGGGACTGTCAAACCATTAAAGGCAAGGAAATTCAGAGTTAAAGCAGGAGCCTAAACACTGCCTGGCTCTCTGGGCTGAGTCACAGAACACAACTATAATCACTGAGGTTGTGCCTTACCTAGGCAGATGCTTAATTGTATTTTAACTAAGTTTTTTTTGTTGCAGTTATAGCTTCACATTTTTGCCAGGCCATTACACAATATTCTACAGATTATTACATATTTAGGGCCAGATCCTGAAAATCCTCACCTGTGTTAATAGTCTTTACTTATGCAAGTAGTTCCTTCAATAGGGCTGCTCACATGAACCTGGATTTTCAGAAGTAGGCCATAAGATTGTAATTTCCTTGGGGCAGGGACTTAATTCTTCTGTGTCTTGAACAGAACTAAGCACGATTTCGACATATAACAAATCACAACTAGTACACTTGGCTTCATTTGCTGGGATTCTCAGCAGCAAGAATAGAATGCATGGTGGCATGTGGAATATCTTCATTTATTACCATGCAACACTCTAATAAGTGGTGACACCAGGCACTAAACCCTTCAGGCCTGACTCACATGCAGCTTGTGTGTATCTGACTAGAAGGATTTGATCCACTTGACAATTCTGAAAGATCCCTACTGAGGTAAATCTCAGTACGCAAATTCCATGCAATGTCAAGATTTGTACAGCACTCAAACTATGGCAAAAATGGAATGCACAGCTGGAATAAAAAACTATGAAAGGTGAATTACTGCACTTCCGCAGAAGACATTTTTCAAACTAACTGCCTGAGCAATCAGAAAAAGAAGTAAATAAAAATGAATAGGCACCAGTACAAACACAGGATTAAAGGCCTGATCCAAAGCCTATTGAAGACAATGGGAGTCTTTCCATTGGCTTCAGTGGGTTAAGACCAGGCTGCCTTACGTGTCTGCAAAAACATTAAAAAGAGAGTCACTGAGTTCACTCTGTGGCATATGATAATGTACAGGAGTTGGAACACTTTGCTGCTATCCTTCAGAAATCAGCATAATTAAGGCGACATTAGTTTACATATTGTAAAAATAAAATTAACTACTCTAGAACAGAGGAACCCTCAAATTGTCACATCAGGTTATGATTTGGCAGATGTATTAGAACCCTGCAGAAACGGAACTCGACACTAAGAGGGTGACAGACAGTCTTCTACAGCAGTGTTGTTCTAATGAACAACTAACTATGTTTTGGCAGCAGGAGAGGTAATGAGGAAGATCTCCTTTCTTCCTCCAGGTGAGTCCTAGGAAACACCCAGTGTGCTTGAATTAGACACCAGCTTACATCTGGAGTGGAAAGAGCAAAAAAAACAAAAAAACCCACCCCAACTTATTTACATACTATTTTAAGGATCATCTCATAACTGAATTATCTGTGAGCCAGCTGATTAGACAAATGTCCTTTCTATCTTTTATACATTGTATTTATGAATTATTTTCTCCAACTCCGAAATGACAAAAGCCCATTTATAAGGTTTCCAACAGCACAGAATCCTATGTTCAGTCTATAAATAATATGGAGTTTCTCTAATCCCCTCCATGCAATGGATAACTTCACAGAGTGCTTCATTAACTCATTTACTTATGCTTCAGACACTTAGTCCTTACATCAGTTTTATACTTATTCTGGCAAGCGGGCAGAGGAACAGCCACGAGCTCAGGTATTCCAAAGGCACATAAATAGATACACATTTAGGAGAAAAGGTTTACGAAGAATCTGAAGCTTTTAAAATCCTCCATAGTTCTGGTGGTAAAGGACAACCTCCACACACCAGTGTCATTGCACACTAATACACTGCTCTACTACTTAAATTGGATATGGTGCAATTTACAATATCCTCAACTCTCCCTCTTATCACGGAGAAATACTTCCAAAACCTTTTTTTATAAAAAGGCAGTAATAGAGGGGGGAAAAGGATGGCAACATTTTATGAAAAACAAATCCTAGAATCAGGTTTGCAATTGTGATGTTTCCACACCACAATTAAACGAACAGGATGTCCTGGTATTAGCATCAGGTAATTGTGCTACTTTAGCATGTCAAACTTTCCCCTCCCACACCCAAAAAACAATCCACACCTGTCTTAGTCACAGGTGACCTTTTAGAAGATAATTTAAAACACAAACCCCTCAAATTGTGTATCTTTTTACAAAGTGTGGGCACTCTCTGTGGTGGCACCCCTGGCTCTAAGGGTGCAGCTTAACTGCAAAAAAAAAAGGCATGTTCTTAACTTGGGTTAACTAGCCTGTGGTGGCTAAAGTATTAAAATAGCAGTGAAGACACAGCAACTCAGCTTTTAGCTTGGGTTAACAGCTCAGGTTCAACCCCAGTTTCCCCTGTAAGCTTTAACTTGACCTGCTAACTAGTGTTAACAGCTGAGTTGCCGCGTCTTCACTATTTTAACCTGAGTTAGTTAACACAGTTTAGCTCACTTAAGAACACACCTTTTTTTTCAGTGTAGACATACCCAATTAGCTCCTGCCGCGTCTTCCCCTCCTGCTTAAGAGACTCTCACCTCACTATCCTGGACTATTTAATTAAAAGCAGTATAAGTGAAGGCTCCTTCAGTCTGAAGTTAAAAGTGAGTTAGTTAAACACAAACCAGCTCCTTCATTTCCTTTGGCTTATTTCCTCTGCACGGGTGAGAAAATTAGTGATGGTTATTTGCCAGGGACATGTTCACTTTGCAACTGCCATACTTTGCTAATACCAAACACAAACCATGATGACAATGTTCCATGAGAAGATGCACCTAGATTCATCTCTTGAACAATACCAACCACTGGTTCAAGGTGAATACACCCTCTGGGCTCAGCTAGCATATCTGGTGGATCTCTTCTGACAAAAAACTTTTCATTCTCTCATCTCCAAAAGACACAGACAACTTTAAGGAAAGAGGACATCACATTTCGGAGCCAGCCATTCAGAGGTGCTGAGCACCCACAGCTCCCAGTGACTGCAGTTGGAATTGTGGCAGCTGAGCACTCAGGGGTGCTGGAACAATTTGTATAGTGGGGGTGCTGAGACCCATTGAACCAAACTGTAAACCCTGTATATGATGGAAACTACTTCAAGCCTGGGGGTGCAACAGCACCCCTAGTTCCAGCACCTATATCAGCACTGCCGAAATACAGACCCTTACCGCCATGGCATTGGTTTCCCTATATCAGTGGCCACTAATAGATATGGCACGGGAATTTTTTTTTTTTTATTTCTGTCTAGAACTAGAGGATTAAGAAAACTACATTTCATAAAACCAAGAAAAGGCTATTTGCGATTAATGCTGGTAACTCCCCAGCATGCCTGGCTGAGGTTACTGCTAAAAGAAACAACTTTCCACAGTAAGAACTAAAATTCTCTGTAATGTACAGGCTTGGGAAATGAGCTAGAAAAGCCTTTAACACGAAAGCTAGGTCATCAGAATTTAAAAGCTTCTTTCCTTGTCTCAGCACCCTAACCCCTCTGACAAAGGATTGGAGTAGATGGCTGTATCCAATTCTTTTAAGAACAGAAAGCAAACATTGTTGCCAGGTGCACTAATAGTACTTAATTGAAGGCCAGAAGAAAAAATGGCAAGAATTATGTTTGTAACCTGCTTGGAATATTTCTATATAATATTGGGAAAAATATGCGCTCCCCTAGTTAATCTAATGTGCCCACCACCCTGGTGTCTGGGTGCTATTATGTGAAGCAACCCTCAGGGTATGTCTACACTACATGTCCCCATATCCTGACTCACGCTCACTCATTAGCCAAGCCCACTACCGACTCCACACTGCAGAACCGCACACATACAAGACCCATTATACCTGCATGACTGGACCCAAGAAAAGATTTTGTGAGCAGCAGAATTGCAGTAGATTTTACTTCTAATTCATCTAGAATTCATTAGAAAGGTTTTGTAGGTTTCCTGCGTCCTCTAGAAAAACTTGTATATCAAAAATGTTACTGCTTAGATCCAGGTTTTAACTGCCTTAAATAAGGGCATCTAGGCCTAATCTTAGTAGAGTAGAACAAGACCACAAAGTGCTTGGACTGGATATTTTTATCTACATTTTGAAAGGTCAACTTTATGTTCAGCAACTTTTCCCAATACTCAGCTTCCAGTAAGGTGGTTTTGTTTCCTTTGAGCAAAGAACGAAAAATAAATACGAAAGAAGTTACAGCCTGCATATGTGAGTATTTTTCCTATTGTGATTTTTAGTAGCCATACTTAAGGTGAAATTTGAGGACACGCCTTTCATTTTTAATAATGACAAAATAGATCTGAGAAGCATTAAAACGGAGCAAATCTTTTAAATCTCCTAGGTTAAAATATACTGCTAAATGTGCAAGGTCGCTACTGATCGCTGAAGTTAAGAGAATATGGCAATGCATATTTCTTGACCAAAAAAACCACCCAATGTCCAAGGATTAAATCTAGAAGGAAAGGGATCAGAAGACGTCCTTCTGCTATTAAAAAGCTGCATGTGTATAGTTGCCACAACTTCCTAACTGGCTAGTGCTACAATTCAATAATCTTTTCACCCCGAAACATAAAATAAGGGTTCTTTTTATGAAGGAAATGGAAACATGTTAAAAGAACATTAATAGAGAACCCTACAATTTCTAAGTCCACAGGCACGAGGCAGATGGAAGATGCAGCATACTGGAAGGATCAAATTTACTTAATAAACTGTCTAATGCTAAAAGCCCCAGTGCACAAGCGACTTAAAGACTCGGAGCCAAAGGTAGACTGGTACAACTCTCTTATTCCAGGGCCACTTCTGAGTCAGTCCCAGCATAATTTAGAGCAGCCTAATGTCAGCTTTAAGTTATGTTGGCTGGCTACAGCCCCTAAGGGTATGTCTACTTTGCAAAAAAAACCCTGCGGGGCAGTGAGACTCAGAGCCCAGGTCTACAGACTCGGGCTCATGCTACAGCCCTAAAAATAGCCACGTAGACATTCCCGCTAGGGCTGGGGCTCTGAGACTGGGGGAAGGGGTGGATTTCTTTGTAAGGATAACGACATAAGGTAGTAGCATCTTCGGGCTCTGAATCCACCACCTCCCAGAGTTTCAGAGCTCAAGTGGGAACGTTTACTTGGCTATTTTTAGTGTCGTAGCAGGAGCCCAAGTCTGTACACTCAGGCTCTGAGACTCACTGCTGCAGTTCCCTCCCCCCACCCGCCAGTGTAGACATAATGTCAGGGGCCATCCTCCAGCTGGGGATAGCTGAAACATGAGCTGCATCCCCTCACCGCTAGTTCTATACCTGTTAGTCTTCCCCATACCAGGGAAACCCTCAGCTGGGGAGCTATGGCAGCCTTCTGCTCTTTCTGCCATGGGAGTGGCATAAATGGAGCAGACAAGGCATCTAGATCTGGCCCAGAATTCCTTAAAGGTAGGCTGATCTTGGTTAGACATATTGCATCAAGAAACAAATCTATCCAAAGATCTGTTTACTGAGACAGAGACTACTGTATAGCATTGCCTAAATGAGGGACTCCACTTTCTTCCCTCCTTCAAGTCAATGACATTACATCACTGCTTATTAATAATATGTAAGGTAGCAGACTTCTCTTTCTAGGAGGCTGGTTGTTCAGAATCTCCAAGTAATTCAAATTGACAGAATCAGAATGTCCTGCATAGTCAAATTTTCTTTCTGGTGGATTATGGCCTAAATAGCATCCAAGTTTCCTTACAAATACCTGTTTAACTTTACAAACATTTAAGATAAAGAAGGTGTCAATGAAGTCAGAGATATAGATGCTTACCACAGAAGACAAATGTGTTTCTAAGAACAGGAATTCTTCCTTGCTGCATTTTGTTTAGTCTGCTCATCTTTGTGCTTGATCAGGAAAAGAGGTAGTCTGAGAGTGTACTGACCTAGCACTGAGCTGAGCTGTGGCTAGTGCCACCATATGAAGAGCTGGTCTGCAAGAATGCCTGCTCAAATGCAACTGTAATTACAATGGTACAGTACTAGTGGATGCTGACAATTGTTTCTGGATTTTCACTTATTACCAGGGTTACAGTCTATTTTTTAAACATTCTGGAAATGCTAAGGCCAGAGTGGATGAACAAGTTCCAACAATTTAATACACTTTTTGCTATCCCTTGGGGTATGTCTTCACTACCGACCGGATCGGCCGGCAGCGATCGATCCAGTGGGGATCAATTGATCGTGTTTAGTCTAGACGTGATAAATCGATCCCTGAGCGCTCTCCTGTCGACTCCTGTACTCCAGCTCAGCGAGAGGCGCAGGCAGAGTCGACGGGGGAGCGGCAGCAGTCGACTCACCGTAGTGAAGGCACTGTGGTAAGTAGATCTAAGTACTTCAACTTCAGCTACGTTATTCACGTAGCTGAAGTTGCGTAACTTACAAGATGTTTGTTCTGTGACCTGGTCACAACACAATTCTAGTGTATATTGTAGATGGGTCCTGTAACTGGGGTAAAGCCTTGGATCAAGGTTCCATCTACATTACAGACTGGAACTGTGTTGTGACTGGTTCACAGAATAGCCATGTTGCAACCCGGCTGATCTGGCTGTATCTGAAGTGTTGGTGGACCCTAAGGCCTGGTCTACACTATGATTTTAGTTTGAATTTAGCAGCGTTATAGCGAATTAACCTTGCACCAGTCCAGACGAGGCCATTTAATTCGATAGAAAGGGCTCTTAAAATCGGTTTCTGTACTCCTCTCCGACGAGGGGAGTAGCGCTGATATCAGTATTGCCGGTTCGAATTAGGGTTAGTGTGGACGACATTCGATGGTATTGGCCTCCGGGAGCTATCCCGCAGTGCACCATTGTGACCGCTCTGGACAGCAATCTAAACTCGGATGCTCTGGCCAGGTGGACAGGAAAAGCCCCGCGAACTTTTGAATTTCATTTCCTGTTAGCCCAGCGTGGAGAGCACAGGTGACCACACAGAGCTGAACAGCACAGGTAACCATGCAGTCCGAGAAACGAAAAAGAGCACCAGCATGGACCACACGTGAGGTACTGGATCTGATCACTATGTGGGGAGAGGATTCAGTGCTAGCAGAACTACGGTCAAAGAGACGAAATGCAAAAACCTTTGACAAAATCTCCAAGGGCATGATGGAGAGAGGCCACAATAGGGACTCATATCAGTGCCGTGTGAAAGTGAAGGAGCTCCGACAAGCCTACCAGAAAACCAAGGAAGCAAACGGATGGTCCGGGGCAGAGCCGCAGACATGCCGCTTCTACGAGGAGCTGCATGCAATTCTAGGGGGCGCCGCCACCACTACCCCACCCCTGACCGTGGATTCCGAGGAGGGGTTACACTCAGCCATGCATGAGGATTCTGCGGACGGGGAAGAGGAGGACGAGGACGAGCTTGCAGAGAGCACACAGCACTCCGTTCTCCCCAACAGCCAGGATCTTTTTCTCACCCTGACTGAAGTACCCTCCGAACCCTCCCAAGGCGGTATCGCAGACCCCCTGGAAGGGACCTCTGGTGAGTGTACCTTTGTAAATATCAAACATGGTTTAAAAACAAGCATTTTTTAATGATTAATTTGCCCTGGGGACTTGGGATGCATTCGCGGCCAGTACAGCTACTGGAAAAGTCTGTTAACGTGTCTGGGGATGGAGCGGAAATCCTCCAGGGACATCTCCATGAAACTCTCCTGGAGGTACTCCAAAAGCTTTTGCAGAAGGTTTCTGGGCAGGGCAGCCTTATTCCGTCCTCCATGGTAGGACACTTGACCACGCCATGCTAGCAGCAAGTAATCTGGTATCATTGCATGACAAAGCTTGGCAGCGTATGGTCCCGGTGTTTGCTGGCATTCAAGCAACATCCGTTCTTTATCTTGCTGTGTTATCCTCAGGAGAGTGATATCGTTCAGGGTAACCTGGTTGAAATACGGGAATGTAATTAAGGGGACAGAGGTGGCCCCGTTCCTACTGGGCTGTTTGCCTGTAGCTGAAAAGAAATCCTTCCCTGCAGTTAGCCAAGCGGGCGGGGGGGAGTGGGTGGACAATGGCGCTGAGGTTTTCGCGTTTGGCTAGCAGGGGTCTTCCCTGATACCAGCCACGCGGTGGGGGGAGGGGTAAAGCGATCATCCCACAGAATTGGATGGGTGGTGGTGGTGGGGTGTTATTTTGTTTTCTGCTGCTGCACGGTAACAGGAAAACCGCAGCACTTAATGGGCTTTGCTTGCTATGGGAAAGGAGGGCGCTGATTTAATGCAGAAGCCGAAAGACAATGGCTTACCATGGCTGCATACAAGCCGAATTCTGTTGCCCGGCCCTGCGTCTGTGATCTCTAACACCAAAGCCGCAGGCACTCAATATAAGATGCAAAATGCGACCTTGTACTGAAATCACATGTGCTATGTAATGTGAATAGTGTTGTTCACCGTGAAAGAGTATAAGCATTGTTCTATAAAATGTATCTTTTTACATACTTCTCTCCCTTTTTTTCCCTCCTCCTGCAGCTGCAAATTTTTCAAGCCTCCCTCCTCCGTCCCGAAGGCTCTCCCAGATAAGGCGGCGAAAGAAACGCACGCGAGACGACATGTTCTCAGAAATAATGCAATCGACCCGCGATGAGAGAGCTCATTTGAATGAATGGAAGGACACGGTCTCAAAGTTCAGGAAAGATGCCAGTGATCGTGAGGACAAGAGGGACCAACGTGAGGACATGAGGGACCAACGGGAGGAGAGAAGGGACCAACGGGAGGAGAGAAGGGACGCTCGAGACGAGAAGTGGCGGGATGCAACGCTGGGGCTGCTGCGTGAGCAAACAGACATGCTCCGGCGTCTGGTGGAGCTTCAGGAACGGCAGCAGCAGGATCACAGAGTGCCGCTGCAGCCCCTGTATAACCGCCCTCCCCCCTCCCCAAGTTCCATAGCCTCCTCACCCAGACGTGTAAGAACGCGGGGGGGGGGGGGGTCCGTGCACCCTGCCACTCCACCCCAGTGGACAGCCCAAGCAAAAGGCTGTCATTATTTTGAATTTTTTCAGTGACCTGTTCCTTCCCTCCTATCCTCCTCCCAAACCCCACCCGGACTACCTTGTCAGTTCTCTCCCTATGTTTATTACCCGTTAATAAAGAATGCATGAGTTCTAAACGATACTGACTTTATTTTTTTCAAAGCAAGCTGGGATCGAAGGGGGGAGGGTGGGTTGCTTACAGGGAATGAGTCAATCAAGGGGGCGGGTTTTCATCAGGGACAAACAAACAGAACTTTCACACAGGAGCCTGGCCAGCAATGAAACTTGTTTTCAAAGCTTCTCTGATGCGCACCGCTTCCCGGTGTGCTCTTCTAATCGCCCTGGTGTCTGGCTGCGCGTAATCAGCGGCCAGGCGGTTTGCCTCAGCCTCCCACCCCGCCATAAAGGTCTCCCCCTTACTCTCACAGAGATTGTGGAGCACACAGCAAGCTGCAATAGCAATGGGGATGTTGGTTTGGCTGAGGTCCGAGCGAGTCAGTAACGAGCGCCAGCGACCTTTTAAACGTCCAAAGGCACACTCTACCACCATCCTGCACTTGCTCAGCCTGTAGTTGAACCGCTCCTGACTACTGTCCAGGCTGCCTGTGTATGGCTTCATGAGCCACGGCATTAAGGGGTAGGCTGGGTCCCCAAGGATAACGATGGGCATCTCAACATCCCCAATGGTAATTTTCCGGTCTGGAAAGTAAATCCCTTGTTGCAGCCGTTTAAACAGACTAGTGTTCCTGAAGACGCGGGCGTCATGAACCCTTCCCGGCCATCCCACGTTGATGTTGGTGAAACGTCCCTTGTGATCCACCATTGCTTGCAGCACCATTGAAAAGTACCCCTTGCGGTTTATGTACTGGCTGCCCTGGTGCTCCGGTGCCAAGATCGGGATATGGGTTCCATCTATCGCCCCACCACAGTTAGGGAATCCCATTGCAGCAAAGCCATCCACAATGAGCTGCACATTTCCCAGAGTCACAACCTTTGGTAGCAGCAGCTCAGTGATTGCTTTGGCAACTTGCATCACAGCAGCACCCACAGTAGATTTTCCCACTCCGAACTGATTACCGACTGACCGGTAGCTGTCTGGTGTTGCAAGCTTCCACAGGGCTATCGCCACTCGCTTCTCAACTGTGAGGGCTGCTCTCATCTTGGTATTCTGGCGCTTCAGGGCAGGGGAAAGCAAGTCACAAAGTTCCATGAAAGTGCCCTTACGCATGCGAAAGTTTCGCAGCCACTGGGAATCGTCCCACACCTGCAAGACTATGCGGTCCCACCAGTCTGTGCTTGTTTCCCGGGCCCAGAGTCGGCGTTCCACAGCGAGAAGCTGCCCCATTAACAACATGATCTCCAAAGCACCAGGGCCCGTGGTGCGAGACAATTCTGTGCCCATGTCCATGTCCTCATCACTCTCGTCGCTGCGCTGCCGTAGCCGCCTCCTCCTCGCCTGGCTTTTCTGGTCCTGGTTCAGCATAAATTGCACGATAATGCGCGAGGTGTTCACAATGTTCATGACTGCTGTCTTGAGCTGAGCGGGCTCCATGCTTGCCGAGGTATGGCGTCTGCACAGTTCACCAAGGAAAAAAGGCGCGAAACAGTTGTCTGCCGTTGTTTTCACGGAGGGAGGGGGAGGATGTTCCCAGAACCGCCCGCGACAATGTTTTTTGTCCCATCAGGCATTGGGATCTCAACCCAGAATTCCAATGGGCGGGGGAGACTGCGGGAACTATGGGATAGCTATGGGATAGCTACCCACAGTGCAACGCTCCGGAATTCGACGCTAGTCTCGGTACATGGACGCGCACTGCCGAATTAATCTGCTTACTGTGGCCGCGTACAATCGAATTTATACAATCGGTTGCAAAAAATCGAATTCCGTAAGTTCGGAGTAATCCCGTAGTGTAGACGTACCCTAAAATACTCTGTTGCTGTCTAAGGACTTTACAAGGAGAAAAGAGAGCAGAATCAGCACGGTCTGTGCTGCAGGGGGCAGGAGGAAGGACAGTATTAACCTATGTGCTTTAAAAGCTTTTAGCCTCTTGAGAAAAGGTTTTACAGTGAGAACATACCTTGATTATATGCAGTGTTCCCAAGCAGTTGAAACAATCTGCAGGTCAATCACATTTTAACTTTGAGGATAACCCTTTCATGGCCATGTTATAATTTAACACACAAGCTAAAGTTCATGTTATACAATAAAACAGACAACTGAGTTCTTAAGAGAAATCAGACTCTGGATCATCATACCGTCTGTCACCTGTGACCAGGTAGATTATGATGTCATGAATTGTGGTGATGATGCTCAATTTAGTTCAGCTGCATTAAGAGGAAATGTAAACCACCCGTGCCAAGGGGCATGAGATGAGGAAACAGAAACCACATTGCTCTGAAGTGAATACATGGCTGAATTTGCTTTCTTGGGCTTTGCTCTAGTTCATAAATTGGTCAAGCTGTGTTTATGTGCTCAGCAGAGCCCCATGATAGACTTGTATTCACATCAGAGCCTTTGATTAACTGAAGCATGGTCAAGAAAGGTTTCTTAAAATCTAAGAGTGAGCTGGCTGTTTTCAGAACTACTTGAAGAAATCTATGATGAAATGAAGGACCCAAAGGCATTTAATTGTTGAACACATAAAAGGAAGTATATTTAAAATAAAAAAAATTGGTCAGACTGTAGAGTCAGTTACCATTTTTAAGGAATTTACAGGGCTGTTGTAGATGAGTCTTTTGGAATAGCCAGTTTATCGCATTGCTTAAACTGGTTTCTTCATTGCACAGTATTTTCTCTTAAAATGTGTGCATTTTTTAAACAATTACATACATATTAAAAATCAGCATTTCTTTGCTTAAACTTAATTAAAACGTTAATACTCTCAGACAACACAGATCTGAAATGGTGAAACCAGTAATTTCCCCCGCCCACCTTACAACAAATTAAATTGAGACAAAATTACAAACACATTTCACTACATGATTATTATTAATAAAAATCAGTTTTTTTATAAAGTTGCCCAAAATGCAAGGGATGTGCATAGGTTTACAACTTAGTCATAATAATATTTTATTTTATTCCCTTGGGTACGTTTTCCCATGAACGGAATGTATTTTGCTGTAGATTACAGGTTTTTTTTCAACACAGATACACCAACGGCATGAACGCTTGCGACTGTCCACATGCATTAAGAGTCAAGACCCAATTTCAAATCTCTAAAAGGTTTACAGAGTTCTTCAAAGAGACAGTATCACATTATCTGGATGTTACATAAAAGTACTTAAAAATACTATTCTAAAAAAAAAAAGCAAAGAAAGGCCTTTAAAATTTATGAATTTGTTTTGTAATCATTAGACTAATTATTTCAAATAAATAAAGGAAAGCAAGGTATCCCAATCCATAAAATCCGACTCTAAATAGAATGTAGTGTTCCACCCCCAAGTTAAGGTAACAGAATCATTTATTATTATTATTAAAATAGATTATAGAAAGCAGCATCTATTTTGTGCAGTTTTTAGGGGCCTTTGAAATAATAAGCTATGATTTCCAAAAATATAACATTCCAAAGGATTGAATAATACATATATTGAAACATATATTTTATTAAAGTTTAGGAGAACTGATTAAAAAAGATACTGTCTCTTTAAATTAGTGTTTAATTTTTTTCCTCCTCCTATCTATTAGGACATGACAATAATTATAAATTTAGGTCACACTACATCTAGGTAGTCTCTAGGGGCCCAGATCTGTTGACACAAGGTCAATAACAAAGAGGTTTCCCATGTATGAGGTGGTTCCCAGTATTGATAAAATTCTTCAGTTATCTGGTGAAAGGCCTAATAGACCCAGGAGACCGGAACCCACTGTGATGCTGTACAGACAAGCTCAATGGCTTCCTCCAGATGCCTGATTGTTTCATCAATTTCATTGTTGATAATTGTTAGATCAAAGTAGTGTGCGTACGTTCGCTGCAAGATTTCAGACTCCTTCTGCAGGCGCTGAAGAGATTCATCCTGTGCAGTGATTGGAAAAGAAAGCGAGAGAGATAAATTAGATTCTTTTGTTCAGTTTTCTGTTTGTTGGTTACAGAGAAGGAAACAGCAAAAATAAAACCTAATCTAAGGATTCATGAATGACTTATGCCCCCTACATAATGTCAAATTCCATGCATGTTACAAGGAAGAAACTGTAACTTGCTTCTCCCTTGTAACTTTACACAAAATCACAATTCTCAACAGAGGTTACTCAAGACACATCAGGACACTTATCTAATTTGTGGGAAGGGTTAAACAGACAGGGGATAAGCATGAGGATTAAAAAAAAATAGAAGTAAGAACCAGTACAAACATGGAAAGAGTGCCAGTTCATGAATGAAAACATACCCAGTTCACAAACACAAGCTATGTGGCATCTATCCAGACATCGATACTGGAAACAGGACAGGATGTGTGTTCAAGTATCAGCTGTTTTCGGACAATTTCTGTAATATCTATTACTACTCAGCATCAATCTGAGTTTCACTTCCTTTTATTTTAATAAATATTTACTGTGGACAGTCTAAGGAAATTCTCACTCTATTGCTTTCTAATTTCTCTTTTACTTTAACCCTCTTCTAACATCTTATGGTCTATCTGAGACTATTCTAATTCCAAACTGTACTGGTGCAATTCAAGCCCACCAAAAACAGCTGCACCAGTTTCACCACCTCCACCTCTTCTAGGAGTTGTGTCAGGAACCTGCCCTAAATTGAGACCAGGTTATCATATATGGCCTTTGGAATCATATTTTGTGGGTGCTCCTGCCATGCTTCCCCAAGGCCAGCACTGCTCACATTCTGGGATTCACTGATTGAGTCTGGGCTTCCAAATGGAGCAGGGTTGCAGGAGGCTTGTGGTATGGATGACTCACGCCCCCCCTCACCCTGGGGGGCCTGCTGCCTCGGTTCTGTGGTGAGAATGAATGATGGGAGTTTAAACTCTCTTCTCACAATTCCCTCAGGATACCAGAAGATCATCTGAAATTTCCCACAAGCCATTGCTTCTAGGAACTGTGGGATAGGTACCCAGGAGGCAGTGCAAATGAAATGTCATCTCACAGTGCAATATGGAAATGGGGCAAAACTACTCCCAAAACAATATGGCCAGTGGGGGCACACTGCATTGTTAGTACCTACCCTGGTGTTATCCCACCAGTTCAATTAGCAATGGTTCAGTTCTCTAGTGTACCAATAGATGCAGCCCAGCACTCCAGTGCTATAAAGCACAGAGCAGCATTGAGTGGTCTTATTACTTGAAATTATTTGGGCCACAAAATTTGATTTCCATAGTCTTCATATTAAGAGGTCAACCGGGTTCCCTTTCCTCAACTGACCAAGTATCTGGGATTGCACTGAATAAAAAAAAGATGTGGAAGCTGCACCTTTTGGGGCATCTGAAAATCAGCATTCAGTGGGAGGAAACTGGGATGAGGCACTTTTCCTTTCCTATACCATGAAACTAACCATTTCCTTGAGTACAGTTCTAGATCCTGAATCGCTTCAGAAAAGCAGCAGCTCCTAACAACTGTACAGTCTCCACTAGTCAACAGAAGGTGACTCACTCTCTCCATATTTGAACACTACATTCAAACATAAATGTAGCCAAGTGCTCCTCACACAGACATGTACAGGGAATGTCCTTTTAAGGAGTATTATGCACCCAAACAAGCACATGTGAAAAACAATATGTGCAGATTTGTCCTATGCTATTCTCAAGTCAATTACTGATATAGAGAGACCTTAGGTTGTGCTAAATACACCACTGGGACATCTACAATAATGCAGCAACCATGGCAAAATCCTCAGCTATCGTAAATTATCATAGCTCAACTGACTTCAACAGAGCCTCAATGATTTCTACCAGCTGAGGATTTGACACCTTTGTGTTTAAATTAATCTACAAAGTGAAAAATTGTATTTGTATAAGTGCTACATTTTTAGCACTTTCAAGATATCGAATTAAAAGGTACATTTTATGTCTGTAACCCCAATGTTTTAAAAATACAGGACACTGTATATTTCAAATGAGTATAAACCTGAAGCCATTGGACTAATACTGTATGTTATAATATAAAAGGTTTTAGAACTCAGGACACAAATGTAGGTTTTCACAATCAGTTTCATGCCTGTATCAGTAATACTCAGTAAATGTATGGATATAAACTTTTTAATCGACACTATCTATTTTATAATGGTAAATTAGCAGGGAAAATAGAAATCTGCAGGGAATCTGTAAAACATGTGGGTATTTTCTTTCAAAAAAGGAAGACAGGAAAAGAATGAGAAGAGTTGTTCTCAAATCTTACTTCTACTTGGCCCTGGTCCTAGATTTTGCAAAAACAAAGAGGGTATTTCAAAAATATCTATTAGATTATAGCATTTAACTGTCACTGTTGCTCCTACGTAATATTTTATAGACAACTAAGGAGATTGCATTTTGGGAGACCTACACTACTTACCCCCATGGAAATGCAAAATGTTACTTTTACCTACTCCTAAGGGAATTCTGCGCCAAAAAATAAAAAATTCTGCAGCAAAAAATTAAAAATTCTACACACGATATAAAATTCTGCATATTTTATTTGTCAAAATAACGCAATATAATCACTCTGGTTTCAATTATTTTGGTAATTTATTTCAACTACAATATAATGGATGGAGAATTGGAGTGGAGAGCATTGGAGGAATGACCCTTTATTTCTAATTATTAGTCAACAAATATATGCAGCCATATGCTCAGTGTTACATCATAGGCAACTGAACAGCAATTGAGGGCTGGGGAATCAAACTCACAATTTATATTGACTACTGACCTTCTCCAGAAAGGTCAGTAGCAAATGGTTCATGGAGGAAATTTTTTCAGTCCAAAAATTTAGACCAGTTCTAATCCCTAAAGCACCAGAAGCATTTATAAGCCCATACTGTCCTTTACACCACTCTGGCAATGTAAAGAAGCCTTACAACATTTACACCTGTTTTATACTCCTGGGGGAATTCACAAAGAGAATGGGAACAATTCACTAAGTAGGCAGGCTGCTACAGGGGACAGAGCCTGTCCCACACCTACCTCCTCAGAAACACCCCAAAGCCCTGCCCCTCCTCGCCAAGCGTGGGACAGAGTCTCTCTCTCCCTCTCACACACACGACTCTACAGCCCCCACCCTCCCTTGGGTGGTGATTTACATCTCTACTGGCTGCTCCGGGTGCCCAAACCAACCTGCCTGCACTGCCGGGGAGGGGCGGATGACTGCTTTTGTGGCATCCCTTTGCTTCCCCATCAGAAGTAATTTTTCTGTGGGGAAGCAAATAAATCTGCAGGGGACATGAATTCTGCACATGCGCAGTGATGCAGAATTGCCAGAGTAGTACTTTTACTATTGTCCTCAAGAATGTAGGGTAAGTCTTTTACTTTATTGAATTAAGGATTGGCCTGAGCTGCAAAGTTCTGAAGTGGGTCCAAACTTCCTCAAAGTTTGGGGAGGAGGAGCCAGATCAAGGTTTTTTGTTTGGTCCCACCTCTAATTTGAATATATGACAGAATTATCACCTATCTGCATATTCCAAATTTACAGCATTATTTGTGCACAGGTCCTTTAAAAAAACCTGAATATCAGAATGCAAGATATATATCTAGCCACACTGGATAACAGCTTTGGCTAAATGTTTCTGGTAAGGTGGATTAGCAGTTAAAGGATTTATGTCACTTAGCATGTAAGTGGCCATAATCAGGCTTCAAAGCTAACATCCCATTAAGACCTCTCTTTACATTGTGAAGGTTAGCTTGGCAACCAGAAGGGATATCATTTTTTGTTTTAAAATTAAAATGTTAAAACTAGAGATCTTCTAGGACATTTGAAATCTTTAAAATTTGTATTTTCAATTGTGCAGGATAAGGCTGTTTGAACCGTGTCAACCACAAAGTCATAATGTGCATTTCCTAGAGTAGGAATAAAAGTCTCTGGGCTCACTTGTTTTTGAGGCTATCCTTTTAACTTTTTTCTTTTTGCCAATGAATGATCCTTCCATTAGAATGAGCTTTAGCACAGATGTCTGAGGTCTTTATTACTTTATACTTTTATTCTAACGGCAAAAGTAATGTTGAGTGGGAACAAGGATGTCTACGTTCTAAATCTATTAAAATAATCAGGATTGCATCTTATCAGGTCCTAGCTGGTACTTACAGGCAATTTTCTGCACCATTTTGGCAGCTATATAAAATGAATAAGAGTGCAGGAAAATGAAAAGAAAGGCAAAGATGATAATTCAAGAAAAAACATAAGGAAAAAAGAGTCATTTACAGATGTGCTTGCGTCAGGTGTTTGTAAAAATGAAACAAGGCAGGATAAAAAGGTCAAAAGGGCTATTCTTTATGCAAATGAATCTTTTGTAAAAGAAAAAATGAATGGGAAATATGAAGTATGCACACGAAAACCCAGTCTGCTAAGACACATCATACCACAGTTTCTGTATATATTCCATTCCCTCTCATGCAGCACAATAGATCCAGGTGAGTAGGACCCCAGATTGCATTAATGTCCACTGTTATTACTTGTTTTTTAAAGTGAGTGTTAGTGGTTCACAGACAGTGACAGTTTTAGCAAGTATTCAAAACATTAAAGCGTGACTCTGACTTTGCAATGGAGTCCACCTGGATGAATTTTTATGCCACACAGATCGAATTGCAGGATCTGGGCCATAAAAAGTAAACAAAACTTAAAAGGAAATACAGCACAAGAGCATAATAATGAGACTAAATATTTGAACCCTAACCTTTCTTGGTTTAACTCCCCTATGTCTTCCATCCCAATGAGGAAAAAAAAGCCCAATCTTGCACATGCCCACACTGTAGCTCAGTACATCCTAAACCAGCAATTTGCTTTCTCATATTAACCCTCCCAGTTCTCCCCCATCTCACATTCTACAACATGAACTTCTGAATGGTCAAAAGAAAAGTACCACTGGTATTTCAGAGTAGGAGATTTCAAACAACACACTGGAGCAATCAGATAATTCTGTAATAACTTTGGGCCAAAAGACACATGGATTTTTTTTTTAAAAGGCAAAAATAGTACTGAAGATCTTCAGGGGCTTTTGTGCATTTACAATGAGTTGTACAATAGCTCCAGCTAAAATAATCAGAAAAGTTGCATAACAATCCAGGACCGATTCTCGCGCTCTTGAGCTTTTTGTTTTAAAACAGTTATGCAATCTGCTGTGCAAAAGAATATCTACCATTACAGGCGACTAAGATGCAGCATTTTAATATTTGCTCATATAAATTTACAGTAAATGATAACATCAGCAATGTTTCAGAGGAATGATCACTACATCATTTTAACATAGCTAAAATCCGAATGTTCTGAGACATCTTCATTTCTGTCTTTGGGAAACTTAACAGTTAAAACAAAGTATCAGAGGGGTAGCCATGTTAGTCTGTATCCACAAAAACAACGAGGAGTCCAGTGGCACCTTAAAGACTAACAGATTTATTTGGGCATAAATTTGTTAGTCTTTAAGGTGCCACCGGACTCCTCGTTACTTAAAACGAAGCCATTTGTCTTTCACTTTTTCCCCATAATTTTCTTGCCATTTTACTAATTATTTATGGTATTTGTGTTTGACCATCTTTATCCTTTCTGGCCCATCATTTATCTGCAAGAATCTGTAGTGAAGTCCTAATTCTAATTGTGTTATCATACACATTATGTCTGGGGAAGCAGACTGTTGCTACAAACACAGGATTATCACTTCCCTGCAGGATCAAAGAGATGGAAGAGGGATTTGCTAAGAGAGAAAGTTCTTATTAAGATACAAATACAATTAACACCTTACTAGAGCAAAAAAAAGGAAGGAGTCGGTTATAAATGTTTTGTTTGTTCTGGTTTGAGCTAAATCCTGAGGTCTTTATTTACATAAACTCTCTTTGAACATGAACACTTAATTTCTCAGGTATCCATTCCAGTTTCACAATTCCAAGTATCACAATGTTATTTGAATGTAATAAGCAAGTTTCTGGTATATTGCTTTGGGATTTCTTTTCTCAAAGATGAAACTTAGTAGCAGCTTCCTCCTTCTACTTGGGGAGGAAAGAGTAAAGTAGATTGAATGACTCAGAAACTGGAAATTCTTGGACAGCTGACCAATTAGCTGGCTCAGTGGCCACAGCAAGGATTTTGGAAACAATTATTTTAGGTAGGGAGGAAATTAAACTGAACAATATATTTTAAAAGGATATCAAATGATCAATACTGATCTATATATCAGCTGATGTTAAAGTTGTCATGTGAAGAGCTAAGAGTGCTATGAAGTGCTTCCCTAGTAGTGACAGTGCATGGATCCTTGCAGCTCAAGTTTATATTTAAACGTAGGAAAAATCATTTGTTATTCAGTAAGATCATTTCAATCTTAACTTCAGTGGTGTTCTGACCCCACTATAAAAGACAACTGGTCAGTTAAAATGTTGATCTTATTCACATACTGAATCATCCATTTAAAAACATTTACCTGTAATAAGCCTTACCTCATTAATGCCTGGGGTAATCGTAGGTGCAGCAATAAAAACAACAAAAGGGGCAAACTCTGCAGTTCTCAGGACCTTCAGTGCCTGTGTAAAAAACATTAAATACTTGAGAAGAGGAACAAATCAATCAACAGGATACAAGTTTAAATACATAAACAGAGGGAAGAACTAACAAGACTAGATCAGTTTTAAAATATAATCAAGAAATATTAAGTATTAAGACCCTGATCCTGGTAAGACTTACAGATGTGCTTAAGTTTACAGTCACATTTACTCCACTAAGTCTGTGCAAGATTGGGGCCCAAACTGTAAGTTCATCATCATAAAGAACTGCCAGAGTAAGCATCCAAGATTTCATATGCAGGGTATTTTTCCTACAGAAAAAACTAAAAATCAGTTTATATTTAAGCTGAAGAATTTGTATTAGCCAGAAAAACTTGTGCTATGGTTATTCTCAATGGGTCAAAATGTAAATTGTACTTTATAGTAAATGCTGACTAAAATATAAGAAAACATTTTCTGGTTGAGAATATTGTTCAACCTACAGATAAACTTATTTTTATTTTTGCTGAAGCAAAAATGTTCTGATGTGGAAACTATGAAGCTTTCAAAGCGTGAGGGTACCGAACATACTAATAATTCAATAATCATAAACTGAGACCAATGGTGCTGCTAGAGAGGCCACAAGCTACCTCTATGCAGAAGGGTAAATGTTAAGACAATGGTTATGATTAACCCGACTCAAAACAGTAATGATTTATGAGTGACATAGATAGTTCCACAAATGAGGCCCTACTTCAGGGAGTTCCTCCTCCTGGCCTGTTCCAGACTGAAACTTGGGGTAGGTAGCAAGCAAACATAACCTAGCTGATCTCAACTGTCTGGGCAGAACTAGAGTGAAAGACACGTCTATTCCACTCCAAAGCAGTACAAAGAGGCCCTTTGTTTTTTAAACCAGCCTGACAGCCAGCTGAGTTGATGTCCCTCTCTGCTGCTTGAAATCCACCTTCAGATATAATCAGTTATGCATTGTTTCTACAGAAAAAAAAGAGGTCACCCTGCAAACATGGTTACATGAGTCAGGGAAGCTCACAGAACTGAGGATGCCTGAACTTGGAATACAGAAACAGGGTAATTAACTAGAACTGGGCTCATGGACAAGCACTACAGGTCTGTCTCATCTTACGCTGGGGTTACGTTCTGCAGTCAGCGCCTAAAGCGAAAATCGCGTATAGTCAAAATTACATTGAGTGTAATGGCGGGCAGAATCGCCCGCACTACAGAAACAGTATTTAAATTGTTTTTTTTCTCTCTCTTTTTTTTTTTTTGGCCGACCGCGTAAAGCTGAAATTGCGCATGTTAAATATGCCTAAGATGCGACAGACCTGTACTATGACTCTAACGAATTAGGTGAGCTGCATTATACAATGTAGTCAGATATCTTATTTTTGTTTTGAAAGTCTCCACTTAGGTGAAACAAAGTCCATCAACTGCACTGTCCAGAACCAAATCTGTGATCTCCTGAATCCAGCCACAAAAGAAGAGAAGAGCCAGTGTAGAGAAAACAGACAATATTGGTCACAACTAGTTAAATTTGCTCACAGGGGGATGAGCCCTGCAAACCAAAGCAGTGACTGGTGAAAAAGAATGCAGACAGTTCATAACCCAGGAAAAATAATGGTCAGGCTTGTTGTCTTCTGGGCTCAGCTGCTCATATTTTTAATTGGTTCCTGCAAGTTATTTCAGGACTGGTCTCTTGTTTCCCCATGTCCTTTAACCTGCTTGAATATGAATTCAAAGGCACCACAGCTAAAAATAAAACATACAAATACTCGGCCATCAACTGAAATTCATATCAATGTGGGGGGTTCCAAAGGAAATTAGTCAAAATGTTCCACTTAGGATTTTATATCAAGATTGCAACACTGTGAATAAAGTATTCATATTCTTTGAGTTCGTGAATTTACCTACTCACTGATGCTATTATAACACACACAAAGACATTAATAAATATAGCTGTAGCCATTCTATAGGCAACACCTTCCTATGGCATCAGTGACTGACAGAGAATGCTATTTCTGGGATTGCTGACCCAGTAACAGCAGGGAAGCAGGGAGCAATCAGGACAATGCAGAACAAAATTCCCTCCTGTGTGTGGTATCAAAGTGAAATATAGGGCTGAACATATTAATACACTACAGCTGGCCAGCACAGACAATCAGCTGCTTCAGTGGACAGCTAAGTGCAGTGAACAACAATGTAACAATCATTTCCCTTATTGTATTACAGTGTGCAGTAAGCAGATTTTCATAGCAGTACTGGTCCCTGGCCAAGACAAATGGTGAGCTCATTTCTACTTCTTACTTTTACCCTAATAGTCAGTAGAAGATGATTTCATACACTGAAGTTCCTGTGTGGAACCATTGCCCCCACATACTAAAAACTTTTCACATTAGATGTATGATGAGCTATATGTCTTAAATTCTATGGTCAAAAAATGACTGGCGATAGAATGTAACCAAATAAAATTCAGGTGTCTCTGATAAGTTTTGCATTTTTATATATTTCCAATAAGTACCTGAGGCTCTACATCAAGTATTGCAATTAGTCCCTGCTCATGGATCTTCCGTATTGTTTCCAGTTTTGTCCCATACATTGCGTCCTCATGGCTGCCATATTCCAAATATTCATTGTTGGATATATCCTGCATCATTTGGTCATGCGATACAAAGTAATAATTCTTTCCATTTTCTTCATCTTTCTTGGGAGGTCTGGTTGTGTCTGAAATGTCAAGGAATGCAAAAGGACACAATTTAAATGTGGATTTTTTGTTGGCCTATTAATAGTTATTCATGTAATAATCCATCCCCAAACTGTTCTAAATCTTGATTATTTTGTACATATTTTCAAAGTTTTATTCACTTGCTCAACAAAGGCTTACGTTAACCATCAATTATTATTTAAATGATTCTTTTAAACTTCAAAGGTGCAGGGAGAGGGGCATAAGGTGTGTGTGTCTCTGTCCCATTTCTGTATAATTGCTAGTACAGAATGGTGTTTAGTTTGGTGGAAGACACTAGTAACTCAATTGACTCTGGAGCTTGTATCACGACTATGCGTAGGCTTCAAGCACAGGGAAGAGAAAGGGGTTTTGAAATCCTCCAAGCCTTCCTTCTTCCTTGGTGAACAAACCCTCCTGATAGACACTTGCATATTCAACCCCCAGTGACTCTTGTCTGCCTTCAATTCCCTCCTCAAACCTTGATAAATTCTGCAAGAAGAGGTCTCCAGTGCACTCCTTCCTGCCTCTCCTGTTTAAATCTAATCTTGGGCTTCAAGGCATCATTCCGACTCTCCACCTCTAAGGCCTTGGCCCCATCCTCCCAAAATTCCCTCACCACCTCTCATCCTCCCCGTCTTCCTCAGTCTTGTATTCTCTGGTACTATAGGTGGAGCTGATAGTATCAACGATAGTTAAGGTTGCCCAACACTTCCCATTATAACACTTTTTTTTTTTTTTACACAACCATTTAGTTCAGAAGCTCTCGTATCTCCATACTTTGGAACAGGGACATGAAATTTGGCGGGGGGCGGTCACCCTAATGTCAGGGATGTGTCTTTTGGTGTATTCAAGACAATTCACCCAAATATGGTCAAGTTAGAAGCAACACAGTTAACACCTTTCTTCTGAGCCTGTGTAAAGAGTTTGGTAGCTAGGTTCTCCACTGAGCTTGCTCTAGCACAGGGCTGTAGAGTCTGTGCAGAACTTTCACTGCAATTGCTTCTCCCAGCTGCGAGGGGCTGTTGGGCAAAGGAATGTGGGAAGAGGAGAGTGACGCTGGTAAACCAGGTGCCAGCAATTGCAAAGGCTGTAGGTGTCAACTGAGCACTGAAATTCACAACTGGAAACCAGATCAGCTCACCCATATGTCAATATTATTCAAAGTAGGTGTTAGACTTTTAAAGATGTCCGTAAGTTGCTAAATACATTAATCTAACTTATAATGGCTGTATCCCATGCTATAAAGTAATACAGGTCTGTCACATCTTAGGCGCATTTAACATGTGCGATTTCAGCTTTACGCGGTCGGCAAAAACAAGAAAAAAAAAAACAAAACAAAAAAAAAAAGAGAAAAATAACAATTTAAATACTGTTTCTGTAGGGCGGGCGATGCTGCCCGCCATTACACTCAATGTAATTTTGACTATACGCGGTTTTTGCTTTAGGCGCTGACCATGGAACGTAACCCCAGTGTAAGATGAGACAGACCTGTATGCAAGTTTTGCTTTATAATTGTAAAAATGCCCGCTCTGAACTTGTGAACCTAGGCAGGAAGAGTGGTTCCTCTGCCCATCAAGAAGGACTATCAAAACTAAATGGGACAATATAGGACAAAAACTTTATTGATTGCCCAATCCACCCATGAAGTTACGTGCAGGAGCAATCATACCAGTGGTTTGAACTCTGGGGGAAGGCCATATAAAGACCCTTACAAGAAGAAATAGCTCTCTCTCTCTGTGGTTTGGACTCTCACAACGGCTGGAGCTAAGAAGTAAAAGCAGAGATCCCCAGGGTCAACCTGGGTTAGCCCTAAAAGACGTTCAGTAGAAAGATTACAACATCTCTGTCACCTTTCAGAACCACAGATTGTAACTCATTTGTGCTTATATGTTGCCTGCTTTAACCTGTAAATAACTCTCTCATTTCTTTTTCCTAGTTAATAAATCCTTAGTTAGTTTACTATAAGATTGGTTACCAGTGTTGTCTTTGGTGTGAGATCTAAGGTGCACATTGATCTGGGGATAAGTGACTGGTCTCTTGGGACTGGGAACAACCTGAATAGTTGTGATTTTTGATGTAAGTGACCATTTATCACTAACTCCAGCTTGCCTGGGTGGCAAGATAGACCGGAGTGCCCAAGAGTGATCCAAGGGTAAGACTTTTACAGTGATCCACAAGCTCACATTTGTTACTGGATTGGTGAAATCTAATTACAGAACATACCACCAGTTGGGGTGTCTGTCCCGCTTTTTGACAGTCTGCCCTGAGGCTGGCACTCATGGTTGTGAACCACTCCAGACAGCGTGACAGAGGGATTTTTAGGAGTCATAAGCATATACTGTACATAGTAGTTTAAACCATGACCATGGATCAATTTGCCAGAGAGAGTGTGTGTGACTGTGTGTGAGTATATTTAGAAAAGGAGGGGACCTGGGATAGAGGCCTGAATGACATCAGCATGACTGCAGTGCAGAGAAAGAGGAGCTGCCCAGGGGGAGGCTTATTGAATAGTCGGAGAATTACAAGCGCACAAACAGAATCCCAAAAGCCACAGGGGGAGAGTGAGTGGTAGGAGAGGAATTAATTGACTGCTGAAAGCAGCAGGGAGAGAGAGAAGCCCTGTAAAATTGGCAATGAGAGGGTCAGTCATTGGTGACCTTAGTAAAAATGGCTTCAGTGAAAAGGAGAGGGTGGAAGCCATAATGAAGGGGTTCTAAGAGGGAGTTTAGTGGGGAAGCAGTTGAAGCAACAAGCACAACCAAGGAGTTTGTATGCAAACAAGAACTCTTCTAAAACCCCTATGATTTTTCTGCGTCCACCAGCAGACAGGTTCTAAAAATTAACACCGAGGGCTACATTAACTGTAAAAACAATGAACTTCCCGTAACTACAACTCATCTAACCTTAATTATAAAACAAAAAGCTAACAAGGTATAAATCTATCTAGGTTCTTATGCCATAACCATCACTGTCGTGTCTGAGCCCCCGTGAAGGGGATCTGTTGGGTTCTGTGAGTGGAATTGGGGACAGCTAGCTGGTGGAGGGGTTTATGCCCCTGGTCTCAGAATGCTGAATTTGAGGAATAAATGTGTGCTCCCCAGTTGTTAACTACACTGCAGAGGGTTCTGTGGCTCCTGTGGCAGGGCATGCAAATCCTATAGTGGCAGCAAGGTCACGAAGAAGAATCAGGGATTTTGGTAACAATTTATTTGCAAACAGTAAAATGAACTGCACTTTGCTCTTATCCTCATCTCTGGATAATTCTACGGGAACTTAAAGTAACAGTCCTCAAGGCTGTATGTAGAGTAATGTAAAACAGTGAAATAAGGTAAATGTATAAAATGTTTAATCGAACTCCAATTTACATTTCTTTTCATGGGAATTTTGTGACCTTAAGATCTTCTCCTGTCTTGACTGATCCAGACACATAAAACTAAATACTTAAAAGATAATATATGTGAATAAAGTGACTGTTAGGTTTAAACCTTAAAATGCCAAACATTTGGGGGAAGAATGCCTCAATAAAAACATAGGTTTTATGTGAATAGTATGAAAATGTTCCAAATGAAAGGGATGCTGTATATATTTAGGTGCAAGAATTGATGGTATTTTTCCATACCACACCCTCCTTCTCCCACCCAGTATTATGATTCAACCACTCTTAACTTGTACGTAAGCTTTAACAGAGTACAATTACACATGCAATAATTAACTGGGCATATCATCATATAGATAATGCATATAATTTTGTGCCACATTTAACATTGCTACTTACGTGGAATAGGGTATGCAAATCTGTCTGGGTGTTTTGTGATGAGTGTATTTTTTATGTGTCTTCTTCCAACACCATGTGCACCTAATTCACAACACAAAGAGGAAATTTATATTCACCACCATTAAGAGATTCAAAACATACTGTTAAAATTACTGTTCTGTTTAGAATGATAAGGTATACTCAAAATTACCTAGTAAGACTAGTGTTTTCCTTTTGAATGCTGGCAGTTTTACTACTTCTTCATATGTGACGAGATCTAATTGATCAAATACTAAAACATAACACAAAATAGAAAGATAAGAGAAAAACGTATATGAAGTGAGTTAAGAAACAGATTTTCATTTATGCCAAACTGTAATTTTAGTAACCATATTAAATGTGCATTCCAAAACCACATTTCTAAAAAATGTAAACTGACAGTACTGAAATATATTTTAACTAGACATTTTATGGTTGCAAGTTTAATAAAAACATTCATTTTTAAGTCCACAAAAATGGTTACAAATGTAATAACATTCAAACCTATTGAAAGGCTCAGAACAGCTTGCATGTCATTTCATGCAGTATTCAGCAGATCATAAAAATGAGTTAAAATGGCATGCTATCACATTTTTTGCATGCCTAGGAAATTAGCAGTACTAAATAAAGTATACAGACAGTGACCAACATGAATACAATATGAGAACATCTATTTACACTAAAGGTAGAGGCTACTTTTAGTGATCATGTTTTATCAGAGTTATGAGAAATACATAAGCAAGTAGCTTGAATTCATGTTTTATGGTTTTCTCTTTAAACAACTACCATGTTAATTATAAGTAGAGTTCTCTTCAAACACGTGCTATTTTTATTCACATGCTTTTAAAACTTTTGACACTGAATGAAGATTTGCAACAAAAAGTGATGACATTTCTGCACAAGAAAGAACCTCTACCATATTGAGGGCATATTTATATAAAAAAAATCTCATTTTAGTAAAATCTTAATTTAACTGCAATATATATTTTCTGCAGTGCCTATCTGATCATTGTCAATTGCCAAGGTACAGTATGTGCATCAAATCAAGTTTTCTCCATTAAAATAAGCCTGTTCCTCCTTATGGCCAATAATAGAATGTTTGTGGTAACACAATCATTTCTGTAAAATTCTAATGAAGGAATGAGGCAGGAGGCTGCTAATTATAAAGAAGAATGCTTTAATTTAGAGATAAAGATTGTGGCAATCAGTAATTATGAAAAAGAAGGGGGATCCATTCTAACAAGAATTACCAAATATTACAATCCTGGTCTAAAAAAGGAAGGAAGGAAAGAAGCCTACTATATTATGGCTTTAATTAATCCCAGTAGTCATTGCAGTAATGTAGTTTGCAATTCAGATCCATTTAATGTACTTAGAAACCTTTGTACAACTACTTCAACACACTGTTGGTCACACTATAAACTGGTCAGTTTAGTTATTTAAGACTTCTTAACTTAGAAAATATATGGATTTGCAAATTTGTTAGTCTGTCAGAAAACATTCTGAATTCAATTTAAAGAAAAATATCTCCCTCAAAGTTTCTCCAAATATTAAAATGTACTTTTAGAGGAAGGTTCTGGCTATATTTTTGTTCACTCCAAGAACCTACAAAGATGAAGTACGCCTCTGCTGTAACTTGAATTCATTTAAATTAGCTAATGAGTTTATTCAAGATTAGAAAGAGCTGTGTATCTATTTTGTGCTAACCAGCTCTGCCACTTTAACTATCTAACCCTCAAATAACTCATCCCATTGGAAAAAAAATCTAGCCTTTATTCTTCCTGAACTGAAATACATATCAGCAACAAACACCACAAACAAACAACAAAAATGGTACATATTAATGTCTTAACCACAAACTAGCAGCATGGAGAAGATATGCTTTGGTCTAAACGGGATTACCTAATGACTGTAGGGTTTCCATACACAAGTGGAAAATGATTTTTTGTACACAAGATATGAGGAATACAAGGACACATTTAAAAACAACTTTTAATGTTTCTGTGCAACTAGCTAATAAAGAAAAGGAGTTATTGAAAGGAAACAGTAAGAAGCAAATAAAGAGGCATTGTCACTTGACAGGTTACTTACATGCACAGAGGCCATTGGGAGTAAGACAGCATGAAAAATGTACAGGGGTCATTGAGATATGGCTTGTAATATATTAGTAAAATAAAAAGTATATGCACAAAATAAACTTTCCCATGCAATATTCTAAACACAAGGCAAATAAATAACATTAAGAAATGATAAACGCATTTTATAAAAGCTTGGCAGTATTCTAATAGTCATTATTTTATGCATACTGTGAAGCATAACTTAAATCTGAGGAATGATATTTTACAAAGTCCTGCAATAGCATTTCTGCAAAAAATAAATAAATAAATAAATATTTTTTTCAAATACATTTAAATATCACTACAATGTATCTTACAACACATCTGAAAATAGTAAGTGAATCTAATAAAGACAAACTATTAAGTAATGTTAACTTTGGTTGATTTAAAACAGACTTTTGAAAGATCTGGCATGTTACTGTACACTGTTTGAGGACTTGGCCCAAGACTTGAGAACTGATTAGGGACAAAAGTGAGGTGTGACAGCAATTATCTTTGCAGCAAAGGAGAAAATTCTGTCTTTTTGACTATAATAAGCAATTACACTATTTTCTCCATGGCTTCATAAATTGTTTGATCTGCAAAGCAATCTGGTGACAAGCACCACTGATATCCTGACAAATCACACCAAAATCGAAGCTAAATATATTTAGCAAACCATACATTTTTAGTTGCCTGCAAGGCTGTTTTACCAACTACATTCCAACACCTCCATAAAATAGTAGCACGGGAAAATACTCAGAATGAGTTGTTTAACTATTGCTTAAGACTTAAAAAAATGTCTATGTTAAAAATTTCCTGTGAATGCTCCTACAGCAAAGAGGAGCAAATTCTACCTTTGGATGCTTTTGTGTGACTCCCTCTATGGAGTTTGAATTAGATTCCTCAGATTCAAACTAACTCTGCTGTTTTTTGTTCCTACTAAGATCCAAAACAAGAAAGGACCTATTTTCCAGTTCCGGGGCAGATGTTGCTAAAATCTTGTGAGAACAGCCAGTTTGTGACATCATGACTCAAAATCTCCAAACAGATGATCTTGTAAAATGTCTACTTTTTTGAGATGAGAAATCTCACAGGATCATGACATAAAATTTGGGCCCCAAATGGCAAATAACTGCTCATAAGATTCTGGCAACCACACATCCAAACCCTAATTGTTCACTAGCCCCACACTATAACCGTATCTTGTTATGAAGATGAACAATGTATCCTTGGCCTATTGATACTCAGAGGATATGAGCAGGAACATAGGTTAAATACAAACTATTATAGCTCTACTCATTTTCACAAGGTTATATACAGCTCAGGAAATCAATCTAATTATGTTCAAGAAAAAGAATAATGTAATATTTGAGGATAGCTCTATTCAGTACTGCATTTACCAAACTTAATTATGTCTTATAGGTGTAGTATTATTTTAGTTAACCTCTTGCTGCCCTGCAATTTCCTGCATTAGATAATTAATTCCTCTAAATCAAAGACACTAAGACTGAATTAAGATTTTCCAAACAGACCCTAATTAGAACCCATAGTCCAATTAGCCCATTGTTTTTGAGCATATGTACCAAATGGTACTATGTCAAGGATACCATTTTGTTTACCTGTGTTTGTTATGATGATCTTCTATTTTTATTTATAAATTTTGTGAGAAATATAGTGCTCTTGGAGGTGAGAGGCTAACAGCATTGGCCGTAGGTAGGAGTAATACAGGCAAGCACTATGCAAGCCAGCACACCTCAATCGTAACCTGAAATATCCCTGCTATATCAAGTCACCAGGAAAGTCTGGCATGTATTCCTCATTCTCTCTAGTTTTCTTATTAATTTCTGTAAGACGGTTGCAACACTATTTTAATTAAATGCAAATATTAAAACAGTAAGAGTAACTCAAACCAATAAGAGAAATGAAATTAAAAGATTTTCAACCGGTATTCCTCGTCTTTTAATGCTTTGATACAGTACAGCAAGGGTTTCGGAGCAAGTGAGTGATTTTATATTTAGTACCATATGTTCTACTGGAAGGCCAGTAGGACATCAGCTGTACTGACATGGCAATTGACATTACACTGTTACCAATCTTTTGAGAAAACTGAAAGCTTCCACTGACACTGTAATGGGCTTTTTCTGCTTTGGACACCAGAGGGTCACGACTGGAAAAACTGCAGTTAATGCAATACATAAAGACACTTCACTATAAAATGTTGGATATATGTATCCTGTGGTTCTGATAAAATCCTTATAGCTCAAGTGACAAGAGTATCATAATGTATTACCATCATAGTTTTCAACATAAATAAAAATGCAGTAAAAACAGATTAAACATATTGACTATTTTTTTTTTTTTTTTTAATAGCAAGATACGTCAAATCCACAAAGAACGATTGGCTCTATCCGACTCCCATTGAAGTTAATGAGAGATTTGCTGGATCAGGCCCTATGAGTCTGCCAAATTTCAGTTTTCAAAATTTTTCAGAGTCTACCAAAACACTTCATTTTTTTTAGCATTCTAGATAGAATACAGTCCTCAGAACTCAGCCAACTGCAGGCATTAGGGGAATAACTCCAAGAGTTTGTCTAATTTCATCCAAATGCAATCAAGGTTATATATGTTTAAAGCTGAATCTATAGTATAACTTGAGAACATAGCAGAAGTTATATGTTATTCTATTGGAAGTTCAACTGTGAAACCACACTTTGTAACTTCATAGTGCCATTTATTCTTCTTTCAGCTGTAAAGCTTCAAGAAAACACCCTTTTGCAAATCATGTTTTAATTTACATAATCTATATTGACAAGAATGTCTGGATGCTGCTGCAGAGCCCTCTGTAGGCAGGAAGTATAGTATGGTATAAAACACTTTATACAGACTACTAAAGTTTTATCTTGTTGGCTTCCACAGTTCCTTGAAATACTGAAACCAGAGCAGTACAATACTACTGTCGGATATGTTATGGTGACTTTATCTTGTTGCAGATTACTTGGATTCAATCTTATTGGTTAAACTATGAGTTTAAATACTGGACAGAGAATCAGTATAGAACTGCTGGTATAGTTACAGCTTTACTTAACTTTTCCTATATAACTCACTAGGTTCATGGCAGTGCCAGCTGGCCAACAACAAACGAGGTTTGGCTGGCAAAGCAATTTTTAACCCAGTCTCAAAGACCCTTTCTTCTCATACCTGCATTGTGCTTTGCCAAGTATTTGTCTTTGTACTGCTTCTTTTTCTTTCCAAACCAAGTACAGCTGGCCTGCTGCTCCTGTTTGGTCTTCTCCATGGCAATACAAGCTACTCGCCTGGCATGTGAAGGGGAAGAAATAACTAATTAGCTTGTTGTTACGGACAACCTAGTACAGTATCCATCATTCACTGAAGTATTAACTCTGCTATTATAAACATGTATTTAAAAGGACATGTGATACTTCAAAAAGAAGGCTGTTTTAATTTACGGGTGTACAACAAGACTTCTCAAAACTTTCTTTTATTAAATTAAAGATGTTCAGTTAGATATATGAATATTAATACATGTATTTTACAGGTGCATTGCTATAAGGACTGTTCTTAGAGCTCACAGCTCAGGAAAAAGAGGGGACTAAGATGGCTTTAAACCACATTTGTGTTCCCTGATGCTAGGCTGCTTTAGGGTCTGGAGAGGCCCCTGGCATAATTTAGACAGGAGTGAAGTCCTGGGTAAGTTACAGCAGTCTCCTGGGGCTGCCCTATAGGCTGCAGTGCCAGCCAAAATCTCCACATTGATGCATGTTGCACCACCACTGAGACATACCCCTCCCAACCCAGCATGCCCTCTATATCAGTGGTTCTCAACCAGGGGTACATGTATCCCTGGGGGTACGCAAAGGTCTTCCCGGGGGTACATCAACTCAGCTAGATATTTGCCTAGTTTTACACCAGGCTACATAAAAAGCACTAGTGAATTCAGTACAAACTAAAATTTCATACAGACAATGGCTTGTTTACACTGCTCTATATACCACACACTGACATGTAAGCACAATATTTATATTCCAATTGATTTATTTTAGAAGTATATGGTAAAAATGAGAGAGTAAGCAATTTTTCAGTAACAGTGTGCTGTGACACTTTTGTGTTTTTATGTCTGATTTTGTAAGCACGTAGTTTTTAAGTGAAGTGATACTCGGGGTACGCAAGATAAATCAGACTCCTGAAAGGGGAACAGTAGTCTGGAAAGGTTGAGAACACCACTCTATACCAAGGTAAATATGACAAGGATAAATTCATTTTTATAGAAAACCAAAAAAACATACCATTCTTGAAGCTCAGGAGAAGGAATGAGACCTGCAGTACCATTTTTGGAGTTCTCTAGTTTACCCTGCCACCAGTTATGATCATCTTTGCTAATGATCTGGATAATGTCTCCAACTCTAAATCTGATGCCAGCTTCTTTGCAGGGGATAAGGTCATCCTTTGCTGGATCATATTCAAATTGTGCTCTTACATATATCTATAAAACAGGAGTTTGTAAAAGACATTGCCATATTACCACTCATTGGTAGTAAGTATAGTAGGTGAAAATTTGATCTGGACATCTAGCTACCACACACTGTATGCTTACAAGCAGAGGAAGAAACAATGATGAAAGCATAAGTGACAGTTGAAAACAATGGAGACAATGTGATGTTATCTGTAATACTTGTGACTTCTACATATTGTAAAGTCTAAGAGTAACAGCAAATGTTCTCATTCTGTGTGGACTCTTATCTACAAATCTTTAATATAGATTGTTGGGGTTACTGAAAATTTAAAACTGAAATCTAAATCTGCATATTATTAGCAGTGATCTAAAATTACAGGTTGAAGGTTAGGTACATTTCATGGCTTGAATTGTACTTTACCTTCAACAAAAGCTATGTAACACATTTTCAAGTTGGATGATATTTTAATGAATTTGATGGTAAGAAGTATTACTATATAATTATCAGTACTCCTTTAGACTAAACCAAATTCTCATGAGACATAATAAAAAACCCAGTATAGTACCTATTAAATATATTTGCTTGGATGGAATCTAGGTAATCTCTGTATAGTTTAAACTAGTGCAAATCCATTTGCAGTTGTATATACACTCATAGGTGCCAATGATAGGCAATTGCAGTTCTTTCAATACCAGTTTCTTACTTTGTGTGTCATCCTAGAACAATGGTATTAAAATTAATAGCCTGAAAAGGGTATGCTTTCAGGAGCACAAACAGCAGAAATGAAGTTTTTAACTGTTCTGTTTTAAATAATATAATAAGGCTTTGCATTTATTTAGTGCCATGAATCAGAGGATCTCAAAAGGTGTTAAATGTCCTGACCAAGGTCACACAAAATATCTGTGACAGAACTGAGAATAGAAAACAGATATCCTAACTTCCAGAGTTACGTTAGTGTTACAAGACCAAATGTGATGGTTTGGGAAATCTGTCAACGTACACCTTTATGAATTCTGATTGATTTTATGAACTCTATGTATAACTAACCCTCAACATGGACTGAATCAACTACTTGTTGACAGGGACCATGTCAAATACCATGCACCCTGACAAGAAGGACAATGAATATGCTAAAGAGACTGGCCAAGCAAAGGAAACTGGTGATCTCAGGTTGTCTGCAGTGGGGGGCTGGAGCAATGGAATCCCCAGGAGAAAGGCAGAACAAAGGAAGAGGTATTAGAAGCTGCTGTTAAAAAGACACATGCTCTCTCAGCTGGGGGAGAACCTTTTGACTGCCGTGAGTAATTGTCGTAAGACAGAGAGAAAAAACCTGAAGGCTGAGCAGGGGAAAAGGAGCATCTTAAGACCCTGAAAGGATTGACCAAAACCCTAAAGGATTCTTGGAGTGGTGAGGAAACTGGAGAGAGGGCTTTTGCATGCAAGGTTTGCTGTCATTTGAAAGAAGTGGATTCTCATATAGCAGCAGCCGCTGCCACATTTCAGGCCTTTCATCAGTGGTCTCTGTGGAGAAGCTGGGACATCAAGCTTATTATGAAGCTGTAGATCTACAGGATTAGGATTATGTCAACTGTATCATATGGCAGTGAAACATGGGCACTGAGGAAGGTTGAAGAGTGGTGATTGATGTTTTTACTTCTGGTCGTCTTCAACAGCTGGTCCATATTAAATGGCAGGACAATTTTAGCAATGAAGATATTCGTGGCTGAACCCCACAACCACCTCCATCAGCATTGGTTTAATTTTGGCAGCTTTCTTGGTATGGACATATTATTAGGATGGAAGACCAATGAATTATGAAGTGTGTTTACTAAGGAATGCCGCTACATGGCTGACAATTATGTGGTCGTTAAACGTTTCAATGGCATGACAAGATTGCCAGTGATGGACACAGATGCAACATCCAGCTGGATCGTCTTAAGGACCTAGCTAGAGATCAGTCTGGTTGACACTCAATGTGTAAAGAGGCTATGTCCCTTTGGGATTTGTAATGGTGGTGATGATTTGTTATTTGTGTATGGATCTTTAAATCTCTATGCTTTCCTTTGGAATAAAGCATGTCTTTTTAAGAAGTTGCTCTGAAAAGCCACTGGGTTGCTTGCTGAAACTGTCACATGATCCTGAAGGGTTAAACTAAACCAGAGTACCCATGAGGGTAGGGCTCTGGAAAAGATAATGGGGAGACCTGGGTACAGAACTGGTCTAGGGACCTAGGGCAGTGGGGTCCCACTTCTGATAAGGGGTACTAGACAGGGAGACTGTATCCCCAGAGAGAGCCTGAGAGGCTAGAGACAGTGCTTGGATGCTGCTCTGCCTCAGAGGGCTTAGAAACATGCAGGATCCAGAATTTGGATCCAAACTCAGCAGCCTGGTGAATGCCCAACAGGGGACGCTCTACCAGGTCTGTGACACCATCCTTCCCCTCATTTAAAATGTGATTATAGTCAGAAAAGTGACTTAAAAACAGCACTATGGAATTTTATGTTTATTGGCATATGTTTAATGTGCTTGGCTTGCCAGTAGGGTGACCAGATGTCCTGATTTTATAGGGACAGTCCTGATTTTTGAGTCTTTTTCTTATATAGGCTCCTATTACCCCCCACCCATTGTCCTAATTTTTCACACTTGCTGTCTGGTCACCCTATTTGCCAGTAAGATATTTTTCCCATAGCTCTATTGGCTCTGCAGTACAAAGAAGTTAATAGGTGTTTTTGGTCAAAAAAGTAAGCAGATATGTCTCTGAATTCACACAGTAAGGAGGAGCTGTTTGTACAGAGACACTTTTCTGACCACAATTTGCTCTGTTTGCTTTAAATCATATGTATTTTAAATAAATGATTGTAAGACAGAGCAATATACTTTACTTACATTTATAAACATTTATTCACCTTACTTCCTTTCAAATTCAGGTCCAATAAAGCTCTAACAGTTTAGTAATAGCACCTGGATGCTGAGGATTATGGCACTACAGAACTAACCCAATTCTTTTTCTCAACACTGTTCCTACCATATGCGTGGCTGCAATCTTAATATCGTCAGTCACTGGCCGTCATACCTGAAATATATTTTGTCTATTTAAAATGATAGCACCTGATGTCAGGTGCCAGAGTAGGTGGCCTGATTTTCAATATTTTAAAATCTTATCCTTACTTTGCCATTGACTCTGTGTGACCTTGGGCAAGTCACCTACCCTCTTTCCTCAACAGACATCTGTAAAATGGGGATTTAAAAACACTTTCATTGCTTTTACTAATTTGTTTTTTTGTGATTTGATCATTATTGCAGTCACTTTTGCATTTCCCCCTCTCTGGTACAAACAGGCTAGAACAGTGATCAATATTTTGTGCCACTAGAAGTTCCTCCTTTCTTTTCCCTCTTACTTCCAGTATGATTCTTCCCTATACACTATGTCTCCATCCAGAAACTGCTGTGGCCCTTTATGGAAAAGTTTGGACTTCTTTAAATATATCTTAGGAGTCCTACAAAAACCTAGAATGGGTCCAACTCCCTTCTGGGCCCATGGTGAAGGAAAGAGCTGGGCTGGGCAACATTCTGGTTCAGGTGAAAAGGAACCCTGGGAAGGAAATTGGAACAACTGCAGCTGGTAGAACACGGTATGAGGGAAACCATGAAAGAATAGATGATTCTTCCACTGTCCTGGCCAAACTGATGGACACTAAGAAAAATACTTTAAGGGAAGGAAAGCAAAAGTCAGCGGAATACGGAGTCTTAAAGGGTGTTTCACAGAGCATCTGTACGACTAGACTCAGGCTGCCTGGGACCTCTAGAGACAAAAGGAAACTGCAGGACTTCAAAAACAGGAAACAAAAGGAGAGTAACCCATTGCTCAAACAGGTCCCCCTGCTGACTGAGCCTGATAAAAAAAGACCTTTACAGAATCTGTTCATCCTGGACTTCCTTGAATTTCATGGTTGTAATGATATTCCCATGTCTTTGCATTCCTAGAGTTCAGATTCAGAGGAAGTTTTCCCTTCTTCGGAGGCAGAGCATGGAAAGGTTGGGCCTGCAAGAAGTCACTGATGAAGATGGATCTGGGGCCTCTTGTGCTACATGGTGGTATAGCAGCTGAAACAAAGAAAAGTTCCTTGGAACAGCAGAGGAGAATCATTAGGAAGCATTTGCAGAACCCTTAAAAGGGTTTCTTGGAATCTTCTTGGGAGGGAAAAGTCCTGCTTTGGCCTGTGAAACTATGTAAGACTGTTTTAGTTCAGGCCAAGATCATAAGGCTAAGAAGGGACTGAAAAATCCCTTGAGCTCCTTATGTTAAAAAAAATAATTAAATTATGGAGGGCCTCTTGGCTCTTCCTGCTCTTCTAACCCAAGATACACTTCTGAGAGAGAACCTGCACCAATGGGTGAGTGCCTTTTCCCTCTCTCCTGATAGTGAAGGATGGTTTCACATGTCACCTAATGCAGCCAGGGCACTCTGCTCCCTCTACCTGCACAAAAGCAGGGGCTGCTCTTAGTAGGCTAGATTCTGCCATACTTACTCACTCGGAGTACTGCCTTGCTCCATAAATAGCCAAGAAAAGTCCTATCCAAAGAGCCTAAAAGCAGAATCTGGCCCAAAGAAGACACCTGTCAATAAGGACAAAGTGCTGCTGGAGCCATGCAAACATTGCAGTGTGTATTTCAAATAGATGCATGCACATAATACACAAACTCAGATATATATATATATATATAAAATATAATTACCTGTGTTTGGATATTTACACACCCTCAAATATCTAACTAAACCAAGCTGCTCTGTAAGCACTCCAGGAAAAATGAAGATGGACTGTAATTCAGTTTACAGAGATATGAGCTAAACATTATAAAAATCTTTGAAAAGAGATCAGAAACAAAAATAATCTCTTTCCCTTAAACTCCTTGTGAAATTTGCTCAAAATTTTCCAGAAGAAATCTGCACTCTGGAATGAAATGTGGTGCATGAAATTTGCAGTGTGCTGGTTTTGGTGAAGCTAGAGTATGGGGTTGTAAATTAGCCTTATAAATGGGATGATAACTTCAGATTTAGTGGCCCTTCATAAAAGTAATCCTTAGCACTTAGTAAACATTAATAACTAGTTATGAACTAATTAAAATACTAAACTTTTAAAGTTTTCTCAGAATGATGTTTTAAGTTATTTTAAGCTTCCTTTATTTGCCTCAGTTTGATCTAAATTCCTGGCACAGAATAAAGCTGTACTTTATTCCAAAGTGAAAACCTGTGCAGGTTTCAAATTTGAATAGTGCTGTACATGTCTATTAATGTGTTCTTAATAATTAAAACAACCACACAGTCTGAAATTACAATGAACTTCCCAGTCTCTCTCACACATATAAATGGATGGAAAAAACATTACTGTGAATTAGCCATAAACAATGAGTTAAAAACAAAATGGGATGCATTCTTCAAGCTTAAATGTTATAGTCCAGCACATACAGAATACAGAATGGAAAAAGGTAAGAAGGGGTTGGCTACTAGCAGCTAAGTTTAGAAAAGCTCCCATGGAGGATATCTATTCACCTGTCGTCCTTTTGGTTGTGTTGTTGATGGCAAGTCCTGCAGAACAAAGCCAACCCAGGAGAAGAAATTTTCATTTTACTTTTTTAGAGTATACAACATAATTTGTTAGTATAATTTGTTACATTACAGCAAAATGTTACATTGTACATATGTATAAAACATTAACTCATTTCTTAGAAGTTCTTATTTCTTAAGGAAAATCAAACCCAGGCTGTTTAGCAGCAAGCTGAAGAAAGCAGGTAAAAGTTTAAGCAGATAGAAAATGTGCTTTTTTTAAAATAAATGATTCAGCATCTTCAACACAAAAGCACCTGCAAGTGAAAGAGGCTTTCTATAAGAATGCCTTTTTCAACTTAATAAATACTTAAATTAGATGTGTTTCTATAAAATAAGAAATAGTTACAATAAATATTACTAAATTTTATCTCAGAAAGATATTAAATGTTAAATTGTGACCAAGAATAAATTTATGAGTGTGTCTATTATGTTGCAAGTTCAGTATTTTTCACAGAAATGTATCGAAGTTCTCCATCCACATAATTATCTTTCATTGTTATAATTAAAATACTTTACTTTGCAGCTAATCATTTCTAAACTGTAATTTACTTTTAATAGTTGATGGAATAGTTGCCCTGCTCTGGGTTTTTCAGTTGAGACACAATCCCATGAAGTGATGGCATTGTTGAAGTTATCAGAGTGCGCAGAACTGTGAGTGTCAGCAGCACTCTTATAGAAATCTTACAGAAGGAACTTGCAGATACAGATGCTTTGTAATGTTTTGCCATATAAATCACGACAATGACAAATGATAAACAATACAAATTTCAACATCTATTTAGAAATATCTGAAACCAAGAGCACCTTTCTACCTGAATACATGCTGAACTGGAAGTACTTTGTGTTAAAGATGTGATGATACTAGCTTGGTTTGTAGTGCAGTTTAAAGCCACTTCCTTTTGCTTTCCATACCCAGGCAAGGCTCATATTTCACAAAGTATGTGCACGTACCACAACAGCAGAGGGCACACCAATTCCTTAACTCAGATAGCGGAAACCAATACACATTCCAGAGGTCTCTCAAAACTCCAAGGTTGGAAAAGCCCTGAAATACCTGCTGTGCAATTATTCTTCTTTGAAACACTGCTTCAAAAGTTTAGAATGGAAATAATGCTTCCACCTTAAATCCTTGCTTAGTTTTGAGGAAACTAGGACCAGGGGATTGCTAAGAACATTTTAAGGATGAGTGAACTGCCATGTTACACTTATTAATATTTAATCAATTAATTTAATGTTAATGAGAAGAATATGTTGTTGAAAAAAAAAAAACCTTAAAAGGAGAAAATGGGGAGTTATAATTGTAGTAGCCTTGATTATATCAGCAGAACACAATTTTTCCACTGAACACATATAACTATAACAGTAATGGTAGATGAGCACCAACAAAATTTGTACACTTTCTCTGTCTGGAACTGGAGGGCTTACCGAAACAGAATTGTTAGTGCTGCTATGACCATTAGCTGGGGACTGTCTGGATGTAGAGGGGGAATCTCTCTGAAATAAGACACAAGGTTCATTAACACACAACACTATTACAGGAACACAGATATATTTAAAAGAAGAGTTACATCCACAGCTTTATATTAATTTCTTCAGCTGTTTCTTTGGAGAAAGTTTCCACACTATAAACTGCACAAGTATCCCTAAATACTGAATAGTTTTTTACAATTTGATATTTGGATTTATTTGCTTATTTATCCTATAAATTAAATATTACTACTACCTCAGGAGTCAGTTTTCTGAATTTCCCAATATTTGGGACCACTTCTTAAGCGTTGCCTCATATGGCAATCAAAATGATCTGGGGCATCAGTAGCGATCTTTCACAAAAAAATTTAAGATTATATGCTGAACAATTTAAATAGGATGGGCAATAGCAGTCTTCAGCATATAACTGATTTTGAACAAACTTTCTAGTCATTTAGGTGTGCTGATGTTGAGAATGATCTTTCCTGCTCCATGAAATGTCCTTATGCACACTGCCTCAACCATTCTGGAGGACCCCAGCTGGAGCCCAGAGCTGGCTGGTCGGGTGAGGTAACTGACTTTTTTTTTTTTTTTTTAAACTTTTGCATTTTTTTCTGTTTTTCTTTTGCATCTTATGCCGTAGCTTTGTAAATTTTCAAGTTATTTTTAATTTTATACTCTAATTGGTATAAAAATAAAATTTTGCCAAAATAAATACATTTCTAATAAATAAATACATTCAGAATAAAATTCTGCCAAACTGCAGCTTTTCACACAGTCCCACATGACATTCTCATAAGCAAACTAGGGAAATGTGGTCTAGATGAAATTACTATAAGGTGAGTGCATAACTAGTTGAAAGACCGTACTCAAAGAGTAGTTATCAATGGTTTGCTGATAAACTGTGAGGATGCATTCAGAGGAGCCCCACAGGGGTCAGTCACGGGTCCAATACTATTCAATATTTTTATGAATGACTTGGATAATGGAGTGAGAGTATGCTTATAAAATTTGCAAATGACACCGAACTGGAAGAGATTGCAAGTATTTTGGAGGGTGGAATTAGAATTCAAAACAACTTTGACCAACTGGAGAATTGGTCTGAAATCAACAAGATGAATTTCAATAAAGACAAATGTGAAGTACTACACTTATGAAGGAAAAATCAAATGCACAACTAGAAAATGGGGAATAACTGGCTAGGTGGTAGTACTACTGAAAAGGATCTGGGAGTGACAGAGGATCACAAATTAAATATCAGTCAACAATGTGATGCCATTGAGAAAAAAGCTGATATTTTGAGACGCATTAAAAGGTGTGTCATACGTAAGATACGGGAGATAACTGTCCTGCTCTACTCAGCACTGGGGAGGCCTCAGCTGGTGTAATGTGTCCAATTCTGAGTACACATATTAAGAAAGATGTGGACAAATTGGAGGGAATCTAGAGGAGAGCAACAACAGTGATAAAAGATTTAGAAAACTTGACCATGGGCATGTTTAGTCTTGGGGGAAAAAAAAAAAAAAAAGACTGAAGGGGAACTGTTAATGTCTTCAAATATATTAAAGGCTGTTATAAAGAGGACAGTGATCAATTGTTCTCCATGTCCACTGAAGGTAGGACAAGAAGTAATGGGCTTAATCTGAAGCAAGGAAAAATTTAGGTTAGATATTAGGAAAAACTTTCTAACTATAGGGATAGTTAAGCTCTGGAATAGGATTTCAAGGGAAGTTGTGGAATCCCCATCACTGGAGGTTTTTAAAGAACAATTTAGATAAATACCTGGCAGGGATAGTCTAGGTTTACTTGGTTCTGTCTCAGCACAGGGAGCTGGATTAGATGACCTCTCAAGGTCCCTTCCAGCCCTGCATTTCTATTATTCTGTGATTCTATATAACAAAAAAGCCACCACTTGCCTGAGCCTTGCAGGGTGGCTCTATGCTCCAGGGGAGTTCCATGGTGGTTGAGACATTATCTGCAAAGCGCATGCTGGGACATATTATGGAATAGGAAATGGGGATTTGTGATGATTTTGGGTCTTGAATAGGGGGAAAAAAGGAATAATTGCCAAACCTCCTGTTTACCCTTGCTATTTGGAGCGCACAGTACTTTACAATATGAGCTCATCATCAAAGAAATCTCAAGTGCTAATTGGATAATTATTCAGTAAACAAAATAATTAATTCACACATTGTATAAAAACCAAGAGTGCTGAATTGTAATGTTCCATGTCTAAAATCCTTTTAGGTATCTTCAGTTAGCGTCATAATGTTACGGACAACAAAATGAGAAAAAACATTACTTTTTTTTTAAAATCCTTTGTGTATAGCTTATCAAATGACAGTGCATTTAACAAGTATATTAGAAGCCAGGACCCCACCTACACTGCTCACGAGACAACATTTATCTGATTAGACTTCACCATTAACAAGGTAATAACATATACAAGAAAGTTATATAACAGCACTCATAACTATCCCAAAATGCCAATGAATAGTTCAAATAACAGGCACTATTTATTGGTGTTGCCTGTACTATTTGATGTGCTGTATAAACTCAACATAGCATTCAGGACTTAGTTTTGACTCATTGGGTATGGTTTAAGATGAAATTCCATGAGTAGCCACCTAGAGGAGCTCCAGACCTGAAATAGCAGAGCCACAAGTTTGCTAGTCTTATCACTTTTAAGATCTTTTTATCTCAATAAAATCCACCATAAAAACCAAATAGCTCTGTATATTTCCACTAGATGGGTTTGGAGAAAATACATAGTCATTTGGCTGCCTTAGTCATTTACAGTACTTAACAGATTGGCAGAAACACGTCTATTGTTTTTTGCAAAAATCTTCAAGCGCAACAACTTCCAATTATCCAAGTGAGGCCAAATAAGCTACTTTGTCTATGCTTCAAGGAATTTTCCTCATTTTTCTTTATTTGGGTTTATTTTATTTATCTGCCCCTTTAAGTAACATTAGATGGTGGGTAAAAGACACTTCTCCTTCCAAAAAGTTACAATTTCCTTCCCCTACATACAGAGCTTCCTTCCACTTACAGCAGCTTTTTTCAGGTAACACTAGATTATGACAGTCACATGGAGGAGTCATTCGTCCCCTCAGATGTGGTCATCTCCTGTTGGCTCTGCCCACCTCTCTGACTGTCTAGAATAGATGGAATATGGCTTAACTTGGGTATCTTTGATTTGGTTTGCTTGTCAAATGACAATTTGGCAAGGGGCAAACTTTGGGAAGTGCTGGAAGCAGACACAGCCTATTTGTCTAACCTGGGCAAGAAAAAGTCCAGATGGAGGCAGAAGGCACCACATAGCTGCACAGGCTCTTGACCGCATCTCCTCCCCAAGGAAGATTTCTTGGTCTACTACAAAGGCCTGTGGACCTGAGGATATTCTGAGATCTGTCTCAGTGTAATGCTCCACTGACCAGCTTTTACTTCTGAGGAGCTTCAGAGGATCGTGTCTTGTCCTGACTTTTCTAGTAGCATTAGGCAGTCAACGTTTCATGGGCTACGTGTGATTCCATGAAATCTATATAGTGCCCCCTGAACAGCTTAATGGTTGGAAACTATCACAAACCCAAGCAAAATTTTAAAAAGAATGCCTTGAGTAAGTCTGGTACCCCTTTGAAAAGTGCCCCGCTCCCCAACATTGGGAACCAAGAATCACAATTAAGAACTAGTGTGATCTCCTTTTAGGCTCCTGATTGCCAATTCCACAAATCAGAGAAGCCAAATAACAAAAATGCATCTGTAAACTCAGAGGTCATACCCTATGACTTGAGAATTGGCAATATAGTTTCTATTTTTAAAACAGGGAAAAAAGGTGATCTGGGAAACTACAGACCTGTTAGTTTGAACTCAATTGTATGCAAGGTCTTGGAACAAATTTTGAAAGATAAATTAGTTAAGGACATAGAAATAAATGGGTAATTGGGATAAAATCCAATGTGGTTTTATAAAAGGTAGATTGTGCCAGACCAACCTGATCTCCTTCTTTGAGAAGGAAACTGATTTATTAACAAAGGAAATACAATAGATCTAATCTACCTGGATTTCAGTAAGGCAATTTGATTCAGTTCTACATGAGAAATTATTAGTTAAATTGGAGAAGTTGGGGATTAATATGAGAATTGAAAGGTGGATAAGGAATTGGTTAAAGGGGTGCCTGCAACAGGTCATACTGAAAGCTGAACTGTCAGGCTGGAGGGAGGTTACTAGTGGAGTTCCTCAGGGATCTGTCTTGGGACCAAAGTTATTTAACATTTTTATTACTGACGTTAGCACAAAAAGTTGGAGTGTGCTAATAAAATTTGCAGATGCCACAAAGTTGAGAGGAATTGCCAATACGGAGGAGAACTGGAATATCATACAAGAAGATCTGGACGATCTTGAAAACTGAAGTAATAGAAATGGAATGAAACTTAATAGTGCAAAGTGCAAGGTCACACACTAAGGGCTGGTCCACACTAGGGGCGGGATCGAACTAAGGTACTTCGACTTCAGCTACGCTATTCGTGTAGCTGAAGTCGAAGTACCTTAGTTCGAATTTGGCGCGCTTACCTCGCGTCCGAAGTTCGCGGCTCCCACGTCGACTCCGGTAACTCCGCTCGCCCTGCAGGAGTACCGGAGTTCGAAGTAGCGCGTTCGGGGATCGATTTATCGCGTCCAGACAAGACGCGATAATTCGATCCCCGATACTTCGATGGCTACCCGCCGATTTCGGCGGGTAGTGTAGACGGGGCCTTAGGGACTAACAACAAGAATTTTTGCTATAAACTGAGGACTTATCAATTGGAAGTGACAAAAGATGAGAAAGACCTGCGTGTACAGGTTGTTCACATGATGATTATGAGCTACTATGAAAAAGGCTAATGCAATCCTAGGATGGATGCATCAGGTGAGGTATTTCCAGTAGAGACGGGGAAGGGTTAGTACCCTTATACAAGGCAATGGTGAGACCTAATCTGGAATACTGTGTGCATTTCTGGTGTCTCATGTTTAAGAAAGATGAATTCAAACTGGAACAGATGCAGAGAAGGGCTACTAGGATGATCAGAGGAATGGAAAACCTACCTTATGACAGGAGACTCAAAGAGGTTGTCTTGTATAGCCTAACCAAAAGAAGGCTGAGGGGAGATATGATTGCTTTCTATAAATACATTAGAGGGATAAATACCAGGGAGGGAGAGGAGTTATTTAAGGTATGTGCCAATGTGGACACAACAACAAATGGCTATAAAACTGACCATCAACAAGTTTAGGCTTGAAATTAGATGAAGATTTCCAAGCATCAGAGGAGTGAAGTTCTGGAACAGCCTCCCTAGGGGAGCAGTGGAGGAAAAAAACTAACTGGCTTCAGCTGATAAGTTTGTGGAGGGGATGGTATGATAAGATTGCCTACAGTGGCATGTAGCTGACCTGCGACTGTTAGCAGCAAATATCTCCAATGACTTGTGATCGGATGCTAGATGGGGAGGGCTCTGAGTTACTACAGAGAATTCTTTCCCAAGAGTTTTACTGTTGGATCTTGCAGAAAGGCTTGGGACTCATCTGGCCGCCATCTTTGGGGTCAGGAAGAAATTTCCCCACAATCAGATTGGCAGAGACCCTTGGGGTTTTTCGCCTTCCTCTGCTGCCTGGGGCACAGGTCACTTGCAGATTTAAACTGATGTAAATGGTAAAGTCTCTGTAACTTAAATCATAACTTGAGGACTCAGTAATTAAGGGTCTATTACAGAAGTGGGGGGAGGAGGTTTTGTAGCCTGCAACGTGCAGGAGGTCAGGCTAGATGATCATATGGTCCCTTCTGGACTTAAAGTCTATGAGTCTAAGAAAAAGCTAAAGGGAATGGTGGAAACTATGAACTTAGGGCTATCTTGATTTGCCCAACTACAAGAGGCATTCATCCAATTTTTAATGTCTAGGAAGTTTCTTCTAAAAGAAAAGACTCCAAGCTAGGACAGCAAAATTGTGTATTGCATACAGCCTATTGGAAGATAGCAGACACAATGGACATCATCTTAGAATACCAGGACTGCTTAGAACTAGAAAAATTCAGATTCTGTCTGGAGATCAGCCCAAGGGGAGAATTATCTCTCATATACAGTGTCCAAGAATGTCAATCCTCTTGGGGGAGAGGATGCAAACACAGGATGGACTAGGTGTTCCAAGAAGGCCAGAATTAATGCAAGTTTGGACTAGGTGCTTTCAACAGCCAAGATTAAGGCAGTACTACCTGAACCCCAGGACTTCGCAAACTTGTCCTGCTTAGGCCACCTAAACAAACACTACATTAAGGAGAGAAAGAAGTGAAGTGATACTTCTATGTCACTCCTAAGCCAAGCAAGAACAAACAAAAGGGCACATTGCTCCTGGATTTTGACTGACTCTGCAGCTCTACCACCATATCTTCATCATTAGCTGAGACGATCTCCACCACTTCCAAGCGATGGCAGAGTTAAGGTGTTGGCTAGTGACTTATAAGCGAAGTGACCCTTCGGCAGTCACTATTAGTGCTCTTTGATTAATCTCTTATTACACCAAACCCCAGCAACAGCAGCCAGGTTATAGTTCTATTTTCACATCTGATAAGACTAAACCCCACAATGTATGTTGAGATGAGTGTCAGAATCTACAAACATATTTCAATTCCAATCTGTTTTCATGGATAAACCTAGAAAGATTTTTCTGTAACTGTAAAGGAAGGACTCCGGGAAGGCCTAGAGTTGCATGCATTAGAATGGCACCAAAAGGAAACACTTTCCAGGGGGAAGAAATGCTTCCTATTTAGTGTTTCTGAGTCCACTAAAGATTACCACTCAATTCAATTTTTTTTTAAATGATTGCCTGTGTCTCACAGACAGTTTCAAAGACTTAGAAGTTGCTCTTTTCAGAGAAGATTTACTTGCAAATATATACCTCTGTCAGCACTCTCTTGCATCTTAAACTGAAAATCATTCCTCAGGGTCTTGTATCAATGGAAAGTAAGAGTGTTTGACCGGTATATTGCTACAAATGTATAGTTCAAAGTAGTAGTCTAGTCTAGGTGGCAAGTACAAGAAGTCTGACTAATAATTGTTTTTTCAATCCTTGTCCAGGTTGTTGCACTTCTAAAAATAATATTTGTTGGTTGATTTTTCAGGAGAAAACAAGAGATGTCTTTACTGAGGGAATATTTGTGTAATGAAGTGAGTCTTGCATTGTGTCCTGAAAAAGGTACGATTCAAACTCATACTGATCTTCTGTATTAAAAGTTCCACAACACAAGTACTACTACCAAAAATGTTTCAATCAGCTGTCAGTCACTGTCCTTCCTTGGGGATGTGTGAGTGAAAGATCCCATTGAGAGGCTTAACGATTTGGACCAGGATCTTGAAGTAGATAAAGAATTAGACAGGGAGCCAAGACAGAAATGGAATGCCAATATGATACGCTCTCTTCATGTCTTATTTTGGATGGGATACTATATACTGCACGAGCTGAAACTTCTGCATGGTATTCATAATCAACCATTGGTAGAGTATGTTGCAGTAATCACTGTGGCTAGAGTCTGTGTCCAAGAGGAAGGGTGTAATTTCTTGGCTAGCGAAAGGAGGAAAAAAGATGTTTCTGGACACTGCCCTACGTGAGTATCTGTAGGACTCAGACTGTGTACCACCTTGATAACTGGATGGCAGATGCCCTCAATAGATGAACAATCAATAGTTTACACAACAGTGATTATAGAAACAGTATATTGTCAGCAAAATCTAAGCCAGGAAATAAAAATTCAATTTTTGAAGTTGTCTCTAATCCTCAAATACATGCCCAGCAAGATGGCAGACTGCCAGCCTACTGTTACTCTTGAAACCAATGTCTTTGCATTGGCTTCTATTTTCCCTGGAGTAATTAGAAGTAGGGAATTTGGCATGTTAGTCAGAGCTGCCTCGCTACCTAATCCAGTAACGCTAAATATGAGTTCTCTGTCTTTGATTTTTCTTCAGTGTCTATTACCATAGTGAAAGCATGGAAATGTCCCAAAATATTCTTCTGGGATATTAATGTCTCACTACATAGTTTAGCCTTAATTGGTAACTCCTCTTGTAGGCATCAGGGATTTGGTTTGTCTTTTAATCCTGTTTTGGTCCTTCTAGGGCATCTCAACTATTTCTTCTAAAAATTAATGAATCCTGGGTGAAGAAAAATCTGAAGGAGTATGACAGCTTTCTGCCCAAGTGAAATAAAACCCAGATTCCAAACCTACTTCACTTTACCTTACCATGAATGAGCAAAATTCAGGAGGTGTGTCCCTCATGCCATGAGAAATGCACGAAGAGATCTGCTAAGATTGGCGAAGCATATGCACTATGTGACACCCAGAGATCCGAACAAGCTTGGAATAAATCTCAGGTTGAGATTTTCAAAGCTAACCCACTGAAACTAACATGACTTGTGTAGCTAAATCCCCTACCTACCTTTGAAAATCTCAACCAAATATAACAACAGCCTGGATTAAATCTCATTATGAGTAACCACTGATTCAGAAGTGATTAACTATGGAGACTCTACACAATAAGAGGGTCAAACTTCATCTACAGCAGTCATGAAGGGATATGATATCTCTATAGATTACTGATGGCTTAATGTTCAGGTAACAAGAACTCCATTAAACATTACTAAGGAGCCACAAATTAGGACAGATATAACTGGACAGCTGCAAGTCTCAGTAATCCAAGGTGGTACCTTCCAAATGTAGAAAAATAATGTGCCTTTATATCTAAAGGAATACTAGCATATCATGTTTGATTTTAAGAACAGTTCATTCTGTTTGAGGGTAATTAATGTGTAGAGAAAAATCTCACTCATATGATCAACGGTTTTGAGTTTTAAAAAATGTCAGCGCCACTAATTTTGTATTCCTCTAGCTGTAAAGATAGACTACAGTACTATGATGACTTTAATTGTCCATGCCTTGGAAGAAGAAAAACAATAAATCTTAGAAACTGCCACAAAAATTACTAAAATAGCTTTTCTGTATATGATGTTACTATTTTAAGACCAGACTGTGACCGAACGGACCCCTGTATTCATACCCTATACACCACTGTAATAATCTTTATACAGAACAGGCCTTGTGAGGTATTATTTGAAACTAATAGCTTGCTGGTCAATGATATCATGGTGAAATATATGTAGTAACATTATATGTAAAGCGATGAACATAAATGGAGGTTACTTGCTGTAATTGGAGGTTCTTTGAGATATGTGGTCCCTATCTGTTTTCCACATGTGGGTACACATGGTTGCCATGTGCCAGAGTTCAGAAATTCTTCCAAGCAGTGTCCGTTGACTTGCACACGCGCAGTATCTTCCCGCATGCTTCTGTCCAAAGGTATAAGGGGCAATGCAGGTTGACCCCTCTCCAGTTCCCCCTCTTACGGCAATGTAGTAGGGTCTGAAGCAGAGGTGAAGGAGGGCGGGTAGTGGAAAACAGATAGGGGACCACGCATCTCAAAGAACCTCCAGCTACAGTAAGGAACCTCCAGTTCTTCTTCATGTGGGTGACTCACAAGCAGTATTCAGTCTGGAGGAGGGTGTGAGGAAGTTGACAGCAGCGATGCTTGCAATACTGCTGTTCCCATTGTTGCATCCACAGCTGCCACTTGAATCAGGGCGTAGTGTGCCACAAACGTGTGGACAGAGCACCAAGTTGCTGTTTTGCAAATGTCCTGCAGCGGGACATCTGATAAGGATGCCATGGAGGCTGCCTATGCTCGCGTGGAGTGGGGTTGTAACACCCCCGTTGAGAGGGAGAGGGGCGCGGAGAGAGAGGAGCTTTGCTATTTTGTATCATTCTAATATGCATCCTGAGATCCATATAGAGATTCTCTGTGAGGATATGGCTTGTTCACATGACCTTTCTGCGATGGTGACAAAAAGCCTTGTAGATTTCCTAATGGCTTTGATTCTTTGCAGCTAGAACGCCAGGGTGCATCTGATGGTGAGGGAGCACAGCCTCTTGCCTTCAGGAGAAGCATAAGGCTTCAGAAAAAATACAGGCAAGTGGATTGCTTGATTGATATAGAATTCAGAGATAATCTTGGGGAGGAATTTATGGTGTAACCAAAGGGAGACCTCCTCTTGGTGAAATACTGTGTAAGGCAGGGCTGCCAGCTCACTGACCCTTCTGGCTGAAGTGATGGCAACTAAGAATGCCACTTTCATGTAGAGGTGTGTCATGGCACATGTCACGGTAGGTTTGAAGGATGGGCCTGTGAGCACTGACAGGACAAGATTAAGATCCCATTGAGGCACAGATTTGATGATTGGTGGGAAGGCCCTGATAAATTACATCGGGGCCAGATGCATGAGGACAGAATGTCCCTCCACTGGAGGAAGGAATGCACTAATCGCTGCTAAGCGTACCTGCAGCAAAGTAAGGGCTAGACTTGACTTCTTTAAGGCAAGGAGGTAGTCAAGGATAACTGGAATGCCCACTGTGTCAAGGGAATGTTGGTGGCACTGTGCCCAGGCCAAAAAGAGGCACCATTTAGCCTTGTAGCAGGCTCTAGTAGTCTTTCCTATTTTGATTGAGGATTTCTGGGACAGGGGCAGAGCAGGAGCATTCTATCTCCGATGGCCATCCAAATACCTGGGCGCGAGGTGAAGTGAGCCCAGGCTGGAGTGCTTGAATGTCCCACCGTCTCAGATTAGGAGATCCAGAAATGGGCGGATCCTGATGGGCAGGCGCACGGACATCTTTAGGAAGTTGTGAACCAGAACTGTCTGGACCAGTAGAGTGCTAGGAGGATGATAGTGACTCCGTCGCAGAGGACTTTCCGTATAACCTGAGGTATGAGGGGAATAGGGGGAACAATATACCTGAGACAGTCTGTCCAGGGGATGAGGAGAGCATCACCCTGCGAGTCTCTGCATATGGCTCCCCTGGAGCAATACATGGGAAGCTCTCTCTCTGACTGCGACGTGAAGAACTCCTATAGGGGAGTATCCACTTCGCGAAGATGTTGGTTAGAACTGTGTCATGCACTTCCCCTTCGTGGTCTGTACAGAAGCTCCAGCTCAGTCTGCCTGCCAGGAAATTCTGAAAGCTTGGGAGGTATGCGGCCCGTATGGCAATCTGATTCCTGATACATCAGTTCCACGGCCCAAATGCCTCCATGAAGAGAGGACAAGATCTCGCTCCTCCCTGTTTGGTATGTGGACCACTGTGGTGATATTATCCGATAGTATCTGTACATGAAGTGAGTATATGAAGTGGAGGAAGCCCTTGCAGACTAGGCAGACTGATCTGAACTCCAGCAGGTTTATATGGAGACAGGCCTCCTGTGGGGTCTATGTACCCTGGGCTGTATGGTAGTCTAAATGAACACCCCATCCTGTGAGGAAGGCATCCGTCAAGATGGTGGCCCTTGTGGGAGGGCAGATCCGAGTTCCCACCATGACTTTGTTTGGGTTGGACCATCAAGGGAGCTGAGAACTGCAGAGGGAACAGTGATTCTGTGGTCAAGTGGAGCCAGGCTTGTAGGCACCGCAAATGGAGCCTGGTGAAGTGTGTCATGTAGGTACATGCAGCCATATGGTCTAACAGCAAGAGGCACTAATGCACTGTAGTTTGAGGCTTGTGGATAATGTGAGAGAACAGGTGCTCATTGTGTAAAAGCTGTCTTCAGGGAGCAAAGCTCGTGCAGAGACAGAATCCAGCTGTGCTCCTATCAAATTTATTGTCTTTGTGGGTGACAAAACAGACTAGTCTTCATTTACACACACACCTGAGGTTGCAAGGAGGTGCTGAAGAGATTGTATTGCTGAGACAGCTTCTTGGTGAGACTGTCCTACCAGGAACCAGTTGACCAGGTATGGGAGCACCATAAATCTCTGGCATCTCATCTGGGCTGCTACTGCTGTGAATACTTTTGTAAACACCCTGGGTGCATCACAAGCCTAAAGGGGAGGACGCGGAACTGGAAGTGCTCCTGGCCAACCACGAACCGCAAGAACTTCCTTTATGATGTGTGAATATCCACATGGAAATACAAGTCCTTCATGTTGAAGGCCGTGAACCACACTCCCTCCTGCAGAGAGGAGATTACAGATGCCAGTGAAATCATCCTGAATTTCTATTTCCTGATAAAGATGTTGAGCTGTTGAAGGTCCAGGACAAGTCTCCACCTTCCCTGCCCTTTTTGGGGATTTGGAAGTATGGGGAGTAGAACCCGCTCCCTTGGTACTGAGATGGAATGCTCTCTATCACACCCGGGTGTAATACTGAGTCTGCCTCCTGTTGAAGAATCAAGCATGCCCCATGGAAAGAATAGCATTGCTTACACGGTGCTTATGCCAATCTGTAAGCCCAAATAGGAAGAATGTCCTTCCCTAATAGCCATTTTCAATGTTTTAATTCCTTTCAGTTACACATGGAAAATAGCTTTGTGTGCAAGGAAGAGTTATATAAACTTGCAAAACCACAGCATCACTTTGCTAATTCAAAGAGTACTGAATTCCAAACCTGTTTTTCTTGAATAATGATACATTACCAATTCTGCATAGAAACATAATATTTAGCCACATGTTACTGTTACAGACATTTAATTATCACAAATTTACCTGAACAGATTTATACAGAAACAGGATCTTCAATTAACCCTTAACAGCCCAAATCAAGCAATCCATACATTTTTCATGTTAAAACAGAGCAGAAATATTTATTCAAGCTCCTTAACTTAGGAACTCAAATAGACTTCCAGGAGAAAGTATTTTAAATCATGAATTTTAAAACAGGGGACCCCATACTTCCATGTTAACTGAAGAGACACTCGAGAGGTTTTCCTTTTTCTTTTAACATCATAGGTTGTAAAGGGGTAGTTAAGGTGCTGATGAGATGAATATGAAGGCAGGGCTGAGTAGGTGGGTGGGACCTACTCCTGTTCCGTTATCTTTGTTGTAAAATTGGTGTGCGTGATCTAACAGCACAGGCAGAAACAATTTCCCAGAAAGCAATAACATTCAGCCATCAGCAGGCAGTTAGTTACAGGACTGAGAAAGGATGGGAATGGTTTATTAAATTCATTACCTCACAGGATGAAGACTGAGTCCGATAACTTGGCACAATCTTGAACGTGATGCTCCCCCGCATTTCCCTCTGGAGAAAGAAAATTATTTCTTTCAAAAACAAGACGTTGCAGCTAAAACACAAGAAACCACTCTAATATCTGTAAGGAAACCAGCACAACATTTCTGAGAGCAGCAGCAGTTCTTCCTAAAATAAACATTCAGAAATAAACTGGAAAGCTTTTACAATATGTGGTTTCACTTAGAAACAAACACATTCAGACTGTCTCTTATTAAAATAAAACCAAACATACGCCATTAGTGAATTAGCATGACAGGTCTTCAGAAGGCTAGAGCTTACAGCTGTATTTTTAGATGAGAATTGAGTACACATCAGCAAGTTTTTTTTTTCATTTCCATTTCCCTCATCTATTTTTTTGTGATTTACATTGTGCCTTTGTTGTAAAATAAATAAATTTTTCTTCCCATTCAATTTACATGTTATATACAGGTAAGGTTACTTACCTTTCAATAACTTGAGTTGTTCAAGATGTTTTGTCCCTATGGGTGCTCTATCGTAGGTGGAATGCATGCCTGTAAGCTCTTGTCCAGAGATTTGAATTACCAGTGTCCAAAGGTCTGCACATGCGCATTACATGACCTCCTGCTTGTAATGAGCAGGTGTAGACCTGTGGACCCACCGCAGCACCAGTCTAGGGGAACCATGAAGGGTCCAGACAGAAGGCTAGTGTCCTCGAATGTCTAAGGGGAGAAGGCTTGCCTCTTCTCTTGAGGAGTGAGGTTTGGGGAAGAATAGTGGCAGATGAATATCCTGATTGATATGGAAGTCTGACAAAACTTTAGGGATAAACAGAGGATGGGGGTGTGGCGTGACTCTGTCACAGTAGAAGATAGCGTAAGATGGGTCAGCCGAAAGCACTCCAACTTCTTCCACGTTTCTAGCTAAGGTGATGGCTACCAGGAAGGGGGTCTTAAAGGAACAAACATGTGCCCTGAGGTTTGAATGCAGAGTTCCTTAATACATTGAGGACCAAGTTAAGGTTCCACGGAGGTATGGGGTTCCAGATATGTGGGAACAGATTAGCTAAACCCTTGAGGAATGTAGCTGAGAGGCTCTGGATAGGTGAATTAAAGGCCATAATTGCTGCTAGGTGTCACCTTGACAAATCTCATAGATAGTTCTTGTTTTTTTAATTCAAACAAATAATCAAGGATCCTTGCAGGACGAGCTTCAGAAACAGATAGAGAGTGACAAAAACACCAGAAAAGGAAATGTTTCCACTTCTGCAAGAAAGTTTTATGAGTAGAGGATTTCCTACTATTCAGGAGTACAGATTGTATCTCTGCTGAACAGTCTGACTCTAAAGCCGAGAAACACAGAGGAGCCAGGCCATAAGGTTCAGGGACAGAAGGCTGGTGGTGTCTCATGGTGCCAGAGTTCTGCATCAGGTGGTCTGATCTGAGAGGGAGGCATCAGGGACTCTCTATAGAAAGGTGATGTAGATCTGAATACCTCACTTGTCTGGACCAAGGCGGCGCTATCAAGATGATTCTCGCCTGCTGCTGTTGTAGTTTGATCAATGTCTTGAGAATTAACAGCACTGGAGGTAAGAACAGAGGAGAGAGTGAGGCCCTGGGACTAGTAGGACACCTGTGAAGGATTGTGGGTCTCGAATGTGGGCCCACGGGTCCCCGAGCAGTTCATAGACCATGACAGTCACCCAACAGCTCTGCAGAACCAGCATGGGAGGGGTTTAGTGGAACTCTGGCCCACCATAGGCTCTGCCTAGGAAGCTACTCATTGGAGGAAACATCCAACCCAGATGCATTATTTAAGCCAGAATAACTTAAAGGAAGTTGTCTGAGCAACTGAGTGAACTCCTGACTGGCTGTTGTCTGAACTCTGACTCTGGCTTGACCCTTGGCATGGCTGTCTGATTCTGATTCCAGTCCTGACCCTTGGGATGACTCCTGACACTGATTCTGGCTCAACCTTTGGCGTGACTCCTGACCCTGACAAGCCCCGACCTTGGCACGATTCTGATTCTGACTCTGGCTTTGGTTCCTGGCTTCTGACCCCAGCTCTGACTATTAGGCTTGACCACTCCTCTCCCGGTCCCTATAGCATCTACCAAAGAGTCGCAGTTGAGTCTCCCCTTGGAGAAGAAGAGTTGACATTTTGTATTGGTCAGGGTTGCAAAGAGATCTACTAAGGGAAGGCCCCATACTTTCCAGATGTTCTGAAAGATCACACTGTTGAGCTCCCACTTGTGGTCCTGATGGAAATTTCTACTTAGAGCCTTTGGTACCATGTTCTGGAGGCCTGGTAGGAAAATCACAGAGATCTCTATGTGACAGGCAATGCACCAGTTCCACAATTTTAGGGATTCTGTGCATAAAGACTGGAATCTTGTCAATTTATATAGGACATTGCAGCTCTATCTACCATTACTCTGATATGATGACCCTAAATGTGTGGAGAAAGACGTTGCAGGCATAACAAACTGCCCTTAGCTCTAAAGCAACATTGCTTGTGGACACCATTTGCCTTGTTTGTGGAACCTTGTAAGTAGCTCCCCGGCCTAGAAGGGAGATATCCATTGTGATGATTCATGTTGGTAGCAGGAATGAGAATGGGGTTCCCACACAGACCTTCATCGGGAGTCTTTTCACCATCTGTGGGAGTCCAGCACCCGTGGGGGGGAACAGAAACCCATTTGGTAAGGCTGTATTTGTTTGGTGTGTATGAGATTTTGAGCCAGGCCCAAAGGCATTGAAGATGTAGTCCTGCGTGTGGTGTAGCGAATGACAGGGCCAACATATGAGCTAGGAGCTGAAGTCTGCCGGGGACTTAGCTGTAGGGTAGTGACCAGATGGGATATAATGGAGATAGGTAGATAGACCCTAGCAATTTGAGAGTCCGGGGAAGCTCCAATTAATTCTATCCTCTGGACGGGAGAGAGTGTGGATTTTTCTAGGTTGATACAAAGACCCAGGGCCTAAAGCAAGGTTAGAGCCTTGTTGGTTGCCAATTGGGCATCCAGAGTGGAGCACCTCTAGAGAAGCCAATCATCTAAATAGGGAAAGGCTGAAATACTGTCTTGATGTAGGTGAGCTGCACCTACTGAGAGGACCTTTGTAAAAATCTGTGGGGGCTGTGGAAAGTTGAAAGGGAAAGACATGATATCGACAATGTTCTGAGCCAATGATGAAGTGCAGAAAATGTCTGTGGAAAGGGTGCATTACAATGTGAAAAATGTGTGTCTTGAAGGTTGAGGGCAGTAAACTAAACCCGTTGACTCAAAGAAGGATTATGATAACCATAGTCACCATCCAGAAGTGTTGTGAGAGAATATGGGTGTTCAGGCTCCTGAGGTCAAGAATTGGCCTCCAATGCCATTTCTTTTGGGAACCAGAAAATATTTGTACTAGGATCCTCTTTCCACAAATTCTGGGGGGAGTGGCTCTATCGTTCTCATACTGAGGAGGGACTGGGCCTCCTGTTTTAAGAGATCCTCATGAGAGGGGTCCCTGAAGAGAGAGGAGGAAGGGGTAGAGTATCCCATAGCCATTACCTCTAAAATCAATTTGTCTGTGGTGATAAGTTCCCAATTATGTAGAAACTGTGATAGGTGGTCCCCAAAGTGGGGTGGAGTGGAGGATAGGCTTGCACAGTGGCTTCAGAGAAGGGCATTGTTCGTGTCCCATGACGAGGTTGCCATAATGGTCATTTGGAGGGTGATGCAGGTAGGGAGATCGTCGCCCTTTCTTGTGAGGCCCAGGCCTCCTTCTAGGAGATTCAATAGGTCTGGAACAGGCCCGGTACTGTCGATGTTGGAATAGCTGGGATTGTTGTGCAGTCTGATTTGCTGAAACGTCTCTTTGTTCTAGGTACATAGATCCCGAGACACCTCAGGGTTGCTCTCGCATCCTTGGGGGAACGCAATGAGGCGCTAGTATTGTTGTTGAACAGCTTCAGCTCTTTGAAAGGGAGGTCTTCCACCGTATTCTGGACAGGCCGGATGATTGGAGCCAGGATCCTCATCGCATAACAACAGCTAAAGATGGTGAAACTAACAGCAGCAGCAAAGGCAGCTTGTAAAGAGGTCTTGGCTATCAGTTGTCCTTCAGAAGTGAGGGCCTAGAAGTGCTCCCTCTTGTCCTGTGGCAAATTGTTAATAAAATTAGTGAATTTGGCATAGGATAGTAAAGTCATATTTGCCATCATGGCTTGATAATTTGCTTCTTGGAACTGAAGAGCAGCAGAAGAATAACTCTTCCTACCAAAGAGGCCTCTGTCAGAAGATGTGGATCTTGATCTACTCTGGCATTTTCTCTCATTAACTGCATCCACCACCAGGGAGTCGGGGTGGGAGAAGAAATATTCCAGCCCCTTGGTTGGTATACAATTTTTTTGGTCCATCCACTTACATGTAGGTGCGAAAGTGGCAGGTATATGCCACAAATTACGGGCTGGAGATAAGAGCGCCTCATTAACGGGCAGTGCTATTGTGTTCTGTGGGGTGGTGTGAAGAATAACCACCAGAGTGCTGAGACTCTTGTACCTCCTCTGTCGAGATCTGAAGAGACCCTGTACATCTCTTCATTATGTCATGAAATGACCTAATATTATCCACATACAAGGGAGGTGTTGGCACCACTGCCTTGTCCGAGGCAGAGGAGGATTTATGAGAAGGTATCTCCTCCTCTGGAGGTGGCTGTAGATCCTCCTCCTGATCTTCCTTCCGTACCATAGAAGCACGCAGTATTGGTGACTGCAGCTGTGGTGTTGGTGGTTGTTGAGGCCTGTGGAACTTCCAGTCGTTCTCTTGTGGGCAGGAACCCTATAGAATTGGTCCACATAGGCAGTCCAGGGATTCCAGTAGGTGCACTGGGGTTGTGGGTACGGAAGGGTTATACGTGTTTGGAGGGTCTGGGGTACCTTCTAGACTCTGGTGTGTTCTTGTCCAGGTACACCGCCTGAGGTGTCAAATAGTAAGCTGAGAAGCCATGTACTGAGATTTCAGAGTTGGAGGTGTTATCCCAGAATGCAAAGGAGGGGCTCTGGGCACTGGTGCTAGAGACACCAGAGGTGCTGGTGGACAGGTATCGGGTGACCTGCTGAGAGGGGAGGAGAGGAGCCTGGCTGGCATGGTAGTACTGGTATTAGTGGAGAACTTCTCTTGGTACCTGCAAGAGGGGGGACTCCAGTTCCTCTGATGCAGATAAGCCTTTTGTGACAAGAACCTTGAAGGTGCCAGAGGGCTGTAGAAATGTGTAGATGGACCAGGGGTGGTACTGGGGCCCTCGTCGGAGATGCAAAATGAGGCACCTATGAGGATGGTGCTGAAGTGGTTGTTGAGGTGACGTCTCTATGCTCTGGGTGCACACTATCTGAAGACGGCGCTGGAGAAGATGGTGCTGGTGCCTTGGATTTCCTCAAGTCTTTAGGCTTCTAGCAGTCTTGATGCCTAGATGGTGCTGGAATAATTGGCTCTCTATGGTGCTTACTAGGAGGCTTATCTTTCTGAGTTATCTGGTTTTGATGGTACCAAAGCCCTGGTGCTGGTGCCTGTAGGATCCTTGGAGGTACTCATCCCGGAACACGGCATCTCCTCAGGTTCAGTTCCAAGAGGTAATCTACCTCTTTTCCTGGAGGAGAAGGAAGCTTTCTTCTCTTCGAATCCTTTGCCTCTGAAGCAACGTCGGTCGCCACTGAAGTAATGGGGGAGGAGAGGGGGGACTCAGACCCTGCAGGTCTTCAAGAGTGTTCCATAAGGAGAAGCTTCAATCTCATCTCCCTTTTAAATCCTGTGCAAACTTTGCACTTCAATGGGATATGAAAGTCTCAGACACTGAAGACAGCTAGAAAGCCCGGTTCTCTGAGGGAAATACCTACTGCAGGTCTGGAAGGCTATGAATTCTGGGGCTTTTGTCATACTTCCAGAGCAAGGCTGGTGGAAAAGCCAAGGAACTGGTTCTGAACTGGGAAGGGGGTGGTGTCTTGAACCCTTCTAAAATGTAATAAATTTGTGGAAAGAAGGGGAAAAAATAAACAAAATGTAAACTAAATATTAGAGAAAATAAAGAAAAGAATAAAGCAAACAAGTAAAAGAACTGGTAATATCTGCTAGGAAGCAGCAGTCATGCAGTTGCTCCATTTCAAGTCGCAGCCAGTTGAGAAGGAACTGTAGTAGCAGCAGGTCCACTCCTTTCTATATGCCTTTGCTCTAAAGCACAAGGCTCTGTAATGTGCAGGCATGGACTCATGGACACTTCTAATTCAAATCTGCTGTCAAAAGGGCACATGGATGCGCGCATCCTATGGTGAAGTACCCATATGAACATATGCTTGCAAAAGAAGGAATATTCCCAATTATTATAACAGATGCCTTTCACTCTATTAAAGGTAGAAATAATAAGAAATACATCTTCAACAGGAACAAGATAAATGACATACTGAAAACTATGAAAAGCATAGTGAAAATCTGTCAATCCCTTTTCTTTACCTTGCCCAGTAATGAGACCAAAGGGTCACTTGATTAAATCAATGGGCAGGACAGATTAAAATATTATTTTATACTAATTAGCGTCAAGCCTGTGAAGTTCACTATTGGAAAAGGTGTTGGGAGTCAAATACTGTTGTGGGATTTTAAAAAGTTTGGATAATTAATTACATCTGTAGCTATGAAGACAAAGATAACAATAAAGATAACGAAATCTTATGCTTTACTGTATGCTGCTTACAACAGGGTTTTGAAATGATCATAATATAAATAATAAAGTCACAAAAAGGAAGATTGTCATTGTGTTTGGCACTGTACAGAGATAGACATGATTCCTGCTCCTGAAGAATTTATAATCTTAGCTGACAGGTAACATATATATGGCAGGTACTGAAAGAGATGGAGACAATCTAATAGACACAATTTTAAAATATGCCCTTTTCTTTGTGTTATGCTGGATTGTCTCCAGTATGTATGTATGGATCTATGCCAAGTGCCTTTCAGCCACTTGCACCATGGCCTATTTATTCAAACACTTGGTGATTACTTGGAGGCATCACAAAAGAGGATTTGAAGGAGGAGAGGACAGTCATCTGATGGATTAGTTCAGGGAGGGGGTTCCATGCACAAAGGACACGGTGGAAGAAACCCTGGAGAAGTCTGTGGTTTGCTAGAGCACTGCTTAATTAATTAGATGATTTTTTGGGGGGGAAGTTAGGGTGGGGAAAGGGGTTGTGTTGGGGGATCAGATAAGCTACCAAGAAAGGAAGGACAAAGAAGAACACTGTGATTTAGAGAGGCTTTGTTAAAAGAAAAAAGGATTAATTTTGTTGTTTATTTAAAAAATATTAAACCACCAATGTCAACAAACTTTTAGGGACTTACAAGCATTTTTTGTAGTTGTTCTACTGTTTGGTTTGCTACACTGATTCCATTTATTTCTCGGATTTCATCCCCTACATGGAGTGTACCTGCAGAATTAACAAAACAAATAGTTAATGTGTACATTTATAATATAACTGTGAAACAATACCAAAACTCAAACAGAGATTGGCAGTACAAAGACATTAAAATAAAATGCTAAAATAAGAGTGTAGTGTCTAGCTGAAACCCACAAAGCAGTGGAACTCAGAGTGAACAATTCCACTCTAGCAACCGTGATTTTTTAATTGTTATTAAATATATTTTTTCCTTTCTTTGCAGAGCATAACTGTACACATTTTTTAACATACAAAGTCTCATTGAAATCAATGGTGCGTACATGCTGTCCATTCCAATGTAGCTTTGGATGCTAAGAAAAATGTGCATACTGTGAAAGATTATACAGTAAAATAATGTGGTTGCTAGTGGTTGTTATGTAGCAAGGCCATCATTCTACATGGGTAGTCCATTCACTATACATTTACTATATTACTTTTTGTTTTGTGAATTAACTAAATTCATTTGCCAAGTATCCTTTTCCAAATACTTTACCAAACACAATTAGTTTTACTTGAAGAACCAACAGCTGGCAATCTATTTTTCAAAATGAAGCCATTGTGGAAACGGATGTTGGCAATAAATCACCTAAACTACGAATGGTGTTTTTGTGGATTGCTAAATCTAAAATGACCATATTGATTGAAGAAAAAAATACATTGATGCTAATGATCTGAGTTTTAAATTTCAGCTTCATTTGAAATGGCAGAAATACTGAATTCCAAAACCATGTGCTTTATAACAGAAAGAGAGCCTGACTTAACAGGCACTATCATGAACTACAATGCCTGATTATCCTTTGGACTCTAGTCTGTGACACTGCTACACAGCCCTGTGGACCACTAAAGTTCCCAGAAGGCTACAGAACAGGATTACTCAAACTTTTAATCTGTTCAGGAAAAAGTCCTCCATCCCACAGAAAATGTTTTAATCAATTCCACAGGAGCTTCCTATTGACAGCAAAAAGGGGTAGGGACTCCAGTGCAATTCTTCTGTCCTGCCTTGTGGAACATTAATCAGGATTCATCACAGTTAGTAGTTTACTGTATGTGAATGCAGCAGCTCTGTATTTGAATTTCAAATGAAAACAGCTCACAGCTGGCGTATTGATGACCTAACCCTCTAACAAAAAGTTATACAAGTGCAGCATTGACAAACTTTCTCAGCCCTTCACACCTTCTACAAAAATATATTTGATTCCAAAATAATTAGAGCTCTGTACCACGCTGGAACTAAGCTCTGCATGCAGACACCTTCATTGTTATGGCAGAATAATGCACAATATCCCCTGACATGCTATACTTTCTGCAACAGTGTAAAAACATTGTCGGGAAACATCCAAACACAAATTATGATTGAATGAAAATATCATGAATCATGAATATGCTCATCAGGTTAGTCATTTTGATAATACAGTTAAATACAATCCCTTCTTTTGAATGTTTTCCATTTATTTTACTCTGTGGCAGAAGCTAGTACTGACAATCCATAACCGGACGGTAGCAGCTGGTGTGTGTAGGAGGTGGGCAGCTGAGAGGGGATTTAAAGACTTCTGTCCTTTTGTCTTGGTGGAGAGATGGGTTGGCTAATAGCTGGGAGAAAGGGGTCAGACTGGGTCACTGGAGAGAGAGGGAGGTTTGAGGCTTTTATCATTTTGGGACAGCCTCTCCCCATTTTTCTGTTGGGAGGTGATGTTCCTGGCATCTCCATGTGGTGCCTTCTCCCCAGCCTAATGATTCCCATACCATGGTGTACATCTGATCAGCACTCCCTGTTCTGACTCCTCGTCTATTATCTGTATTGTATTTATTCAGACTTTGGACTGTAGGCTTTTTTGGGTAGGGGCTTTTCTGTATTTTGTATTTTCTATTTTACCAACTGTATTTTCTATTTTCCTGTATCTATGGCAATATATAAATAAATCGATGATAATAAAGAACAGGGTGCCCATGGGTTGGCAATCTCCTTCCTCTGTCTTCACCTAACCCAAATTAGCACAGCATCAGCCAGTATGCGCTCTTGCTATGTATAAAAGTCTGAGACACCCCTCACCCTGCTGGACAGAACAGGGAAAAGTTTCCTCTGAGGAAGCAAATTCTGCAGCTGGAGGAGAGTTCTGCAGCTGGCAAAGCTGGAGGCAGTCCATGTACACTACAGTAGTCTCTTTTCACCATGTAATCATATTCATGCTGTTATAAGAGCAATATCTTTGCTCACAAAATGCTCTATTAGTTGTCCTAGGGCATGGGTGTTTACAGATTCATGGTTTAACTATTTGTGGGAGCTCCAAATTAAGTCATTTTCTTACAGATATGAATAGGCAACCTGCAGTGCCATGTCTTCTGCAGGAAGTCTGTGTCCTGGGTCAGCAGTAGCATAGGTGCCTAATCCCTATTTAAAATTAATACACCTGTTGACACAAATGTGCCAAAACAAAAACGTTAACAGCAGAAAACCTAGACATTTGGGTTTCGGATGCTTGAAGCTGCCAGGAAGTCTAGCTGTAGTACAGCAGATGCAAGAAAAACGCAGTAACACTATTTGGAGTCTAAACATATTCTCCAGATGAGTAAAACCCACAAGTACTCTATGTTAAAGCACTGATATGAGGACAAAAGCTCAAACATAAATAAGCCTCTGTGGCAGAATTTAAAATACAATCTGTGCACTTATCCCAAAAGTGAACAATTCTTAAAGATTGACACTGGGGTATTATTACCAGTTCACATGGAGCAAGGACGAAAGAGTCTTTGCACAGGTTGACCCTGCTTGGGAAACACTGATTATGATGGACAAAGAAAAAGGTGAGAGCACAAAAATTAGCTCACCTGCCACACTGCCAACTCATGAAGAAAAGAAAACTGACACTGGCATGCAGCCATTGAGAGCTACAGCAGGGAAATTAAGAGTGTATTGAATATATAAATTATAGCATTTGGCTGAATACTGAATATATGGAATGATATCCAGTTGAAGCTAATAAGCCACATAGGGGACAGAACATTAAGTGATACAATCACATGCATTATATTTGATCACCGATTGCAGGAGACTATTAGAAATAAAAACTACTATGAATATTTAGTCAGTCTCATAAAACAGAACAAGGAAGTTAGATTTTTTTTGTTATATTTGGTTAATAATTTGCTATTGCTGTAACGCAAAATGAAAAATCTCCACTTTGAAGCCTGGTCTACACTACGATTTTAGATCGAATTTAGCAGCGTTACCTCGATTTAAGCCTGGACCCATCCACACGAAGCCCTTTTTTTCGACTTAAAGGGCTCTTTAAATCGATTTCTTTACACCACCTCCGACGAGGGGATTAGCGCTGAAATCGGCTTTGCCGGGTCGAATTTGGGGTATTGTGGACGTAATTCGATGGTATTGGCCTCCGGGAGCTATCCCAGAGTGCACCATTGTGACCGCTCTGGACATCAATCTGAACTCGGATGCACTGGCCAGGTACACAGGAAAAGCCCCGCGAATGTTTGAATTTCATTTCCTGTTTGCCCAGCGTGAAGAGCACAGGTGAACACGCAGAGCTCATCAGCACAGGTAACCACGATGGAGTTCCAGGATCGCAAAAGAGCTCCAGCATGGACCGAACAGGAGGTACGGGATCTGCTCGCCATATGGGGAGACAAATCCGTGCTAGCGGAACTCCGTTGCAGTAAACGAAATGCCAAAACATTAGAAAAAGTCTCAAAGAGCATGAAGGACAGAGGCCATAACAGGGACGCACAGGAGTGCCGCGTGAAAATTAAGGAGCTAAGGCAAGCCTACCACAAAACCAGAGAGGCAAACGGAAGGTCCGGGGCAGCGCCGCAGACATGCCGCTTCTACGCCGAGCTGCATGCCATGCTAGGGGGTGCAGCCACCAGTAGCCCAACCCTGTGCTTTGACTCCGTCAATGGAGACTCACGCAACGCAGAAGCGGGTTCTGGGGACGAGGAAGACGATGATGATGAAGAGATTGAAGATGGCTCACAGCAAGGAAGCGGAGAAACCGTTTTCCCCAACAGCCAGGATATGTTTATCACCCTGGACCTGGAGCCAGTAAACCCCAAACCCACCCAAACCCAAAGCATGCTCGCAGACCCTGAGGGCGGACAAGGGACCTCTGGTGAGTATACCTTTGTAAATATTACACATGGTTTAAAAGCAAGCGTGTTTAATAATTAATTTGCCCTGGCATTCGCGGCCAGGACAGCTACTGGAAAAGTCTGTTAATGTGTATGGGGATGGAGCGGAAATCCTCCAGGGACATCTCCAGAAAGCTCTCCTGGATGTTACTCCCAAAGCCTTTGCAAAAGGTTTCTGGGGAGGGCTGCCTTATTCCGTCCGCCAGGTAGGACACTTTACCACGCCAGGCCAGTAGCACGTAGCCTGGAATCATTGCATAACAAAACATGGCAGCGTATGGTCCCGGTGTTTGCTGGCATTCAGACAACATCCATTCCTTATCTCTCTGTGTTATCCTCAGGAGAGTGATATCATTCATGGTCACCTGGTTGAAATAGGGTGCTTTTATTAAGGGGACATTCAGAGTGCCCGTTCCTGCTCGGCTGAACAGAAATGTTGCCCGCTGTTAGCTACGCGGTGGGGAGAGGGGTGAAGTGATCATCCCAGGGAATTGGGTGTGTGTGTGGGGTTAGTTGGGTTTGTGCTGCACGTTAACCCGGAAACTGCATCCCCTCCTTTTAAATTGCCATCCCATTTTAAATGGCCAACCCAACGGCCGCTTAGTATGGGAAATGAGGGCGCTGCTGTTTGAAACCATTCCCACATGTTATGAAGGTTAAAGAAGCCAAAAGACTGTGGCTTACCATGGCTGCCTGCAAGCCGAATTATGTTGCCTGGCACTGCGTGAGTGATCTCTCACACCAAACCGGCAGGCCCTCAATATAAATAGAGGCAAAATGCGACCTAGTAACGAAAGCATATGTGCTGTGTAATGTGAACAGCAAGGTTTAACGGGAAAGAGTGATCCTATTGTTCTCTAAAATGTCTTTTTAACTACCACTCTTCCTTTTCCCCCACCAGCTGCAAATGTTTCTCCTTCGCAGAGGCTAGCGAAGATTAGAAGGAGAAAAAACAGGACTCGGGATGAGATGTTCTTGGAGCTCCAGACGTCCTCCCACGCTGACAGAGCACAGCAGAATGCTTGGAGGCAGACAATGTCCGAGTGCAGAAAAGCACAATATGAACGCGAGGAGTGGCGGCGGGCTGAATCGCGGGCTGAAGAGGAGAGGTGGTGTCAGATAGAAGACAGAAGGCAAGAGTCGATGCTCCGAGTGCTGGAGCATCAAAGTGATATGCTCCAGCGTATGGTTGAGCTGCAGGAAAGGCAGCAGGAGCACAGACCGCCGCTACAGCCCCTGTGTAACCAACAGCCCTCCTCCCCAAGTTCCATAGCCTCCTCACCCAGACACCCAAGAACGCGGTGGGGGGGCCTCAGGCCACTCCACCCCAGAGGATTGCCCAAGCAACAGAAGGCTGGCCTTCAATAAGTTTTAAAGTTTTAAATTGCAATGTGTCCTTGTCCTTCCCNAGGGTGTCTAGCTTACAGTGAAGTAGAGTGAACCGGGCGGGGGCGGGGGGGAGGTTCATCAAGGAGAAACAAACAGAACTTTCACACCGTAGCCTGGCCAGTCATGAAACTGGTTTTCAAAGCTTCTCTGATGCGCACCGCACCCTGCTGTACTCTTCTAATCGCCCTGGTGTCTGGCTGCGCGTAATTAGCGGCCAGGCGATTTGCCTCAGCCTCCCACCCCGCCATAAACGTCTCCCCCTTACTCTCACAGATATTGTGGAGCGCACAGCAAGCAGTAATAACAATGGGAATATTGTTTTCGCTGAGGTCTAACCGAGTCAGTAAACTGCGCCAGCGCGCTTTTAAACGTCCAAATGCACATTCTACCACCATTCTGCACTTGCTCAGCCTGTAGTTGAACAGGTCCTGACTACTGTCCAGGCTGCCTGTGTATGGCTTCATGAGCCATGGCATTAAGGGGTAGGCTGGGTCCCCAAGGATAACTATAGGCATTTCAACATCCCCAACGGTTATTTTCTGGTCTGGGAAGAAAGTCCCTTCCTGCAGCTTTTGAAACAGACCAGAGTTCCTGAAGACGCGAGCGTCATGTACCTTTCCTGGCCATCCCACGTTGATGTTGGTGAAACGTCCCTTGTGATCCACCAGTGCTTGCAGCAGCATTGAAAAGTACCACTTTCGGTTTATGTACTCGCTGGCTTGGTGCTCCGGTGCCAAGATAGGGATATGGGTTCCGTCTAGCGCCCCACCACAATTAGGGAATCCCATTGCAGCAAAGCCATCCACTATGACCTGCACATTTCCCAGAGTCACTACCCTTGATATCAGCAGGTCTTTGATTGCGTGGGCTACTTGGATCACAGCAGCCCCCACAGTAGATTTGCCCACCCCAAATTGATGTCTGACTGACCTGTAGCTGTCTGGCGTTGCAAGCTGCCACAGGGCTATTGCCACTCGCTTCTCAACTGTGAGGGCTGCTCTCATCTTGGTATTCTGGCGCTTCAGGGCAGGGGAAAGCAAGTCACAAAGTTCCATGAAAGTGCCCTTACGCATGTGAAAGTTTCGCAGCCACTGGGAATCATCCCACACCTGCAACACTATGCGGTCCCACCAGTCTGTGCTTGTTTCCCGGGCCCAGAATCGGCGTTCCACGGCATGAAGCTGCCCCATTAACACCATGATTTGCACATTGCTGGGGCCCGTACTTTGTGAGAAGTCTATGTCCATGTCTATTTCCTCATCACTCTTGTCACCGCGCTGCCGTCGCCTCCTCGCCTGGTTTTGCTTTGCCAGGTTCCGGCTCTGCATATACTCCAGGATAATGCGCGTGGTGGTTATAGTGCTCATAATTGCCGCGATGATCTGAGTGGGCTCCATGATCCCAGTGCTATGGCGTCTGGGCTGAAAAAAGGCGCGAAACGATTGTCTGCTGTTGCTTTCACGGAGGGAGGGAGTGGGGGCCTGACGACATGTACCCAGAATCACCCGCGACACTGTTTTTGCCCCATCAGGCATTGGGATCTCAACCCAGAATTCCAATGGGCGGCGGACACTGCGGGAACTGTGGGATAGCTACCCACAGTGCAACGCTCCGGAAGTCGATGCTAGCCTCAGTACTGTGGACGAAGTCCGCCGACTTAATGCACTTAGAGCATTTTGTGTGGGGATACATACAATCGACTGTATAAAAACGATTTCTATAAAACCGACTTCTATAAATTCGACCTAATTTCGTAGTGTAGACATACCCTGAGATTATGTTTACTTTTGATTAAAAACAGTTCTATGGGAACTACAGAACCAAATACCTAAATATAAGTTGTTCCCGAGAGGACAAAAGACATTTTGGCAATTAAATTGTTTCTATAAAAAACTACACCTTTTATTTTAGAACAACCCATTACTAAGCACTTATATATATATATATATTTGTTGTTGTTCAAAGCACTGTAGACATTGCAAATCTCTTTAGAGGTGGGTCAACATTGTTTCTAATCTCTTTCATGACTAGTAATCTTAAAAGTTTCTTGTAACAATAGTAGGTAAGTAAAAGTTCAAACAGAAGTCCCATTATGAAACTGACAGTATCCCTTTAATCTTTTATGTCAAGTCCAACTAGATTTCCAATTGGTGCTGTCCCTTTAAGAGAATACACAAGTCTATACAAATTCATACAGCATTTCAAAGTCGCTATTTAACCTTTTTATTCCCCTTGAATTTTTGGGATCTGAATCCAACACATTAATTATTTCAGTGATTAATTTATGATTAATTAAAATGCCCCAATCTGAGAAACACGGAGTGTCAGGAAGTCTTGAGATCTAACTCCAGCTCTGCCACTTACTCATTTTGAGCAAGTCACTTCATCTTCCAACCTCTGCGTCCCCATCTTTAAAATGGGGGTAATTATACTTTGCTATTTTTCCAGTTTGTTCACTTTGAGTATTTGACAGTCCTCTGTGTATTGTCAGTTTCCCTGTTTAGTTAGGAAGCCCTCTGTTCTTCCTCACATTAATATAAGAAAAGAAACTATTTTTAAAAAGAAGAAAATGTGATGGTAAACCCACAAAAATTGGTAAGGGGATTCAGGGGCTGGTGTAGCACCTGAAACTACTGCCAACTTACATTTTAGTTGATAAACTGGACAACTCAAAGAAATTTTGAATAACTTAATAAAAAGTCAGCAGACTCCTGGAATACCAACCGAGGAAGCAACAAGCATCTAGAGTGGTAATCAGATTAAAACACCAATAGACGTTTAAAAAAAATGAACGAGTAATGAAAATGCTAAAGCATTTGCTGCATTTTGCCTAAACTTATATGCAGAAGACTCAGAAAAGAGTAATAACATTTCAAGACTTCTGAATATACTCAGAAGCATTCCAAAGCTAAATAAAGCACAAACAGAAAAGCTTAAATACCTCCTAGAAATTTCAGATGCTGTACAATAATTTAAAAATAGCAAGGCACCATCCTCTGATGGGTATAGTGGTAAATTCTATAACAAGTTAAAAAGGATCTATCCCTCTGATTTTGGAAGCAGCTGTGGCTATTATACAAAGTAATAACTATCTACTACATGGAGGATGACTACCATCTAAGTGATCCCAAAGGAAGTCAATGACAAAAAAGCAACTGTGACTCTTATATGCCAAATCTCCTTATCTACTAATCTGAAAACGCTGACTAGATTTAAGCTGATGGTGTCCCATTAAGCAAATATACAAGTTCACACAAATTCAAATCTGCCACTTTTAAGAAAAGTTTGATCAGTGTCACAAAATGAGAGTTTTCAAATTGCAAACTTCCCTAGAGACAACTCATATCTGCAGTCTGCCAGGGTTAGTTCACTACTGAGTAGGTAAGTCTCAGCTCAGCCATTAATTACTTTTGACATATATCTGGGCACACAGGATGGGAGTGGAACCGAGGAACAGGCACAGGTCTAAAGGTTTGGCAACAGCTCAGAGCAGTGAAAGCCAAACACAAAGGTACAAGCTGCATGGGTGAGAAAAGTTTTGGCTCCAGATTCACATTTCGGTATCTCAGCAGTCAAACTGCCAAGAGTCTCAGAAGTTCTGTGACAATACATGGAGAAATGTGGAATTTCTGCTGAACAGAGACTTTTGATATATCAAGAAAAAAATATTGTGCTTACTCTGAGAATTTTAGAAAAGAATTAGATAAATATACTTTCCAAAATTACATACACTTTAGAACTGATATTCTGTAGAAGCAATTTGAGACGACCTGCATCATTACCTATTAACGGAAAAATTAAACACTCAGGGCCCCTTCCTGAAACTTGTTCCAGATGAGCAGACCCTTGCACCTGAGTGGTGACCCTGTGAAGTTAATGGGACTCCATTCAGACACAGAGATCCACTGGTGTGGAACAATAAGTTTTAGGATCAGGGTCTCACTTGTTACACAAAATGTATTTGATTATGGGAGTAATCTAATTTGAGAATATAATCATTTACGTCCTAAGATTACCTTGCCTGTGAATCATTCCTCCATGCATAATTCTTGCAACAATGCAATGGTTCAGCTCATTCATTTTTAAAGTGATTCCCTAGTAAAAGAAATTGTTAAATCATTAAGAAAAAATATTCAGCAACCTGCTTCTTCAACTACTAAGAATGGTTACTTCTGCTGCAAACTTGAGATGAAGCTATGTTTTAGAGGGAAATCCTGGCCCTATTGAAATCCATGGGAGTTTTGCCATTGACTTCAAAGAGGCTAGAATTTCACCTTTAGTTTATGAATTTATACACTGTTGCTCTTATGAGATCAAGTAACCACCATAAAACTTATCATGGAAACACTCCAGATGCTGAACATACACACTGTTTCCTCTTTTGCTATTTTTCAAACCCATTCAAAAATCAAAGTATACCATTTGTTTTCCAGAGATGTAATATTATTTTTACAGGTCTTTCCATTTACTATTTGAACTAATTTCCCATTTAAAAAAAACTGATAAAATTTGGTTATAACACAGATGCATTTTTAGCTACCAGTAAAGACAATGATTCTTTATAAGATGAAGACACAGTCATTTAGTATGCAGGCTATAGCATAAAATAATTTTACATATCTATACTAATCAATAAAATATTTATACCATATAACAGCATTTTGGAGAAGTGTATTCAAAATACATTCCTCCTTATGAAATCTTAACAGGGCATCTGTTTTTGGACTTATGTAATTGGAGTGTCAAACTGTGCAACTCCACTAACATGGTTTCTTTTTATCATGNTTAGTCTGTATCAGCAAAAAGAACAGGAGTACTTGTGGCACCTTAGAGACTAACAAATTTATTTGAGCATAAGCTTTCGTGGGCTACAGCCCACTTCTTCGGATGCATAGAATGGAACATACAGTAAGAAGATATTTATACATACAGAGAACATGAGAAGGTGGCTACTTCCACCTTCTCATGTTCTCTGTATGTATAAATATCTTCTTACTGTATGTTCCATTCTATGCATCCGAAGAAGTGGGCTGTAGCCCACGAAAGCTTATGCTCAAATAAATTTGTTAGTCTCTAAGGTGCCACAAGTACTTCTGTTCTTTTTGCTGATACAGACTAACACGGCTGCTACTCTGAAACATGTTTTTATAGTACTTCAAGACTGTAGCTGCTGTACAAACAATCCATAAGAACCATTAGTTTATTAAAATAAAGTAATTTATTAAACTGCAAACTATCCAGTACTATTTTACGGCCAGGTCTACACAGTTTTTGTGCTGCTATAACTATTTCAGTTAGAGGTGTGATTTGTTTTTTATCAGAATACGTATACCTATCTCATAGAGCTAGAAGGGACCCTGAAAGGTCATCGAGTCCAGCCCCTGCCTTCACTAGCAGGACCAAGTACTGATTTTGCCCCAGATCCTTAAGTGGCCCCTCAAGGATTGAACTCACAACCCTGGGTTTAGCAGGCCAATGCTCAAACCACTGAGCTATCCCTCTAACGTTTATGTAACTATACCAGTACAGCTTATCTCCCTTTCCATATGGGAATAAGCTATACTGGTATAAGCACTTTTAAACTGGTTTTACTGTGTCCACATAATGTTGGTTGTACCACACTTCAACTATACTCATACAGTTAAAACAGTACAAATTTTTTGTATAAACGCTGTGGTTTGAAACTACTAAGATAGTTTGTCACCTCTTCCTCTTTGCAGAGTTAAGAGAACAGTACTGTTGCCTACATACCATTGGTTCATCTGTGTTCTTCTGGAACTGTACCAGTCGGACTCGTGTTACATTCTCCATATCCATGTCACCGTTGGCGCTCTCTGGAGAATCTCCGTTTAAGTATGGAGAGGTGGGAGGAGGCGTAACTCTCAAAGCTTCGTCACTGTAAACTTCATGTGCCACTACATCATGAGTTTGAAGTAAGGCCTACAGGAGGTTACAGAAGTAGTCAGATTTCCATAATCTCTGGTGCCTTTTCTCATTCTTGACAGAAGGTTTAATATTTCCCCCAGAAGCTAGAGCATGCCCTTGATATTACTTTCTTACATTTATATAAGGCCTTTTACCTCCAAGGATTCCTAAACACAATATTCATTTTATAAAACTACAGTATATATGTGTAAATTTGGGTGCTTAAATTAGGCTCTTCACTCATCTACCTAAAGGTAAATGACTTGATTTTCAGAAGTCCTCAGCACCCAAAAATCTCACTGAAATCAGTGGGAAGTGCAGGTGTTCAGCAAATTTTGAAATCAGCCTACTTTTATTTGGGCTTCTATTTCCATGTGTGGGCACCTTACTTTAGGCACACAGGTCTGAAAAGCTTAGCCACACACATGTACAGGTATCACTTCTTCCAACACTGAAATGAAAGTGAGTTTTGGGATGGAAATCGGCAACCCTTGACTACAAACAGTAACACTACAAGACCATTAGGATAGAAAGCAAATATGACCAATATATTCATTTGAAACTGCAAGAGAAAACTGCAAGGTATTTAGAATAATACTTCAAGATAGAATTTGGCCAAGACCCTTGAGTTTAGCACCCTTTCTCTTAAGGAAAAAAAACCTTGATGACTCCAAGTTTTCTCCATCTCTATTTTACATACATTCTGAGGACAACCCCTCCAACATCTGGCACAGTGTCCTCTAACACTATGCTGAGGAACTAGTTCTTTATTGACTCAGAGGGCAGGACACATGGCCTTACTCAATTGCCAACATAACTACTTTAATAAGCACCATGTTTTTTATTCATCTCCCATAGAGAACTGGTGCAGCACAATCCCGTTTAGTTTGTGACATCTGATAAAATCACAGCCTGAGACCATAAGCTCTTCAAGTACTTTTTCATCAGTTTTTCTCTACATTTCCTGATATATTGCACAGTATCACATATAGTTGATTAAACTTATCAAAATGTACTTGATAAGCATATCAATTACCCTTCTAGTTACTTATAGATGCAGCATCAAAGACAGTTAGAATATCTAACTGTGAAAAGTGTAATACGTTATCAGGAGATATAATCTAGATAAAATCTAAACATTTCTCAAGTACTTGAAGAACATTCAGTATCAGGTTTTTACACTGCATGACATCTCTCTTCTCCCTCTTTTCTCCCGTGGGGATCTCTCAGGGCCTTGAAGAGTCCCTCTATTTCATGTTTGCTTTTTTGACCTTACCATTCTTTAAGAACCTGTATTATAAACAGCCTTCTGTCAAAAGCCTGGACAGGATGTACAACTGAACCAATCAATGCTGCTCCTATATCATCCCAAAGGTTGTCGAAGATTGGAGAGAAGGATTACTTTCCCACAGGGCTTGTGCCGCCGGAATCAGGGCTGAAAAAGCAAGCCTGCTCCTTACAGTGTCTGGTACTCTATAGAACTCTGCATCAGACTGGCCGCACTACTCTGTAATTAAGCATGTAGTGCTACCACTTAAAAAACTTAGAGACCCATGACTTGCATGTTGAAAGACCCATGAATCACAACAGCTTGAGTTTAGCATGTCTGATTTATTTTGACAGATGAATGAGTCCCTGTGGCTGTTTAGTTTTCGATTACAAAAGTTCATTTGAATCTTCTGTGTTTAAATACGTTTTAGAAATTGAAAATGAATTTTCAAGAGCATCCATGCAAAACTTGTCTCTCAGGAGTGACTCCAAGACAATGGATGGGATTTTATGGTTACCTACAAAATTCTGCACTTGTTCCTGAAAGGCCACACCACTTTTAACATGCACTATATACTATAAAAGAGGATTGATAAACTTTTAAGGCACCTTCCTTAATTTTAAAACGAATTTGGGGAATTTGGCTTTCTATGGAGCTGATGCTGTCCTGTTTAGAGTATCTCGAGAGATAGGGGCATGTAGCTCCTATCGCTCAAGATACTCAAAACAGGAAGATCCTAATTCTCAGATTTTTCTTACATTTCAAACCTACTGTCAGTCCAAACACTATTTTTAATTAAATATTTAATGGCATCTGTTTTTGTTATTAACTTTTTAAACTCCAACAATGGGCTCATACTTCCAGATATTTCATCAGTGCTCCATACCTTACGTGACTATTCATTTTATCTAGATTTACAGAGATCTTGACTACACACAGAAGCTGAATCAATTTAACTAAAATTGGTTTTTAAATTGATTTAGTTAAACTGGTGCAAAGAGGGGTGTGGTCACTCTTAAACTGCCTTGTATGTGACGTATCAATTTAGCTTAATTTGGTAACTGACAAGACCAGATTATCTTTTTCATTTTTATCCCCACAAATTCCTGAAAACTGTCCATTTGACTGTGTGTCACAAGCAGCCCTGAGTAGGAGACAAAAACATATCTTATGTGCAAGTTGGCATTTGTTTTGTCTGTCTTTCTAGAGTGTGTGTTTTTGGGTGTGTTCTTGACTTTGTGCATAGATGATCTTTAACAGAATAGTCTGCTATGGTTTCCTGAACCCAGCTAGTAAAAGATTGCTTTCTATCCTCTGCTCTAAGGGTGAAATATTTGTTCAGGCAAATCAGCAAGCAGAGCCATCTCTCATCACATCTGATTGTGTCCATTATATGCCCTGCCCCTAACAATGCCTTTTCTTAACAAGATTCCCAGTGATATATTTCTGTTTTATAAAGCAACATTAAACCAAAACATCATAACATAATTATATTTGATTTGAACAATTAGCTTTTAATGACTGGATTAATACAACACTTGTGTGTAGGCAAAATAAATGATGATAAATATTTGCAAGGTTTGTTACTATATTTGATGATTTACATCTGTGCCTCCATAAACACACATAGATAATACAATTGTGAGAACACCTATTTCTGTATTGCACTAAACTGAATTTCACCGAAATATTTAATCTAAAGCATAGTTTCCCTTTAAACGACACAATTTCCTCTGTTATGGTTTGTTGTTACAATATGGTTGTGTTTTCCTGGCTCTTTTCCCTTTGTGGACCATATGGGTCCTGAAAGAATTCTAAGTACACCTCTACCTCGATATAACGCGACCCGATATAACACAAATTCGGATATAACGCGGTAAAGCAGTGCTCGGGGGGGGGGGGGGAGCTGCGCACTCCGGTGGATCAAAGCAAGTTCAATATAACGTGGTTTCACCTATAACGCAGTAAGATTTTTTGGCTCCCGAGGACAGCGATATATCGAGGTAGAGGTGTACTGTGGCAGAAGTTATAAATGCTGTGTCCCACTACATTTCTGTATCATCCACTGCAAGGAACAATGAAGGAAGATACATAGTGATGGATGCACTATAAATACCTAAATATATAAAATGCAAAATCCCCCTGTGAGGGAAAACATTTCAAATGTTGCCACATTAATAGATGCAAAAGAACAGTCCAGTTTGCAGATATCACCGCTGTTCACATTTACTGTTATAGCGGTACAAAGAAAATAATCTCTTTGAAATGACTCTCCAGCAGGACAGACACTTGCTAATCCCTGAAATGGTTCCTAAACTAATCACTTCCTAGAAAGCATACATTTAAAACCAACGTTTATCTGGTTATATTTTTTAAAATGTATATCCATATTTTAAGAAAATTCAAACAGGCTCCAACTATGCAGTAGCAGCTGAATTATCTCATTTGTAATCATTGGGCAGGCAATGGTTAAACAAACATTTTAAAAACTCCCAGAATGAGAAATATGAAAGGCTAACTTTGAGCCTGAACCTCCCGCAAGTAATAATGTACTGTACTTAAAAACACACTAACGCATATATAGGCCCTGTAAAAAATACAACCAGATAAATGTAAGCATTCTAGGAAGTTATTAGTTTAGGAACCATTTCAGAGATTAGCAAGTGTCTGTCCTGCTGGAGAGTCATTTCAAAGAAATTATTTTTGAGCAGACCCACAAGAGTCCCTTGGCAATGAATGTGGAACTGTATTTTAATGAGTTTTAGACATTTTTTTTTTGTTAACTTTTGACAAAAGTTGGATAGAGTAGCCATCTACAGCCAGATGCCTCTGTATTGGGTACATGAAAGATTGTGCTCTCTTAGAAAAACAAAGAGAAAGTGATGTTCTGAAGTGCAGCAACTTCTGCCTTGGGACTTTTACAGTGGCTCTTGGTTGAAATAAAAGATTCTTTAAAATGAATGACCCACACAGACTGCTCAGTGTTAATAGTAAAGCATGAACATAAGTCTTTTCAGGATCGGGCCTTATTGAGCATTAAGTTAAAAAACTTTACTGCATGACTGATTGCCAGAAGTTAGAAAAATATTTGGTTTAACAAGGGGCACTTATGTTCAACACCATCTATGCTGTTTTGACCTACCTTTGCTATCTTAATTTTTGGCCTCTATTAAAAATTATTGATTCTGGTATCACATTCCTCAGATAATGAAGCTTACAAGCCTAAACCTTACAACCTAAATACACACTAGCTTAAGACATGTGATCCTACTGACTATACCATATGTCCTAACTCTCAGTGCATTAGACTGCAATGATATAGCAACTAGAATATATTTTATTTTACTAAGCTTTCTAACGGCATACTGAAAATAGGCTGACAGTATAACACTTTGTACTGTTATTTCTACTTATATTGCTCGCATACAGTGTTAATAATTAATATGTTTTCAAATATTTTGTTCTCTCACTCCACCATTACCTAATGGCGTTTTCAAGCGTCAGTGAAGCATGGCAGAGTGCCAATTATATGTCAAATGATTTCGTTTATAAAGTCAGTAGCCCCAAAATGATTCACTGGATTGTATTTTTTAGGATTAATAACTTGTCTTTGTTAATGTGTTTTAATATCATTAGTTAGAGAGTATACCATATTTGTTTACAGTAACTCTTTAAAATTCTCAGAGTATAGAGAATTATCTATAAATTAAAACCAAAAGGCAGGTACAAAAGCATAAGGCAGAGACTAAAATTACAGATTCTGGCTATCTAATTAATGAATTACATCTAGTGTAAACATAATTTCTGCTCAGTCCCCTGTGAGCTCTACTGACTTATGTCCACTGCGACACAGATGAGGTGCCTAAGGGTTTAGCTCATCTATCTTGATGTCCTAAACTGCGGGAGAAGGATTCACATTTTTCACAAATAAAGAGTAAGTATTTCATTTTTGCAATGAAGATTTTTTACAGCTTCTTTTTGCTCAGAAATAACCCCCCATCAATATAATTTAAACACTTTAAAAGGGAAACCAGTCTTTTATTCCTCATCAAAAACATTTTAAAAAGAATTGTTGCAAGAGTTTTCTGACAGCTGGTCTTAAAAAATGTCTATGAGCACTTTAGCTTAATTATTTTTTATATAAAAGTAGTTTTCTGATGCATAACACTTTGCCTGTCATTTGACTCAATATGAAAATCTTTAATAGATTATTATTATTTGGGGATTACTTTGAAAATGGTGTGCACATAAAAGCAAATCAGCTAGCCTTCCAAACTGCCATCTAATCACATACATTATTGACTTCTGTCTGCTTTTACTTCTGATGTCTTTGCAGTAAATCCAAGATACGTATTACATGCGGGAAAAAAAAGTTGAATCAGGATAAGCCACTTAACAGAAAAGTTGGGCAATAGTCAGTACCATTTCTTATTTTTACTGCTTCCTTCCCTTCCCACAATAAGCTTGGCAGTCATAATGTCTCATTTTTTCTATTGTAAACAACTGTCTCTACTAAAGCAGAGCTGGTTCTGCTACCATTATCAGAGTGGGTATGGCCATCAGGAAAATGGCACACCAAGCAGCTGAGGTACAGAACTACTCTGATCTTCAAAGAATCCAGCTGGAATGCTACATGCTGGAACCTGTAGCCTCTGCAGGCTTCATCTGCCTATTAAATTAAGGTGGCTGCAATTTGCTTTATTTTATGAAAATCTGGTGCTGTTTTCTGGTTGGCTTTGTGGTGTGTATGGTTTTTTTTGTTTTTGTTTTGCAAATTGCCAAGTCAGCCCTCAGCTGGGCAAAATCTTGGTAACACCTTACATTCATTCTTTGGGTTAGAGACTCACACAGTGATTTCAGTGAGAGTTTTGGGTGCTCAGACCCCTGAACATAAGGCCATCACTGCCCCCAAAATAAAAACGTGTGAAATATACCAGATAGTTTATCTTAGGTACAAAATTCATTGAACTGTACCACCCGTCTGACTCACCCCAATCTAGATTTAAATATAGGAAACATTCTAAAAGCGAATAAACACATTTTTGCCCAACACAGGTTTGGAAGAAAGGAGGGTCCTCACCATGTCTTCCTGGGATCCACAGGTTCCTTTCTCCATTTTACATCCCTCTCAGCTCCCAAAACAAGTCCCCGGAACTGGGAATCTAACCTAGATTACTCACGTGGTAGTATGAAGGACAAACCACTAGGCTGGGTGAAATAGTTTTAACAGGCTACTGAGCCAAAGAATGTCACTGTTAACAACATGAACTGATTTTGTTTAAAAAAGGATTCCATTCTACCCTATTTTTGTAAGATTTCGTAATGAACAGTTCCATTGCTTTGTGACTGTGTCACAAAAGGTTCACTCAATGCTACTGATGCCTGATAGATTTGAGTTACCTTTATTGTCAGTCTCTTTAGATTTTTCTTACTAGTTTCTCTTATTATTTTCTTTTAAAAAACAAACATTTTAAGGAATAACACCCTTATCTGATGAGCTCAAACCTGCAAAATAGCCCTGTCTGCAAACTGCAATTCTCCTCATGACAAGCAGCAAACAAACAATGGTCCCTCAGTGTAGCAAGCACTATGCATTAGCCCCATAACAATATCAGCTGCTGTGCTAGCTTAGCACATTAGAAATGCTGATTAAATATATATTTGTGTGCAGTTAACTATACTTTTGTTTTGTTGCTTATAGGCTTTAGGTAGTACATTCTTGGCTGATGTTCCATGAGGAATGTGTTTAAGAACAGCCAAAGTAGCATTTGCTTACCATGAAATGAGGTTGTGTTAAAATACGTTTTAGCTCTTTTGCATCATTGTTCTCTGGGTAACATGAAATTTCTTCCAATACCTGCAAAACAAACAGCACAACTGTCAGTAAAGCTAACTTCTCTCTATTCTGTCACAAAACTGTAAAAAGCATACTTTACTCTGGTTGGTCATAATCCCTGTAGCACCAACACGATCAATGGGTTATGACAGTAAAGGGTCTTTGAGAATGGGAACTTTTTTCAAAAAGAATAAAATATCACATATTGATGTCTCTCTTTGCTAATGAAAGAACAGATTTAAAGAAAGCAGTCTCTCTCTTCTCAAACTGAAAATATTCTTTAAAAGGTCATTATTGCAACTGCAGAAGTAAAGTGTTAACCAGAAACTATATAAGTCGCTCTTATCAACCTCTGCTTCTATGCCTGAATAGGGGCTAAGAAACATTAAAATAGAATTAAAAACATGTATAAAATCTTGAATTATCCAGATTAAAACACTGTTTCTGCAAATTAAATGGTTAAAAAATATGAACCGTAGATGGTCCATCTGTTATACCACCACAAAACTCACGATTCTATAAAAAGAAAAGAGCATTTCATCTCATGACTGGGGCAAAAAAGGAAATGTATTTTAACTCAGTCCCTTACAGTCTGATATTTTCAATTTTATTCTCAACAGTCAGCTGTTTGGATGGCGGAAACAGAGCACTCTGCTTCTGGCAGCAGCGCCAGAGATTAATTGGTAGGAAATTCTGCAGAGCAATGTGGTTGGCACAAACACTCCCTCCCACCACTGAGGATAGGATCTCCTCCTCAAATCACTCTCTCATATCTTTCCACAGAAGGGTAAACAGGGTGCATTTTTAAACTCCAGCATTCTGCTAAAGCTGCATTTTAGCTCTCATGGTTGAACGTGCAAGATACACAACTCAATTTTGTCACATGGGCATGAGTCACTATACTTATTGTGGGCTGAATAAGTTATTTTGAGTATTTGCACATTTTTATATCTAGTCTCATTTACTGGTGGATTGTAGGTGGCAGGGCTGTCCGTAGGGAAAATGGCACCCTGGGCGAACTTGTATTTTGGCACCTTTTCTTTGAGTTTGAGACCAGCAGTGTGGGGTGCACGGTGCGAGGACCAGCTCCTGGCCCCAGAGCCCAGCTGGGCTGCACAGGGAGGAGTTTCTGAGCCCGGGGGCTCCCCTGGCCATGCCCCCACAACTGTAACAGGAGGAGAGCCTGTGGGAAGGGGGGACCCAAGGGCTGGCCTGCTGGGTCTGCAGGGGCAAGCCCCGCTGCCTGCGCCTCCCTGCCAGGCTGGCGGCTCCAGGCGGCCCTGCCCGCCCTCCTGGCCTGGCTGGCCAGGGGCTCCAGTCCCCTGGCTCGCCTGCACTCAGACCAGGCCTGCCAGCTTGTGGCACATGGACGGCAGCCCTGACCACAGCGCACTGGGCGATCGCCCATGTCGCCTATCCATAAGGCCGGCCCTGGTAGGTTGTAGTTACATGTATAAACCACACAGGACTTCAAAGGAGAATAGATTCCATACTCTCTAGAAGCTTCTGAAATGCATATTTGAGTCTTATTTCCACACTGGAGTTGCTGCCTTAACTCTCTGAGGATGTTTATTTTTCTGTGCTAAAAATAGACGTGTGCACCATCCTGGAATTAACAAAATTAAAGGAATTCAGATACTGACAAGCTTCCCATTCTTTTTTTTAAGTAAATTGCAAAATGATTAATTTGGTACCTGCAAAGGTTCTTTTAGTGCCTGGTAAGGGATAATTTGCTTGTTTTTAAGGTATATAAAATCAAAATTGGTAAAACATAACATCCGCTGGGAAAGGAATACTTGATTGTTTTCATGTGATATATTTTATATTGCATAGAAGCCTTCATCTTGTGGTAATCATCTATTTAAAACATTAATTTTGGGCTAAACTTTCAGCCTCAACTTTACTGTGTCTGCAAAATTGCAAGTGCAAATAACTGCATGCATAACTTTACTCCAATAGTTATCTGTGTATGCAATTTAGAATACTCGACCATCTAAGTACTTAATTACACTTGCAAGTCAGTTATTTAAATATCCAGCTGACTGAAATTCTGGGCCAAAAAATAATTCACGTAAAACTGCACCAACAAGCTGTACCGGAAAAAGGGAAACCAACTTTTGAAAGTCTGTCCATTTACAGTAAAATATATCTGCCTTAATTCCTCCAATATCAATTATACTAACACTACAAAATCAGAAACCTAACACTTTATCTGAGCAATTTTGTTGATGGTATGGTATCTTATAAGCACAATAAGTTTTATAGTACCCAAGAGTTATTTGACAGTTTTGATATTTAATATCAGCTATCATTACTACCTACCAGTTGATTCTTTAATCCTCATTCTAATCTAGACCTTGGTCAAGTCACTTCTACTTTTTGTGCCTCAATTTCAATAGTGGAAACCTGCTGTATTACTAATCTATGTATACTGAGGTATGTGTTTGGTTCCCACCAACATAGAATCTGAGCACCTCACAAACACTAATGGATTCATTCTCAATACCCCTGTGAGTTAGGGAAATTATTATCCCCATTTTATAGATGGGGAACTGAGGCACAGAAAGATTAACTGGTTTGTCCAAAGTCATACAGGAAGTCTGTGGCAAAGCCAGGAACCAATCTCTTGAATCCCAGTCTAGCACCTTAACCTCAAGACTATTCTTCCTCCCTTAAGTGAGATGGGACACAGCCACTATGGGGAGTTGTCTACTTTTTGGTATCTGAGAAAGCAAGAAAAGACCCTCTCTCCTTGCTCACAGGGGGACTGAAGAAGGGAAGAGGAAACCATCCTTCTCAGCAACTACAAGGAAAGAGCACTCTTTCTCCCGGCAGCTGGTGAAAGGAAGAAATACGGTTTGGTAATAGAGAATTCAAGGAGAGATTCTCCTACCCAGCAGATGGGGTGCAGTGGGCTGTAGGGGAGAGGGGATTCTCCTTGCTAGTAACCAGGAAAGATGATGATGGAAGACTTCCTCAGTCAAAAAAGCTAACAGAATGTTGGGAATCATTAGGAAAAGGATAGACAATAAGACAGAAAATATCATATTGCCTCTATATAAATCCATGGTACGCTCACATCTTGAATACTGTATGCAGATGTGGTCGCCCCATCTCAAAAAAAAAAAAAGATATACTAGAATTGGACAAGGTACAGAAAAGGACAACAAAAATGATTAGGGGTATGGAATAGCTTCCATATTAGGAGAGATAAATAAGACGGGGACTTTTCAGCTTGGAAAAGAGACGACTAAGGCGGGATATGATAGAGATTTATAAAATCATGACTGGTGCGGAGAAAATAAATAAGGAAGTGTTATTTACTCCTTCTCATAACACACAAACTAAGGGTCATCAAATGAAATTAATAAGCAGCAAGTTTAAAACAAACAAAAGGAAGTATTTCTTCACATATCTACCTTTGAGCAACTACTAGTAATTTCCCAACCCAGTCTGATTTTTGCAGAGCATACTTTATTGCCCTCATGTATTGGTTGTGTAGGGACATTTTTGCCAAGCTGTATTGGTTTTGTAGGGAAATACTGAGAACCCAAATTAGGATCACTAAAGGTATTTGAAAGCTGTGAGACATGGCCAGAAAGGGTTAAACAGCTTGCAGATTCAACCTTTAAAGACATATTAGAGAAGTATATAAATGATAATTAGGACTATTACTTAGAAATAGTTAACCTAGTTATGTTAAATAGACTAGAGTTTTGAAATGCAATCCTGTATCGTTAGAGAATTGGAGGTAATACTAATTGTATGTGTTTACTTATATCTTGTTAGATGTTAACCATGTAAATAGACAGTTCCTGTGTATTATTATAGCTATTGATTCAGAGGTCAAAAGGAAATATTAACATTTAGATGAAACGTAGGTGTGATAATGTCATTGTCTATATTTCACTTTAAGGTTTGTGGTTAACTGTTTATACACTGCTTAATGGATAATTACCTTATGCTGATGAATGCAACTAGTTACTTGGGTATGCATAGAGACCAGATAGTTCTACTTCAAAGCTGCTATTCTTCACCCAAGGAACACCTTCTGTGAAGAGGCTATCATAACCTAGCAGAAAACTGTATAAAGGACTCTTGGGACCTGATCCTTTCATCTTGGATCTGCTTGAGGAAGTTTGAGTTGCAAGACTGAGATCTCCAGTCCCATCTGGATCGCCCTGGATATGAAACATTGGACTGAAACTATGGACTAATTCTAAGATCTCTTTGCAACTCCAAAGCTCACCATCTCTACTATGAAACTGATCACAGAACTGTACTCATGTCTGTATGTATAATGATCTTTTAACCAATACTCACTCTCTCATTTTTTTTTAATAATTTTTATTTTAGTTAATAAGATTTTGATGTAAGTGTGTATTTGGGTAAGATCTGAAATATTTATTACCCTGGGAGATAATGTGTCCAATCCTTTGGGATTGGTAGAACTTTCACATTTGACTTGGATGTCTGGGAGGAAGCTCTAAGGCTGGGTTGCTTTTAAGGGAACTGTGTTTTGGCTTCTCTGTAACCAGTAAGGTATTGTAGAAGCTGTTTAGTGCTGGCTTGGTAAATCTAAGTATTGGAACACCCACCAGTTTTGGGGATGGTCTTCCCCATTCTTTGCGGGTTTCCCTAATTGAGCAACCTCAGTGTGGCCCCCACCCCGGTCACAAAGGCATTCAGGTATAAAATGTGCTGTAGGGCTCGTAGGCATTTGTCAGCGGACCTGTCTGCTCCCTCTAACACAGGGAGAACCCCTGTGCCTGCATTGTACTGTATGGCCAGCTCCCCCTACACAGGCGCGCTCTGTCTGAACCCCTGCAGGAAACAAGCTGACCACTTCTTCACTGCTGTAGGGAGACTGAATAATGCTCTCTACAGAGTTGGTAGGGGTGCCTCTTTGTGGGCCCTCTACCTCCTTTTCTCTGCCTGTAGATGCAAGCACAGGCTCCTCTGAGAGGCTCCTGGCCTGCAGTGGCTCTAGGAGCAGTTAACCTTCCAGACTTGGTTGTGCCACACTGATACTTCTTGGGGCCAGGAACCAGCAGCCCCCAATCTACTCCATAGGGTTCCAGAGAAGCATGAATGTGGCTGGATAAGAGTAATTTGATGGAAGGTATATAAGAGCGATGTGGGGAAGTGGGAGAAGGGATAGATTTGGATGGACAAAGACATAAAATGTCTCACCGGTAAAATTGTGAGGGATGCTCAGAAGGTATGCCTGGGCTGTTAAAGTCTGCCAATCTGGCACAAAGACATGTTTCAATAAAAAGTAGTTAGGGAAACAGGAGAGAAACTTTCCAGGGAAATGTCAGTGTGACTTCAGTTATTACATATTGTGAATAAAAATGTCTTTTCTCATTTGAATTTTAGTATTACTGTAAGCAATGTTTTTCAGCCATCATATGTTAAACAACTAATACTTATTTTTGACTGGCACTATAGATCACAATTCTGTCTTTAGAATTTGCCCTAAGTTTAACAGGCATAAGAGTGAAGTAACTCTGTTTTTATTGGTTTTGGCCATTTTGAGTCATATGTCCTACTGCTCTGCATCTGATTTCCCTCCTCCCCCGTTTTTGGCATTAAACTAACTTTTGTTGCAGATACAATAAAAAGCAAGCAAATCTGGATTAGATTAATAGACATTTCGAAACAAAAATGTTATCTGAGAAATTATACAAGCTTCAAACTTTTGCTGCATTCAAACCCACCGAATATAAAATATATGCAAATTATCACACTTGTCCAAGGACAAAGCTCCTCTTTTTTATATCCCTACTGACAAGTCAGAGGTTATATGATGAGGCTTCATAATGAAAACATTCCTTACAGTCTGGGAAATGATAAATTTACAAAGCATGCCATATAACCAAGGGTAAAAATATTTTCACAGTCGGTCAAATTTAGGAGCCAGACTAGAGCATCGGCACTGTATCTATGATGAAAGAATTTCACATTAAACAAAATAAAAGTCTGAAAGTCTCAAATGCATTTCAAAACCACTTACCTCTTTGGCTCTCTGTACAGCATCACTTGGAGGATTCCTGATTTGCGGTGAAGATTTTGTGTTAATTTTGTCATAAAGCTGAAATCAAAAGGAAATAGAATACTGTAATCGTGTGCTACTTTGTTTGTGTTCAACATAATTGAATCCAACAGCCTATATACAATAACATGGTTAAAATATCTGTTAAACTACAAGCCTCACAGTGTTTTATGTACAAGTTTAGCAAACAAACTATTCTTTTTAAAAAAACATTTCCTGAACACAGTGCCATCCATTCAAAATGTACAGGATATCATGGGAAAGTTTAGAGAGGTTGTGGGATTTTCTGTGCTTCCCATGCATTTTCAATAGGAGACTCTGGGAACCACAATACTTGTGCAAATGTTTCTGTGAACTTTGAATAAGTGGCACTATAACTCATGATAAATCATACATTCTGTTAAATATTTTAAATTAATCCAGAATTCTCACTTTTTCCAATAAATCAAATGTCAAGTACTCCAAATATTATACAAATTTTAACTAAAGTTCATAGCATGAGAGAATGCACCTTCAGACAGAAAAGCTTTTCAAATTAATTGCTACAGAAACCTAAGTCTTGGGAAAAGTGCAAAATTACTCCTTCCAGGAAGGAATGTTCACACAAAGGATTATCCTCTCTTTACCAGGATTTTCTATCAACAGCATCAATATCAGCATGTTTAAATATGAAATCAAAGACCTTCACTTCTCATCTATTTTAGAAAATATTTTTGAAAAACCTAAATAAAAAAAATACAAAGACAAGAAAGACAAGAGCTGACTACCTATGTTCAGCCCTCCCAAAGTGTGCCTGGTTTAAGGGAATAATCATATATTTCAGAAATGAATAAGCCATATGTTTAATTTCTTCAACCTGAAGCATTCAGTATATCGTATTTGCTTTAAACACAGGTACAGAGATCTTTTCTGAATAATCCCCAGCACCATCAGATTACTAGTATAGAACGTGATTTTGTAAATAGAAACAATCCATCATATTTTAAATAGATTTTTAACGAAAGGTGCCTTCTTATAAATATAGGAAAGTACTCTACATTTACAAACCTACAAAATACATGAAGTTGTGGTATTAGGCACAGGCGCTGGCTTCCTTCTTGCCCCAGGGGGTGCTCAACCACTGCTCCACCCCAAGCCCTCACTCCACCCCACCTCTTCCCACCCCTGCTCCGCCCCCACCACCTCTCTTTCTGCCCAGTTCCACCCCCTCCCCCAAGCGTGCCCTGTTCCCACTCCTTTCCCTCCCCCAAGCACCTCCTGCACAGCTGATCTTATAGCCCTGGTATCTGGCTGCTCAAAATTAGCAGACAGCCCCCTGCCTCACTCCTGTGGAAACTTTGCCTCACAGATATTACTGAGCACACAGCAAGCAGCTATAACCATGGGGATATTACTTTCAATGAGGTCTAATGAGCAAATTGTGCCAGCGACTCTTTAAATGGCCAAAGGCACATTCAACCACCATTCTGCACTTGTTGAGCCCATTGTTGAGCGATCCTTGCTGCTGTCCAGGTGTCTGGTGTCCGGCTTCATGAGCCATGGGAGTAAGTGGTAGGCAGGGTCTCCCAGGATCACTATTGGCCTTTCAACGTCACCAACGGTTATTTTGTGTTCCAGAAAGAAAGTCCCTGCTTGCAGCTTTCTGAACAGACGTGTGTTCTTAAAGATGCGTGTGCATGCCCCTTCCCGGACCATCCCACCTTGATGTTGGTAAAACACCCTGGTGATCCACCAGTGTTTGCAGCACCACTGAAAAGTACTCCTTTCTGTTTATGTACTCTTTGGCAAGGTGGTCTGGTGCCAAGATAGGGATGTGTGTTCCATCTATTGCCCCACCGCAGTTAGGGAACCCCATTACAGCCAAACCATCCAGTATCGCCTGCACATTGCTCAGAGTCACTACCCTTCTGAGCAAAAGGCAATTAATGGCCCTGCTTGGATCACAACTTGGATCACAACAGGCCCTACGGTGGATTGACCAACTCCACATTGATTCCCCCACTGATCAGTAGCAATCTGGCATTGCAAGCTTCTACACAGTGTTTACCACTCGCTTTTCCAGTGTCAGAGCAGGTCTCCATTTAGTGCAGGGCTGGGGAGAGGTCCGCACACAGTTTCTGGCAAGCGGCCTTGCACATACAAAAGTTCTGCAGCCACTGATCATCGTCCCATAACTGGATAACCATGCGAGCCCATCAGTCAGTGCTTGGTTCCCAGGACTAGAAATGGCACTCCACTGCATTCAGCTGCTGCGCGACTGCCAACAGCAACTGGGAATTGTTTTGTTCTATGGTTTCCAGCAGGACTGCTTGAAGGACATTGCCATGTTCCGTGCAGCAGTTCCCCTCCTAGCTCTGGAAATACTGCAGGATAAGGCATGTGATATTTGTAATGCTCACAATAGTGCACAGCAGAGCGGGGGCCATGCTTCTTGGGATATGGCATATGTGTGGCTATGCCAGCCTTTCGAAAAAAAAGGCGCAAAATATTATGGGTTCCAGTTGAAATCGGGGAGTGAGGGAGAAAACTGCATCATGGGACATTGAAGCCATGTTCCCAGTCCCCCCTGGGAGGCACTGCAAGCCCTTCCCAAAACCCCCTGCGGCGAGTTGCACTGTGGTATAGCTGCTCACAGTGCACTGGTGTGGACAGGCACTACTGACTTAATTACTGCGGCTGCTGGATGTCGACTTAACTGATGTCAACTTAAGTTTGTAGTATAGACATGCCTCTAGTCTTTGCAGTCTAGATAACATTCTTTGATCATAGTTTGTGTAATTCTATGGTTTTTAGGGTGTTAAAAAATGTCTGGGTGCTATTTTGACCATACTTTTCCCCTTTGCTTCTCAAGTGTGGCTCCCTTAATACCATGAGTTCGCTGTACAGACATCTGAGTCAGAGAAAAAAGGTAAGCAATTTTTAGAGGTTTTAAAACCTAATATAGCTTTTTTATCAATAAAAATGTCATGACTTAAAATTCTATTATCGGAGGGTTTTCCAGGTCTAGAACCAAGTGCTGTGCGCTCCACTGGAAAGCTGCGAATATTCCCTTTGCCAGACTAACTTGATCAATATCTTTCTTGGATAATGTAAATAATTCTCTAGACAAGGGAAATGTTGTAGACCGAATATATCTAGACTTCAGTAAAGCATTTGATACAGTGCTACATGGGAAATTATTAGTAAGACTGCGAGTCTGTCATGGAGGTCACGGATTCCGTGACTTTCCGTGACCTCTGCAGCAGCCAGTGCTGGCTCAGGGGCTGCCCGAGCCGGTTTGGATGTGTGGGAGGGAGCTCGATAGGGGCAGGGGGTGAGCACTTACCTCGGGGGGGGGGGNGGGGGGGGGGGGGGGGGGGGGGGGGGGGGGGGGGGGGAGGAGACTCCCCAGCTCCCACTGGCATAGGTGGAAAAGGGGCCAGGGGGCTCCGCGCGCTACCCGCTCCCATTGGCTGCGGTTACCAGCCAATGGGAGCTGCGCCTACGGAGCCTGTGCTTGTGGTGGGAACAGCGGGAGCCTCCCTGGCTGGAACTGCGGGGACACATGGAGCCTGGTAGGGAGCCTGCGAGCCCCACCAACCCCCACCTCCCCCCCCAGCACCATGCCCCTTCCTCCCCCCAGCACCAGACAGGGTCCCGGGCCATGCCCCCAGCCACCCCACGACTCCCCCCAAGTTTTAGTTAGGGGTATATAGTGAAAGTCATGGACAGGTCACAGAGAATTTTTGCTTACTGCCAGTGACCTGTCCTTGACTTTTACTAAAAATACCCATGACTAAAACGTAGCCTTAATTATTAGTTACGATGGAGAATATAGGAATTAGTACAAGAATTGTAAGGTGGGTAAGGAAATGGCCAAAAGGGAGAGGACAATGAGTAGTGCTGAAAGGGGAGCCATTGGGCTGGAGGGAGGTTACTAGTGGAGTTCCTCAGGGACTGGTTTTGGGACTGATCTTATTTAATATTTTCAATAGTGACTCTGACACAAAAAGAGTGTGCTAATTAAATTTGCTGATGACACAAAGTTGGGAAGCACTGTCAATTTGGAGGAGGATCAGAATATCTTACAGGAAGAACTGGATGACCTTGAGGACTAGAGTAATAGAAATGGGATGAAATTTAATAGTACAAAGGGCAAGGTCATGCATTTAGGGATTAATAACAAGAATTTCTGCTGTAAGATGGGGGGGGGCTCTTTAGTTGGAAACAATAGCAGAGGAGAAAAACCTTGTGTATTAGTTGATCACAGGGTGAGTGAGTATGAACCACCAATGTGGTATAACTGCAAAAAAGACAAATGCAGTCCTAGGATGTATCAGGTATTTCCACTAGAGATAGGGAAGTATTAATGCCATTGTCCAAGACACCGGTAAGACCATTCCTGGATTACTGTGTCTGATTCTGGTCACCCATGTTCAAGAAAGATTAATTCAAATTTGGAACAGAGGCACAGAAGGGCTACTAAGATGATCAAGAGAATGGAGGGCCTAGCTTATGAGAGGAAAGTGAAAGAGATTGTCTTGTTTAGCCTAGCAAAATGAAAGCCGAGAGCAGGTATGACTGCTTTCTATAAACACATCACGGGGGCAAACTTGAAGAGCTATTTCAGCTAAAGGACAATGTTGAAACAAGAACAAATGGGTATAAACTGGCCAGGAGTAAATTTAGATTAGAAATTAGAAGACTAAGTTTCTAACCGTTAGACGAGTGAGGTCCAATAGGAGTAGTGTGGGCAAGAAACTTAACTGGTTTTAAGATGGAGCTTGATAAGTTTATAAGAGATCATATGACCTGGTTGCCAGTGATAGCAGGGGACTGGATTCAGTGACCCAGGAAGTCCCTTCAAGTCTATGTTCTTAGTTACAAAGTTATAAAGATTTGCACAACTGTATATATTTACATTTTGAGGGTAAAACAACTTGATAAGACCTGGCAGTTTTTCAGTTTTATTTAAATATACATTAACATATGCATAACATAATTTATATTTAACAGTGTAAGACAAACACCCACCCATCACCTAACTTCAGCTGTCCTTCCTTATACATTTTAAATTTATCTCCAAGAAAGATTAAAATAATGATTAGATATTTATGCAAGAGATTAGTAGTGGATGTGTTCCTGTTTTAGCGCACTTAAACATTTGATAATAAAGCCACAGCTAAAGAGCACATAATGATATACATCTTTAAAAATATGAAATGAAGCAGCACTGGGAAAGGATGCTATTTTGTTTCACAATAACCCAAACAGAAGAAGGCGTCTGCTTCCTTTTTCTGCTTTTTAATTACTAAACTGTTGGGGATGAAATCCACTCCACCAACATAAAGCGTGAGCAATGAGATGTTATAAGGGTGGAGTACAAGAGTGTGTGAGATTTCTCAAATTCACACCAAAACCATGGCTAGGGTGACAGGCTGCAAGAAAGCCACAGCAGCTAATATTCCATCCACCTTATCGTCTGGAACAAGATCTGCAGCACCTTCATGATATTTGCATGTGCTGTTGGATCAAGTGGATCAGTATGTACAACGATTTCATGGCTCCTGCTCTGGCCTTTCCCTACCATGACCATGACAGCCTGGCCAATATGGGCTGGTGTGGTGATACATTCCATGGTATGCAGTGTGCAATGATGCAGATAGCCTAGTGCTTTCACTCTGGATGTACACAGACATTTAGATATGCTTTATTGCATTAGCCAGGATGGGTAAGAATGGTGTCCCTAGCCTCTGTTCGTCAGAGGATGGAGATGGATGGCAGGAGAGAGATCACTTGATCATTGCCTGTTAGGTTCACTCCCTCTGGGGCACCTGGCATTGGCCACTGTCGGTAGACAGATACTGGGCTAGATGGACCTTTGGTCTGACCCGGTACGGCCTTTCTTATGTTCTTATGTTATGTTCTTATTGTTGCAGGTTTATTAATATTATTTTTGAAAATTAAAACTATAATAGTTTAATCAAAATTTAAGCATCACTGCTAGTTATTTTTATTCCTTAATTTTTAAATACCTTAATTTTTTTTTGTACATATGCTCTTTCCTTTTACATATTATATTACACACACAAACAAGCATATACATGTACACACTTCTACTTTCAGCTGTTATTTTTAGGACATGAAAAAAAGTAACAGACTGGTTCTGAAGGTGGTCTCTAAATTTTCATGTGGCAATGCACACACAGATATTTGGAGGGTAGAATCAAATCCTTTATTTGTTTCAGATCTCTGACTTTCAACTGTAATAGCCAGACTGCTAGATTTGGGCAGAAATTTGTTGCATTTATGAAATTACGTGTGGTCAGAAAAACACATTAAGCCCGATCAACAATAACTATTCCATACTGGCCAAGGAAATGGGTGAGAAGCTTTCAACCAGATAAGAACATGAGTCTGCAAGAGACAGCAGGGTCTACAGCAGGGGTCTCAAACACGCGGTCCGCGAGCTCCTCCCGGCCCCCCTGCCCTCCCCCGTTTACCTGGCCGACCCGCACCGGGGGCAGGGCAGGCTCCCTGCTTGCTTGCCCTGCCGCGGCGCCGCACCAGGAAGCAGCTGGAACCCGGGGGAGGAGGGGCGCAGGGGTGTGTGTGGCTGTTGCTTCAGGCACCGCCCCCAGCAGCTCCCATTGGCCACAGTTCCCCATTCCCGGCCGATGGGAACTGCTGGGGGCGGTGCCTGAAGCAACAGCCACACACACCCCTGCGCCCCTCCTCCCCCGGGTTCCAGCTGCTTCCTGGTGCGACGCGCGGCGGCAGGCAAGGCAGGCAGGCAAGCAGGGAGCCTGCCCTGCCCCCGGTGCGGGTCGGGCCGGAGCCCGCCCCCCGCACTCCTCCTGCACCCCGACCCCCTGCGCTGAGTCCCCTGCCGCACCCTGCCCCCCTGCCCTGAGCCCCCGCCACCCCCCACATCCCGACACCCTGCCCTGAGCCCCCTGCTGCACCCCACATCCCGACACCCTGCCCTGAGCCCCCTGCTGCACCCCACATCCCGACACCCTGCCCTGAGCCCCCTGCTGCACCCTGCACCCCAACCCCTTACCCTGAGCCCCCTGCTGTACCCCGACCCCCTGTGCTGAATCCCCTGCCGCACCCCGACCCCCTGCTCTGAGCCCCCACCGCACCCCACACCCCTCTTGTGCCCCCTGGGGGCAGGGAGGGGGCAGAGTTGGGGTGGGGATTTCGGGGAAGGGGTTGGAATGGGGGCAGGGAAGGGGTGGGAAGAGGCGGGGCAGGGGCGGGGCCTCATGGAAGGGGTGGAGTGGGGGCGGGGCCGAGGGCAGCGGGGGGTGTGTGTCAGTAAATGCGGCCCTCGGCCCAATGTACTAGTCCTCATGTGGCCCTCGAGGTCATTTGAGTTTGAGACCCCTGGTCTACAGTATGCAGTAAAGCAGCAGGAGCCTGAGCCAGAGAGCATTAAAGTAGTGCCCCATCCATATCTGAAGATATTTTCCAAGAAGCTTCCCACTACTGCATAAGGAAATGAGTAGACTAGCTACCCCTTTTATGAAGAGCTAATCAGAGTAATGCATTGCAGTAGCTTCTGCTTTACAGTCCATTATTATCTAGCACTCACAAGTTTAGGAAGTATTTGCTGAAGTATCATTAAAAGTTAACCTGCAATAATATTTCAGTAATGGTGAGCACCGAGTATTACAATGCAGATTAACTTCTAATGATACTTTGCAAATATGTTTACTGTGAATCAGTGTGTTCCAGCATCCACTTCAATTGTGGATGTTCTCTAGCTAGCTCTTCACAGAAACATTGGCATCCTGAAGCAGTGGCCACTTACAACCCACCTTATACTTTAACACACCTTATAGATGAACATTAATAAACTACTTCTTGATTTACTCACACTGGCACAGAAAAGACTGTTTGCAGCTGTGCTACAGGGGATTCATCCACAGGGGAAGGCAGGTGTTTGCACCACCACCTTCTCTTGGGGGTTCTGCAATGGTTCAAACTGTGCCGGGGGCTCCATAGAAATATCACCACTGGAGGCTCCCCAGAGAATGCATTGAACCAGTGCATTCTTAGCTGCCTGATCATGCCCCCTTCTTCAGCCAGTGCCACCCATGTTTGAGGTGTGTTAATCAGGTCTGGGCTCCCAGCAAAGGAGGAGTTACGGGTGCCCTTCCAGTGTGCTATCACTGGAATCTTTTGTTTTGGAATCTGCCAGGGAGTTTTTATACTACATTTCACTAATTTTGCCTAGCTCTGGGGATGATATTTAACAAAACCTGTGCATTCTGAACACTTCAAGACCTAATTACATACAACATTTCAGCATCAGGCTTTTAAAAACACGTTCAAGACGTAAAACCTAATGTTATTTAAAGAAGGCGGGTCAGGCACTGCATTTCTAGATTACTGCATGCCTCATGGACGACTTCTCAGTTTGTTGAAGCACCTTTTTGGCAATGTTCACTTTAACAAACTCTCTCTAGCCTTGATTCTTCCCTGTTAAGTTTCTGATTTGGATAATTATCAATTATTGACTAACAAACGTTTTCCTTAAGAGTATCTATTCCTGCCTCCCCCTCATCTACTATAAAACTGTTTTTCTTCCAAGTTTGTATTAAATGTGATTATATTAACTGTATCAGACTTTTAAAAAAAATTCTGTATGTACACACATATATACACTTTCAAAACACGTCCCACTCATTCAGAATGTTGTACTCATTTTATACATTACTCAATTCCTGCTACACACAATCTTCTTGCCCCTATTCTATATACCATATGCTGACAACAAAACACATCTTGAAGTTGCAAAGAACTCCTTTTTCTCTTGGCAATAGAGTATCAACTCTCCCCACCTCTCAACTCTAGCCAACCTAAGTGGTCATGAATATGCAACTGAACTGAGGTAGTTCTCTCTTATGGCAGCAACAGAGCTACCTTTCCTTGTGATGATGGTCCCATTTACTCAATTTTTAAAACTTAGCCAAAAATATACAGTATCTATTTTGTTTTATTTTTATTTGTCCTTGTATAAAAATCAGGATCACAGAAGACCATAAAACAAATTGCACTAAAAACTGTTAAATTCTGCTAAAAATAGTAGCAAACCCTCTTTCACCGGGTCAATATTAATGTCAGTTACTTAGTAGGGTGACCAGATGAGGGGAATAAAATATCGGGACACGGCTGAGCATAAAAAAAGAAAAAAAGCCGAGCGAGTCCCGGCTGAGCAAAAAAAAAGAAAAAAAGCCGAGCGAGTCCGGGCTGAAAAAAAACAACAACAACAGTGCTGCCTGCAGATATCAGGACGCGGGACAGAGACCGAAATATCGGGACGGTCCTGATAAAATCGGGACGTCTGGTCACCCTAGTTACTTAGTGATCATAGCCACACATGCAAAGGAATAGTACTGTTCTCTAACAGAGTAAGATATTACAGTTAACATTCAAGTAGAGGGCACAGTAAATTTCAAAGCACAGGGTACCTGTTAATACCTGGAGCATGCTACAAAGGATTGGGATTAACATTTAATTCTGAGAAATCCTAAGAGAATACAAAGGCATAAATAAATCAAACTATTCTGTATGCAAAAAGTGGTTAAAGTGATACTGTCTGATCAAATTTAGCCCCAAATTTAGGTTCTGTAAAAATTACTTCTCATTTGTATTGTGTTGGTGGCCTAAAGGCTCCAAACAGGTTGGGGCCTCATTGTTCTAGGTCCTTTACAAAACGTAACAGGTGTGTTGGGGCAAGGCCAGATGGCTATAGTAAAGTAGTGAGGAACAGGTATGTTAGCCCCAGGCTAAACAAATCCCTGGTACCATGGTAACCAAATGGCAGTTGCTCCAGGTTAATCAAGACACCTGGGGCCAATTAAGATCCTTCTAGAAGGCAGTGGAGCTAGCTAGATTGTTTGGGACACCTGAAGCCAATCAAGGGCTGGCTGGAACTAGTTAAAAGCCTCCCAGTTAGTCAGTGAGGGGCAGGTGTCAGGAGCTATAGGAGGGAGCCGCGCTGTTGGAGGAACGAAGCAGTACAAATCGATATCAGGTGCAAGGAAGGAGGCCCTGAGGTAATTGTGAAGGAGATATTGAGTGGGGGCTGCTGTGGGGAAGTGGCCCAGGGAATTGTACACATCCTATTTCCAAAAAGTCAGCTTCCATAGCTGCTAATTTTAGGGTCCCTGGGCTGGAGCCCGGAGTAGAGGGCGGGCCCGGGTTCCCCCCTCCCCTCCCTGATTAATCACTGATACTGGGAGACAACAGAGATTGTGCGAGGGAGGGTTGCTTCTCCTCACCTCCCTTGCTGGCTTATGATGAAAATGGCTCAGTAGACTGTGACCCTTGCCTCTAGAGAGAGAGGCTACGTGGAGGGTCACAGTGAGCCTCTGAGGCTAGCAAAATCCATCAGGAAACGCAGGACCCACGGAGTCAAGGACAGAACTTTGCCACAACTGGTGTCAGGGGTGGGATCATTCACAGCGTGGCAGAAGAAAGAGGTTTAAAAAAAAAAAAAAAAAAAGTGCACTGGGGTTTTGGATTTTTTTTTTGTTTTTGTTTTTTTTTGGTTTGCTTTGTATCACAATGGAGGAGGTGGTAAGAGCTCTGGTACAAGCCACTGCAGCCCAGCAGGAGGCCACCCGGGTTCAGGCAATGGCGCAACAGGAGTCTATGCGGCTACAGCAAGAAACCAATCAATTATTAATGGGCCAGGCAACCCAAGATCGTGCCCTCTTGCGAGAGGTAGTAGATCAGCTGAAGATCCTCACCACCCACGCCCGGGGGTCAGACAGGACGTGAACCCTGAGTGCCACTGGTTGTCTGGCAAAGATGATGTCAGAAGATGACGTAGAGGCATATCTCCTCTCATTTGAAAGGACTGCTCAGCGTGAGACGTGGCCCCAGGAGCAGTGGGCCAGCATTCTCGCCCCTTTTTTGTGCGGAGAGGCCCAGAAGGCCTTTGACTTGCCTGCCACGGACGCCACTGACTATACCCGGCTGAAGGCAGAGATCCTAGCACGATCAGGGGTGACGGCAGCGGTATGGGCCCAGAGGTTCATGGAGTGGAAGTACCAGGAGAACAAACCCCCGAGGTCCCAGTTATTCGACCTCATACACCTCACGCGGAAGTGGTTGCAGCCTGAGGTGTGCAGCCCGGAGGAGATTTTGGAAACCCTTGTCATGGATCATTACATGCGAGGACTGCCACCAGATCTCCGCAAATGGGTAGGCCAGAACGATCCATCCACCTATGACAAGATGATCACGCTGGTAGAAAGATGCATGACAGCCAGGGAATTGACCCGACTACCCAAGGAAGGCCCCTTTCAAAGCAAGCACCCGACCCCAACCCTGGAAGGTGGGACAGCCAAACCCCTGGGGAGTCCTAGGTGGAGGAAGGGGGGGGGGGGGCTGAAAACCAGCGGGGACCCCAGAAGGAAGGGATTGACCTGAGTGGGGGGAACCCTGGAACTAAACCCCCTAACCTCCGTGATAGGGGAGTGATTAGAAACAATTATAGATGTTATGCATGTGGGGAGTGAGGACACATAGCAGCACAATGTCCAGGCACTGAGGAGCCTATGCAATGCAACTTGGGGGTTGGGAGGTCCCGTGCTCCCTTATCCACCTTGCAGGTGTCGCATTAGCCCCACATAACTACACCAGGCCGGTGAAGATAAATGGAGCAGAGAGTACAGTGCTTGTGGACTCGGGGAGTGCTATCACCCTTATATCGGGTAAGCTGGTAAAAAGTAGCCAGCTGCTACAAGTCAAATGTGTAACAATGACATGTGTGCATGGGGCTGTGAGCCATTACCTCACCATCCCAGTGGAGATAGAGGTTCAGGGGAACCCCATTGAGGTGACAGTGGGCGTAGTTCCTAAACTCCCATATCCTGTAGTCATTGGGAGGGACTATCCAGGGTTTGATCATTTACTCCCCCCGGAGAGGCTGGAGGGAAGTGGGGACCCTGATGGCAGCGACTCATCGTTGGGGGAATGTCAACCCCCAATGTTCGCTGAGATTTCTCAGGATGTGTTCTCAGCCCCCCAAAAGGCCCGGAAGACAAAAAAAGAGAGGAAGGCTGCAAAGGCCTTGGGAACCCGGATCCTGACCCAGGGCCAGAAAACCGCCCTAGTAGGCAGAAGGACACGAGCAGCCATCAGAGAAACTACCACCACAGAAGGTGAGCCAGAGGCTGGCCCCAACCATGACGGCGGCGAGCCGTTGGAAGAAGCAGAAGCCGGCCCCTGTGAGTTCAGGCAGGTTAGTCCTGGGAGAGAGACTTTCGGGCGGGACCAGGCAGAGGACCCTAGATATAACGTCAGGAAAGAGGTGGCTGAGATAGATGGGATACCAGTGGAAGGGAAGGTTCAGGGGCCAGGACCTTACTTTATAGTGAAGAAAGATCTCCTGTACCGCGTGGTGCAAATGCAGGAGCAGGAGATACATCAACTTCTAGTGCCACGAAAACATGAAAAAGCCATATTGAGCCTCGCCCACAGTCACCTGTTTGGAGGACACTTAGGGGTAGAGAAAACCCAGGCCAGGATCCTGCAGAGGTTCTTCTGGCCAGGAGTACATGAAGATGTCAGGCGATACTGCACCTCTTGTCCAGAGTGTCAGCTACATAGCCCTCGCTCACACTTGCGGGCCCCTTTGATACCTCTTCCAATAATAGAGGTACCATTTGAACATAGCCATGGATCTGATTGGGCCCCTAGAGAAGACAGCTAGGGGCCACCAACATGTGCTTGTTATACTAGACTATGCAACCCGATACCCGGAAGCCATCCCCCTATGCAACACGACTTCCAAGACAATAGCTAAGGAGCTAGTACAGATCTTTTCCCGGGTTGGGCTACCCAAGGAGATACTGACTGATCAAGGGACACCTTTCGTGTCCAAGTTGATAAAAGATCTCCGTTCAATGCTCCATGTACAAGCCCTACGGACCTCTGTATACCACCCACAAACAGACGGCCTTGTGGAAACGTTCAATAGGACCCTCAAGGCCATGATCAGGAAAGTGGTGAGCCGGGATGGGAAAGATTGGGATACCCTATTGCCTTACCTCATGTTCGCCATCCGGGAAGTCCCACAAGCCTCCACAGGTTTCTCTCCGTTTGAACTACTATACGGGCGCCACCCCCGGGGCATATTGGATATAGCCAGAGAAGCCTGGGAAGAGGAGCCAAATCCCGGAAGGAACATACTCGAGCATGTACTGCAGATGAGGGATCGGATAGCCCGAGTTACACCCATTGTACAGGAACACTTGGAGAAAGCACAGGAGACCCAACGAACTCATTATAACCACCAAGCAAAGCTTCGACGGTTCCAACCAGGGATCGAGTGATGGTCCTGGTGCCCACAGCAGAAAGTAAGCTGTTGGCCAAGTGGCAGGGACCCTACGAAGTGATTGAAGCCGTGGGAGAGGTAAACTATAAGGTGCGGCAGCCAGGCCGCAGGAAACCAGAGCAAATTTACCACATCAATCTTCTAAAACCTTGGCAAGTGAGGATATCACCGAACTTGACGCCGATCCAAAAGATCGAGGCAGCCGACATGATTAATCGCAATCGAGATGTGTTCTCTACAAAACTGGGGCGGATGACTGAGACCTATCACCATAGTCGCACGATCCCCGGAGCCAAGGTAACATTGAGACCCTACCAAATCCCAGCAGCCAAAAGAGAAGAAATCAAGCCCGAAGTAAAGAAAATGTTAGAATGAGGGGTTATTGAAGAATCACAGTCAGTGGTGCAGTCCAATCGTTCTAGTGCCTAAACCTGACGGTACCATGAGATTCTGTAATGACTTTCGCCGACTGAATGAAGTATCCCAATTCGATGCATATCCCATACCATGCATCGACGAACTGGTTGACCAACTGGGTAGTGCCCGATTCTTGACTACACTGGATCTGACAAAAGGGTATTGGCAGATTCCCCTGACCAAAGAAGCTAAAGAAAAGACAGCATTCTCCACCCCAGACGGGCTATTCCAGTACACCGTCCTCCCTTTTGGGCTACATGGGGCCCCGGCCACATTCCAGCGCCTCATGGATGAGCTGCTGCACCCCCATACTAGTTATGCAGCTGCATACCTAGATGATGTCATCATCCATACGCCAGACTGGGGAATCCACTTGGAGAAAATTGAGGCAGTACTGCGCACCTTAAGGCGGGCTGGCCTCACTGCTAATCCCGCTAAACGCGCCATAGGGCTAGCAGAGGCTACGTACCTGGGATATATTGTAGGCAGGGGAATAGTGAAGCCCCAAACAAATAAGCTAGAGGCGATTCAAAACTGGCCCCGGCCAACCCGAAAGAAGCAGGTCCGTGCGTTCCTAGGCGTGGTAGGCTACTACCGACGTTTTATTCCTCACTTCGCCAGTAGGGCAAGTCCCCTAACGGACCTGGTGAAGGCCCAAGGTCCAGACACGATGAAGTGGACCGACGCAGCAGAGGGGGCATTCATAGACCTTCGGCCGGCCCTCTGTAATGACCCCATACTCATAGCCCTGGACTTTAACAAGGAATTTATTTTACAAACAGATGCTTCCGAGGTGGGGTTGGGGGTGGTTCTGTCGCAAATGGTTGGAGAACACCCGATCCTCTACCTAAGCAGAAAGCTTCTCCCAAGAGAACAGAAGTACGCAGTAGTCGAGAGAGAATGCCTTGCTGTCAAATGGGCCATGGAGACACTGCGTTATTACCTCTTAGGCCGGCGATCCAGTGGATGCAGCGAAATAAGGAAAAGAATGCAAGGGTCACCTGAGGTAATTGTGAAGGAGATATTGAGTGGGGGCTGCTGTGGAGAAGTGGCCCAGGGAATTGTACACATCCTATTTCCAAAAAGTCAGCTTCCATAGCTGCTAATTTTAGGGTCCCTGGGCTGGAGCCCGGAGTAGAGGGCGGGCCTGGGCTCCCCCCTCCCCTTCCTGATTAATCACTGATACTGGGAGACAACAGGTAGCTTCTCCTCACCTCCCTTGCTGGCTTATGATGAAAATGGCTCAGTAGACTGTGACCCTTGCCTCTAGAGCAGGGGTTGGCAACCTTTCAGAAGCGGTGTGCCGAGTCTTCATTTATTCACTCTAATTTAAGGTTTCGCGTGCCAGTCATACATTTTAACATTTTTAGAAGGTCTCTTTCTATAAGTCTATAATATATAACTAAACTATTGTTGTATGTAAAGTAAATAAGGTTTTTCAAATGTTTAAGAAGCTTCATTTAAAATTAAATTAAAATGCAGAGTCCCCCCCTCCCCCCGACCAGTGGCCAGGACCCGGGCAGTGTGAGTGCCGCTGAAAATCAGCTTGTGTGCTGCCTTTGGCACACGTGCTATAGGTTGCCTATCCCTGCTCTAGAGAGAGAAGGGCAACGTGGAAGGTCATAGTGAGCCTCTGAGGCTAGCAAAATCCGTCAGGAAACGCAGGACCCACGGAGTCAAGGACAGAACTTTGCCACACAGGCTTTCATAAAATTCAACACAAATAGAAAATGTTTCCAAGAAATTATTATTAGAATTTGAATAGAGACATTTGTTTAAAAATGGGATAAATAAATAACTGCACTATTTTGATAGTGCATGAGAACCTGACCATAAAAAAAAGCCTTATTCATGATTACTGAGGGAAATTCAAAAAGCAAACATTGTAGCTGTATTATTATTATTATTTTAAACTAATTTCCATACAACCAGAGAGGGGAGATACACAGCATCATCGTATTTCTGCCCACACTCCTCTCTCACTCTTGTTCCCCTGGATAGACCCGGACCACAAGGAGAGGCCTCTGCAGAGTGAAGGGGAAGAATGTGCCATGAAGGCATGCAAACCCCCTCCCTCTGTTCCACACAAAAGTGGGGAGATTCACAGGCAGGTCCTTTTGAGGGTGGATCTTGGGGCATGATCTGGTCCATGATTTTGTTAATGTTCCTGAAACAAAATCTGATTGTGCACTTCCCCAATTTCCTTCATTCAAAGGCCTTTGCAAGAGAAAAATCATATAAACCCAGAAGATTCCGGAAGAATAATAAGGCTGACACTTTTTTCTGAAAGGCTGAGTAAAACCCCTTCAGATGTTTTGGAGTTTACTAAAGATGATTCTCCCCTGCCCACCCCACACATACCAATGCCAATTTTGCTATTTTAAAAACTTAATGGCATGTTTATTTAAACAGGGCTACAGCAAAAATGACTGAAGACTGACATTTCGTATAGGCACAGCCCCCACTGAGGAATATTGCCTTTAATTGGTTTGAAAAAAAAAATCTGTTTTAATTTAGCAATAGATACTGGTTTGACCATTTGAAAACTGCATACCAATCACAGGCAGTAGATGTTCTTATCGCAAATATGAGCACACAATTCACTAAGGGATGAGGTTTTGCCACTCTTTACATTTAGTACTTTACTGCAAGTACTACTCAATGTGAGTAAGGGTGATGGAAGTATTCCCTAAGTTTATTCTTGGTTCAAAGGACTTACAAGCTCCACCGAAGTCAGCGGAGACTGAAAGGTGCACTAGTTGATTACCTTACTTTTTTCTCCATACAACCTATAATTTAACCTATAATTAAAAGTCATAGGAAATTAAGTGAAAAAAACCTAGCAATAATGTAATATGACCAAGAATTAGTAAGTCAGGAAATTTCAAAAACAAAGGCAACGTTAACTCAACTAAGTTGCACTTTTCCTATTCTTTTTTCCCTGGTTAAATGTTAAGAATACATTACTCTGTTATAAAATGTTCTGTCTACAACATATAGCACAGAATGCACAATATGGTTGTTTTAAAATACCACGGCACTTGCAACCTTAGGAATTCCCTAGATTTGAGTTCCTGACCATACAATCTTAACATTTAATATTGGGCTTCTGTATTTACTGTACAGAAAATCAAAAATTACAGGATTAATGAGTAGCCCCCAAAAGGCTAGCAGTTGTAATCCATGCATTAGCAAAAAGCAGATATTTAAGGTAAACACAAAATTGTCATTACAGCAAGCTAACTGAAGGGTGCTGTTTCTTAAAAAAGCAAGAATTATTTTACATAAGAACAGCCGTACTGGGTCAGACCAAAGGTCCATCTAGCCCAGTATCCTGTCTACCGACAGTGGCCAATGCCAGGTGCCCCAGAGGGAGTGAAGCTAACAGGTAATGATCAAGTGATCTCTCTCCTGCCATACATCTCCATCCTCTGACAAACAGAGTCTAGGGACACCATTCCTTACCCATCGTGGCTAATAGCCATTAATGGACTTAACCTCCATGAATTTATACAGTTCTCTTTTAAACGGATATAGTCCTAGCCTTCACAACCTCCTCAGGCAAGGAGTTCCACAAGTTGACTGTGCGCTGTGTGAAGAACTTCCTTTTATTTGTTTTAAACCTGCTGCCTATTAATTTCATTTGGTGACTCTTAGTTCTTGTATTATGGGAATAAGTAAATAACTTTTCCTTATCTACTTTCTCCACATCACTCATGATTTTATATACCTCTATCATATCTCCCCTTAGTCTCCTCTTTTCCAAGCTGAAAAGTCCTAGCCTCTTTAATCCCTCCTCATATGGGACCCTTTCCAAACCCCTAATCATTTTAGTTGCCCTTCTCTGAACCTTTTCTAGTGCCAGTATATCTTTTTTGAGATGAGGAGACCACATCTGTACACAGTATTCAAGATGTGGGTGTACCATCGATTTATATAAGGGCAATAATATATTCTCTGTCTTATACTCTATCCCCTTTTTAATGATTCCTTACATCCTGTTTGCTTTTTTGACCGCCTCTGCACACTGCGTGGACATCTTCAGAGAACTATCCACGATGACTCCAAGATCTTTTTCCTGATTAGTTGTAGCTAAATTAGCCCCCATCATATTGTATGTATAGTTGGGGTTATTTTTTCCAATGTGCATTACTTTACATTTATCCACATTAAATTTCATTTGCCATTTTGTTGCCCAATGTAACAGGGTGCTGGCCAAAAGGCACTGACTCACCCCTGTTAGCTCAGAGCCTGCTAGCTCAGCTCCCAGTAAGGGGGAAGTGATTGGAGCTGACAGGCTGTGGCTGATTAAAGCCCTAAAACAGAGACACCTGTGAGCTTGATGGGGGAAGGCCTATAAAGCTAGCAGGAAGGAAGTAGGAGGGGAGGAACAGGAAAGTGAAGAGTGAGGGCCTGTTGCTCCCAGCTAGCTGTAAGAGCAAGCTGTTCCCCAAGGGGGCTACCTGCCTGAGAGCGAACTGTATATAGCTGTATATATGTGGTGGTGGGAAAATACAAGGAAATAAAAGGGCACTGGTGTTTGAAAGAGCGGTCTCCTGTGGATTTGTGCCACGAGCAAGGAAGCGCTCGTCTACACCCAATCACTTAGTTTTGTGAGATCTTTTGAAGTTCTTCACAGTCTGTTTTGGTCTTGACTATCTTGAGCAGTTTAGTATCATCTGCAAACTTTGCCACCTCACTTTTTACCCCTTTCTCCAGATCATTAATGAATAAGTTGAATAGGATTGGTCCTAGGACTGACCCTTGGGGAACACCACTAGTTACCCCTCTCCATTCTGAGAATTTACCATTAATTCCTACCCTTTGTTCCCTGTCTTTTAACCAGTTCTCAATCCATGAAAGGACCTTCCCTTTTATCCCATGACAACTTAATTTACTTAAGAGCCTTTGGTGAGGGACCTTGCCAAAGGCTTTCTGGAAATNGCCCCCATCATATTGTATGTATAGTTGGGGTTATTTTTTCCAATGTGCATTACTTTACATTTATCCACATTAAATTTCATTTGCCATTTTGTTGCCCAATCACTTAGTTTTGTGAGATCTTTTTGAAGTTCTTCACAGTCTGCTTTGGTCTTAACTATCTTGAGCAGTTTAGTATCATCTGCAAACTTTGCCACCTCACTTTTTACCCCTTTCTCCAGATCATTTATGAATAAGTTGAATAGGATTGGTCCTAGGACTGACCCTTGGGGAACACCACTAGTTACCCCTCTCCATTCTGAGAATTTACCATTAATTCCTACCCTTTGTTCCCTGTCTTTTAACCAGTTCTCAATCCATGAAAGGACCTTCCCTTTTATCCCATGACAACCTAATTTACTTAAGAGCCTTTGGTGAGGGACCTTGCCAAAGGCTTTCTGGAAATCTAAGTACACTATGTCCGCTGGATCCCCCTTGTCCACATGTTTGTTGACCCCTTCAAAGAACTCTAATAGATTAGTAAGACACGATTTCCCTTTACAGAAACCATGTTGACTTTTGCCCAACAATTTATGTTCTTCTAGGTGTCTGACAATTTTATTCTTTACTATTGTTTCGACTAATTTGCCCGGTACCGACGTTAGACTTAACGAATTGTGCCTCTTGGTGCACACAAATACTGTGAAGAGGGTACCCACAACAAATTCATCTGTCCATGTCTGATGACTAACTCTGTCTCCCAGAAGTTAAAGTTTCTGACTGCTTGTCTGTATAAAAGGAACTTGCTTCTTGGGGAGAAGGACATAGTTCACTTTCCACTTTCAAGCGAACAGTCTGAAATGGAAAGTTTTAACCTATCACTTCAAATGTGCAAAGATTCCTTTTAACTAGTAAAAAAAATTCCTTGCTCTACACAAAAGTTGTCATGTCATCTGGAGATGACAAACATTTTAGTATCTTGAAAAAATGAAGTCCACCACAGAATATATGAATTTAGATTCATTGGCTGGTCTAATCTATAATGGAGTCATTCACAAGGGCAGATTAGGCAGTGGAATCATTAACTGTATTTTATCAGTCCAGAATCTGGAAGTTACAATGGCAGACCTGGAGAAGGTTTCCCTAGACTTGACACAATAGCAATCATGACGATGAAAAAAAAATAAAAATCTGATAATAAGAACAGAAGTTGTCTAAGAAATATTAGATTGAGTGTCCTGGAAGGAATTCAGTTAGAGATAAGCAAAATGTGTAGTATTGCCAACCCTAAGTGTTACAAGCTAATGAGTTTTTAAAAACACACATTTGAAAGTTCTTATTTGCTTTCTGGGCTTTAGGATGCCCTAGCGTCACATTTTCAAACTTTTCTCTGCAACCACGAGGGCTAGATAACCTCCTTAAACATGAAAGCTGAGCTTCTCACCTAATCATTTGTCTCCAGGAGTTGGGACTTTAAGAGAACCCCAAAATATTGAGAGACCCATAAGAGTTGGTAACACTACTTAAAATGACCTACTGAGTGAAGCAAGATCCCACTACAAATGGCATTACCACAGGAGTTGCCAAATTAAAGAACCAGCTATCCCATCTCTAATCTGTCCAGTCTGGTTACTGGAGGGATAATTAATGATAAATATGAAATGAGATTCTGACAGAACTTTGGTGGACAGTTCTCACAGGGGCAGTTTTGGACACTGAAATGCTACCACTTCTAGAACTAGAAGACTAAAGTTTGAAGTAATAATCTTGGTATTTGTTTTTTTTTCCCCTTGTGACATCATATAGCACATAAATCTGCAGAAACATCTGACTGTTTTGCAGAAGAATTACAGATATTGGACAAATTTCATTTTCTGTTATACCTGTGTAACTCAATGGAATTACTCTTCAGTTACATAGGTGAAATTAAGAGCATAATTTAACCATATGCTCATATAAAATTGGTTATGTTTGTCATTTGATCCAGAGCGGGTGCAGTGTCCCACCCATATCTGTGCATGCTCCAATAAGGTATATATTAACTACAGATAAAAACTAAATGTTTATAAATTATATGTAGCTACAGACTAACAGTAATACAGGTCTGTCGCATCTTAGGCGCTTTTAACATGTGCGATTTCAGCTTTATGCGGTCGGCAAAAAGAAAAAAACAAAAAAAAAGAGAAAAATAACAATTTAAATACTGTTTCTGTAGTGCGGGCGATTCTGCCCGCCATTACACTCAATGTAATTTTGACTATACGCGGTTTTTGCTTTATGCGCTGACCGCAGAACGTAACCCCAGCGTAAGATGAGACAGACCTGTACACAATATACAATACTTGGAAGGCCATTTCACAGTTTAGGGCTTGGACAACAAGGCTTCTGCCAATTCGGAAGAATTATTTTAATAAAAGGGTATGAAAAGGCCAACTCAAATCAAATCCATCCTTTAGGACATAAATATCCTTGTGAAAACAGTTTAAAGTAGAAAAAAGCCATGAGAAAGTCATCAACTGGAGGAGAACTTCATAGCAAAGCCAATTCTCTAGGTAGCATTTAAATTAAGTAACCAAAATGGAGAACAGGCCATTTTCTTTTAAAATTATTAGGGCACTGAAATTACTTCCACATGAACAACTTGTTTTCTCATGTTTTTTGAGCTTCAAGCTAGTAAGGATAGTTTAATATTTTGTTTACAAATTGCTAGAACTTTCACAACTATGCTAGTGCTACAGTACAACAATATTATAAGAATTTTAACTTCATTCATAGAAGCAAGATTTTTAATAGTATTCCTTTACAACTGTCTGTCTTCTTGTAAGTTTTTGTTCTTTATTCATTCTTCAAAATAATATGAAAACAAAGAAAAAAAATTAAAGCTATTTCTTTATGTAGGAATGGGGAAAAACGTTTTTTCCCCCAAGGCCCAGTGGAAGTTTTTACCTCCCAGACTTTGGTGTATCAAGATGACAGCAGACAGTATCTTTTAATCAGCAGCATCACAAACTTCTCTCAAGATGATCCATCCAGGAAGAACAGTGAGAAGCTGAACTTGGATCGTACTCTGAAATCAATATTACATTTCTGGAACATCCTAACTTATCAAAATCTTCCAGGACCTATTTCCTGATGCCAAATACATGAGATCACATGGGGCTACAAAAAATACTTATCTAATTTGCTTAGGAAAAAGTAGAAAATGAACGATTCTACTTTCTTCGGTTGGAGAAGAAATTAATGTAAAAGCAGAAAAATACACCTAAAGGCACATCTTATATATAAGAGTGGGGACTGATTAAAACTACCCGCTACCCCCATACTGCCCGGCCACGCTGGAGGAAAGACAGGAGGCAATGAATGAGGTTTAATTAGGCCACAATTTTATTAACTTAAAAGATGTGGGGAAATCTGCCAATAAATTGTACAATGGAGGTCATGATCATTCTCTTATCATTTCACATAATCCCCAACCTGATCCTAGCTATCCCGTTGCTGGGATCTTGCCACCCACCCCACCTATAAGGTTTAAGGAGATTTAAAAGGATGGGGGTTGGCTCTCCCTGTACCAGACGCAGAAGCTCTGAACCCTCTTCCCTTCTGAAGCTCCCTTAAGGGATGCTTTCCTTTAAATCCTTTTCCAGTACATTTTATCCAATGACTGTACCCTTCCATAACAAGTAGATGCACTTCTTTTTTCGTATTGCTGATATAGAGAAGCAACTACAATTTCACCTGAAGTTGATTGAGCGAGATGGCTACATCAAGAGTAGCAGAATTTATTTTAGCGATGCCTCCTTCATATTTATAAATTGGGCAGTAGGTGGTGATATGTTTGATGGCCTGTCATGGGGATCCACACTCGAATGCTGGGGAGTCATTGATCTTCCATTTGTGCATTAGATGTCCATATCTACCATGGTTGGTTTGGATTCGGTTCAGAGTTGACCAAGATGTCCGTGGAAGATTGAACCCAGGAACTTTCTGTGTGGGATCCGGCACAAGGTGCTTATTTTAAAGTCTTGTTAAGCCCAGTCTGCTTTCCAAGCCTCCTTCTGATCATTTAGCCTCATGCAATCAGGCTATGAATGTTCCCAGAAAGGCATGCGGGACTTAAGACGTTGGAGGAGTGTGTGTGTGTGTGTGTGGGGAGCGTTGTCGAGGTCTTGCTGGATAGGAAGACATCTGTATGCCTGGATTCGCTAAGCTTCACAGAGTGTTGCGGCAGTTTGGCGAATCAACGGGGGAATGATGTTAGAACAGGTAGCCATGGTATTGGAGTTGACTTAAGGGTTCCAGTGATGCACTGCATCACTGTATTCAGCTGGTGTCAACAAGTTGTGTGTGGCTGCATCTGCTCCGTACCAGTGCACAATATTCACACACTGAAAATCTACTACTACTTTTACATACTAAGTTGTGACATTATAATTTAATCACCCTGTGGGGAAGGTGAAAAAACCCACATCATTTCAGCCAATCTCGCAGTGAAGGAAAAAAGGGGCGACTAGCGTAATGCCCACAGTGGGTCATGAAGGAACCCAGTCTTTTTTTCAGATTTCATGGGTGGGCAGGGGGGTGCTGCCAGCTTGATACTGGTTAAAGAGGGCTTCTCCGGGAGTGCATGATATATAAATACCCCCCTCTTTCTTCCCGTCAGCGGGAGGGGCCAACCTGGTCCAGCCAACCATTTCCTACTCCTACCTGTTTTGTTCGGGTAAACTTTTCTCTTCCTCCCCCTCTACTAGTAGTTGCACAGGGAGCCCTTAGAGAGGAGACAACCTCTCTTCTTCAGGCCAGCTGGACAATGACGAGCAGCATACAGTTGCGGTGAGCACACAGTAATGGAATACGGTACGGGGAAGTTTCAGATATCATATGTTTGTGGGTGGATGGTGATTTCCATCAGTTCTCTTCGTTCATCTCCACAACACAACCTGCCAGCTGAAGGCTATTTGTTGTTTTCAGATTTAGCAGAATGCTGATATGATAGTGAGGACTGCTATCATGATATTTGACCCAGCTACAGTACCTGTTCATCCACAGTAAGAGGATTCTGCCTGGCTGCATTAAAACTACCAAAATTAAAAAAACAAAACAAAACAGGAAAAAAAAAAAGGGGGGGGGGGAAATCTAGTGGGAAGTGCAAAAGATGAATTCTGTATCATGTTTTAATTAACCCAAACAAACTATTATGCTGAATTTAGGTTCTAATCTACAGAACATGCTTCTGCAGTTTGAGACCTGGAATTAATTATTTATTATTTGACCATTTCCCTCTTTTGGTCAAGAACTCTGATCTTCAGCCCCCTGGCTGCTTCCTTGGAGATTGATGCCTTCACAGAAGTACTTTCTCCAGAGTAACTAATCCTGAGGTTGGACGCACTAATTGTACGTCACAGTAACTGACACTGGGACTTTATTCTCAGCCTTTGCTAAAAGGCAATTACTCCCTTTAAACCAGCCTTTTGTCTCACTAAGCCAGGGGTAGGCAACCTATGGCACGCGTGTCGAAGATGGCATGTGAGCTGATTTTCAGTGGCACTCACACTGCCTGGGTCCTGGCCACTGGTCCGGGGGGCTCTGCATTTTAATTTAATTTTAAATGAAGCTTCTTAAACATTTTAAAAACCTTATTTACTTTACATACAACAATAGTTTAGTTATATATTATAGACATATAGAAAGAGACCTTCTAAAAACGTTAAAATGTATGACTGGCACGCGAAACCTTAAATTAGAGTGAATAAATGAAGACTTGGCACACCACCTCTGAAAGGTTGCCGACCCCTGCACTAAGCAGTGCACCTGCCTAGTCTATCATTTCAGCAGCCATGCTCTCATACTCCCATCCTGGTATGACTGTACTGCATACTATAGCTGCACCATCGATTAGAGACCCAGGCTTATTTTTTAGAACTCTACCGCCTGCTCCTCTACACAGATGGTAGGGGCCAATGCAGCTGATCAAAGCCTCCCAAGGAGTTTTGCGCTTTTTCTCTATGGTACACATGTCAATGTGGGAGGGAGAGCATACCTTATATTCATATCTCTTGCATAGTGAAGTATTGTGTTATTGCTATACCACAAAGCTGGTCATAAGCAAGGGATTTAATAGATAGAAGATACTTTGACTGGAAATATTTCTTTTTTTTTTTTTTTTTTAGTGAAAACATACATTTTACCCAACACACGTGAAATTTTCTGCAAGAGACTCAACTCACAGTTAAAAAACATTGTTGGCTCTTGAAATAAGCTTAAGGTTATTAAGCCCTGCCCCAAAGCATCAGTCATCTCCCAGATGATCCATCCAGGACGAGCAGTGAGAAATCTCTTTTAGCTGCACTTGGATTACATTCTGAAATCAATATTACGTTGTAAATTCATACAAAGGCTTTTTCAACTGTGTGAAAGAAGGTAAACACAAGTTTCCATTTTGAAAAAAGGTGGAAAAAGAATGGTTTAAAACAATTTATCAGAGACCACATACATCAATGGTGGCAGTAGATTTACAAATAATGTGTGCAACTTAAAATGCATATGCTATTTGCAAATGTACTGGAGCTTTTTCTGTACAAGAATTGGGAATCTAAATTTGACATACATTTTAAATATAATTAATTGTTAAAGTGTTATACAATATATAGGAGAGTTGCAAAGAATAAAAGCCAACAAGTAATATGACCATCATAACACATTTAAAAAAACAGATTTCTATATCATTCCACCATGACATGCCCCTAGTGATTTCATGTAACTGTTTACACATCTACATTATCTTTTATGTAAGAAAAACTCCTCCGCTAGCATACACATTTCCACAAATTCATCATCAATCTTGTAAATTAGATGCTCATATGATGGAATTCTTGCTATTTCAAAGTACCTATATTTTACAGTTGGAGTGCATATACTCTTACACTTTTTCAGGATTTTCTCTATGCACAGACAAGACCAGCTACAATTTATTTTTAGAAATCATTTGTACTCCCAAATATTTGAAATGTGTTTAAAAAGTAACAGAACAATACATGTGTTAAATGAATTCTTGGCTCAGAAATAGCAGAGGCAGAGGTATTGTTTATGTATTCAACTACCACTGTTTGTGTAAGAGAAAATGGCACACTGTTAATTAAATGAACTCTAAGGAGTTTCAACTTCCATTCTACACCTCTCCCTTTTTTCAGTTGTTCATAACCTTTTTCAAACACATTCCTTTGGAGCTAAAACCTGAAACATTCCATAGGTTGGTCTCAGTCCAAAGGTTAACTTTTTTGGGGAGAAGAAGTTTAAGCAAACTGACCAAAAATTGATTTTCTTATTACAAACCACCCAAAAACAAAACAAAACAGAAACAGCTGCTCTGGCCTCTCTCTCAACCAGGTTACACACATGTAGTATTTTCTATTCCTCTTTCTCTCAAGTTTGATGTATTAATGTGTTGTCAGTGAATATCCTTGGATATATAGGATATGCAATTTAGCCAAGTTTCCAAAACTACCCTAACTTTTGAAACTTTCTGACTTGCAATCTTGCTCTTATATCCTTAACTTGTATTCATGCCACATTTGTACATCAAAACACCCCACAAATACACCTATTTCTCTCAATTTCCTTCTATGTAGGTGTGATGGGGTATCTGAGCCTCACACTGGTGCTCTAAAGATTAAAAAACAGCTCTGGGCCCAGCTGGCACCACCCAGCCGCACCTGCTAGGCTCACATTGGAGGCTGGGCTCAAAAGGGAGTAGTTCACCTCAGTCTAGGAGAACAGCCTAGGGAAACAGATGCATGCTGCAAGCTCCTGCAGAGAAACTGACAGGACTCCATAAGGCTAAGACCAGGCCCCACTGGCAAATCACCATACACCCTTCACCCCTCAGATGCTAGGAATAATGGGCTGTGGCTGATAGATGGGCCCTACCAAATTCATGGTTCATTTTGGTCAATTTCATGGTCAGAGGATTTAAAAAATCATAAATTTCATGATTTCAGCTATTTAAATCTGAAATTTCATGGTGTTGTAATTGTAGGAATCCTGACCCAAAAAGGAATTGTGTGTGTGTGTGTGTGGGGGGGGGAGGGGGGTCGCAAGATTATTGTAGTGGGGGTTGCAGTACTGCTACCCTTACTTCTGCGCTGCTGATGGTGGTGGTGCTGCCTTCAGAGCTGGGCAGCTAGAGAGCGGTGGCTGCTGGCTGGGATCCCAGCTCTGAAGGCAGAGCCGCTGCCAGCAGCAGCAGCGCAGAAGTAAGGATGGCATGGTATGGTATTGCCACCCTTACTTCTGTGCTGCTGCCTGCAGTCAACAGCCGCCACTCTCCGGCCACCCAACTCTGAAGGCAGCAGCGCAGAAGTAAGGGTGGCATGGTATTGTATTGCTAAGCTTACTTCTGCGCTGCTGCTTGTGGGGCGCTGACTTCAGAGCTGGGCACCTGGCCAACAGCCACTGCTCTCTGGCCACCTAGCTCTGAAGGCAGCACACAAGTAAGGGTGGCAATGCCACAACCCCACTAAAATAACCTTGCAACCCCCCTGTAACTCTCTTTTGGGTCAGGACCCCCAATTTCAGAAAAACTGGTCTCCCCCATGAAATCTGTATAGTATAGGGTAAAAGCACACAAAAGACCATATTTCACAGGATTTCACGATCTGTGATGCATTTGCCATGGCTGTGAATTTTGTAGGGCCCTACTGATAGAGGAAGATGCTCTGGAGCATGATCAGAAAGAACTCCTGGGGGAATCCAGAAGGAGACCAGTGGTGCGGATGGAGGAACCGAAGCTGGGGTAAGAACTGGCCATGGAACAGGCGTAAGGGCACTGGCCCCTAGGCCACATATTTGAACTATTATTCACAGGCTCCTGGGTTGGAACATAGTGGAGCAGAGAGGGCCCAGGTTCCCCTACACCCAGCCACTAACTCTCACCACTACATGTTACAGACAAAATCACTGCTACTAGGCGATGCTGCCAGATTTGGACTTCAACTTCCCAAAAGTAGGACAAAAGTCACTGGTAGAGAGGAAGAGGTAGCAAGCCAGCTTATAAAATTCATTATTGTAATTGCTTTCTTTCCCTAATAAATATGAATCTCCAATCTCAGAAGCAGTATATTTAGAGTTAGCTATTTCACTTGCAGAAACACTGTTTGGAAGAAACTTCTTAACATGATGTATGCTACATAACACTGCTGCACCCGTGATACAGCGTAGGGTAGTAATCTCTTAAATGTATTGAAAGAAACAAAATATGCACATTTTCTTTCACCCTGTATGAAAATAACATTTATTTTCACTATTGTGCTGCACCACAGATTTGAACATCAAGGCACACTCATTTCATTTAAATCTATTTTGATATTCAACTGGTGAATATTGGGGATTAATGAACAAAATGGACTAGTGCTTTGCAGCAATGGCAAGTAGTTAAAGATTTTATAAATTTGATTACTTAATACTAAACTGGAAAAATTATCTGAGACAGCAGCATTAAAATGTATATTTTGGGTATTTGGACAAAGACGGTTGAAATGAACTATCAAGTGAACATTACTGTGAATAGATCTGCAAGCTTTTTCAGCTATAATTTAAAGCAATCAAAACCATCACAGACACACTTTTTATTGCTTCTTTATTACATTTTCCCCCTTCCTGGGGCTCCTTCCATGCTCTTCTCCAGGTAGCCTTTTCCTCACAAATGTCTAATTCACTTTCCAATTCCTCCTCCCATTGTCTCTTTTGTATATGCATCAGTATCTTTGTTTCAAGCCCATTTCCTTCTCTGTGGTCTTTCTGCATTTCTTCTCCCCCCAATAACCTCTCGATTAATTCAGACACCAGTGGCCCACTAAACAATGCAGCTCTCCCAGTACTCAACATAACACATGACTCTGAACAACAGTGAGATCTCTGTAGTTACACTAGGGCACCCGTGACCCGTATAAAGACAAAGTATAACTGGGGAAATCAATTCAGTCAGAACAAATTCCTGGTCCAAACCATAGTCTCGCTCTCTGTCTGAACCTTTGTTCGGCCAATCCTATGATTTTTTGGGGCCTGACATGATTTTTGAACAATTTGGGTTTGTAGTATAGCTTTAGAGGGAAAAAAGTCATGGTCCCTGCACTGAGGAGCTTACAATGTCCGTCCCTAAATGTGCAAAGGAAACAATTGGATGAACCTCTGTGCCTACACAGAGCCCAATTAAAGTCAAAGGAACTCTGAGTACAGGTGAGCCAACTGTATGGGTTTCTGTAAATTTGGGATCTAAGGGCCCAATCCTGCAAACACTTATGAAAATCAAAGGGACTACTCATTATACTACATAGGGTTTGCAGGTTTGCCTTAAGTTAGATATGACAAAGATATATGCAGTGGTGTTGTAGCTGTGTTGGTCTCAGGATATTAGAGAGACAAGATGGATGAGGTACCGTAATATCTTTTATTGGACCAACTTCTGTTGGAGAGAGAGGGAAGCTTTTGAGCTCTGTGTAAGCTCAAAAACGTGTGCCTCTCACCAACAGAAGTTGGTCCAATGAAAGATATTATCCCACCCATCTTGTCACTCTAATGACATAACAACAACATATAATGGAAACAGGGAGAGATGACATCAGGCCAAGAGGGAGTGGTTAAATAAAATAATGCTAGTTTTGTTTTAAATATATATTTTATAAAGTTAGATTTTATTAGGTCACTGCCTAGATTTTATGTTGATAAATGCTTTAGAAACCCAATAGATTAGAAAGAAATAATAAGGCTGAGAATCATTATAAATAAAACAACAGTCATACAGAGCTCCCTGCAGCTCCCATTGGCTGGGAACAGCGAACCGCAGCCACTGGGAGCTGCGGGCGGCCGTGCCTGCAGACGGTCAATGTAAACAAACTGTCTAGCAGCCCGCCAGTGGATTACCCTGACGGGCCGCAGGTTGCCCACCACTGGTCTATATGTTTTCTTGCTTTTTTTCCTGTGCCAGAGAGGCACAATGGGGTTAGATTACAGCTCAGGATCTTTTTTACTTATCCATTTTAAAAAATGCAGGACAATGATTAGCCAAAACTGTAGGACTTTCATGTGTGAAAGTCTGAGCAATTTAAAGTGACATTCTACTTTACAGAACACCAAACACCAAAATAAAAGTAATGTAAATTAAATGAAAATCCAGGATTATAACTGGAATGTAGGGTATTGGTTACCAAGTGTTTATAACTTAACTTTCATGTGTTTAGGACATGCTGAACAGTTATTGTGATTTTTTTTCTGTATGGTAGTTTAAATAAATTACCAAAATAAGTGACACTGGTGTGATTATATTGCATTAGTTTGATAAATAAAATATGCATAATTTTGCATTTTTTTGGTGCAGAATTTGGGATTTTTTGGCGCAAAATTCCCCCAGGAATAATCCTTGAGAGGTGATCTATACACAAATTATTTTTTAATAAAAAAGCCTGGATTTTTAACCATCAAAAAAGACGGGAGGGTAGAAGCTCAAAGAAGTTGAAAATGAAGACCTTGTAAATAATTATTATATTCAGTTGGGGAAAAAGTCTGTAAATATGGTCTTTACTACTTCTTTTCCTCTGTAGGGGGTAATTTGCACCGCTGCTTCAGACCCCATTTAAATTTTATGCTCCTAACCTCCAGATAAAACTTGCATTGTGGTGATCATCCAGTCATTGAATCTGAGGAAGCCTTCAAGCAACTCACTCTACTGCCTGTCAACACCTCTTCTGAAGTAGCTGAAGGAGTAACCCCCACAATGTGAGGCTGGGAATGAAAAACACAGACTAAGTTCCCCAAATAACTGTGCTGTCCTGCCAGTAGATCACATTTTGTTTTTGTTTTTAATTTTAAACACAAATATTTTCTCTTTCCTTTCTACTGTGAACTTACAACTTAATGAAAGGATAACTTAAAGAAAAAATTGTGTGTGTGTGTGTATGCATGCATTCCAGATGGGGTTTAGCAAGTGCCATTAATACAAGTAAGTGCTCTTGTGCCTCAAATTACACAAAAAGAGTGTATTAATGACCCACTTAAAACATGCCCTGTTTATGACATCTAACACATAAACAACATTCAAAGAAGTGAAAACAAATGCTGAACTAATGACTTTGAACCACACGAAGTGATTACATGGAGAACAAGAGTGCGGTTCCAATACAGAACACACGGAAATAAGGTCAAGTTAATGAGAACAGATTCAAACATTGCCATTCAAGGTTAATCAGAATATACCAGTTTCTATTTTCTGTATTGTTTAGGAAATCCATTAGTAAAATGGTATTGAGGGATAGTCTCTCTCTGTTTCTTTTAAACTCAGGGATGAACACTAAAAACTCCTCTCTGGAAACAGAACTGATTGCTGCCACTTTATTATAGTATGCTCTGTTCAGAAAACGTAATAATCTTGGTGATAAACGTAAGCAGGGTTAAAAGCATTTTTAAATGCATAAATAGATTATAAAGTAGGAATGAGGAAAGCTAAATGACTACTGTTTTTGGAAGAGACTTTCAAATTTATTAGTGCTAACATCAGGCTGTGATTAGGGGAAAATAAACAAAAAACCTAGCAGTAAAAGACCAAACATAGTCTTCAAAAGTATACATTTATCAGAGGAACTCCGTAAATGTGCGGTGTTAGTTTTCCTTTGAAATATTACCATTAACTACATAGAAGAAGAGATACAGAAGCAAGAACCCTTAAAATCAATGTACTTTATATATATGTATTATTTATACATATAAATGAAAAAAATCTGAAAGCAATAAAATGGCTACAACTTACAGACCAACGTCAAGTACACACAGATACTCAGTAACACTACAATAAATACATCAAGCCTATTCAATCTCTCACAAACTAATTTTTATGTGATATACTAGCAAACAGGTTAATAAAGTTCCACTGAAGTTTATAGCAGTTTTTCCCATCACAGATGTAAGTACAGAAACATAACACCACTTACCTTAAAGTTTGCAGATATAACACAAACTTCTTAGGTAAGTAATTAATAAACTTGCCTAGAACTATCTGGCTTAGGACAGACAGAAAGACTCACACACACAGACAAAGCTAGCAGCACAGACTGGCCCCAGACACACAAAAGCTGATATTGTTCTCCTGCTGAGTGAAAATTTCACTTGTAAATCGAATGACATCTGTATTCAGAATCACCCACAAAAGCTGTCCCTGAGAGGTGACCAAACTGCTTGACTCAACAAGAGACGGATTTTACTGGTAGCCTTCAATGCAGGCAGCTGTGTAATGGCAGCTTCTGGTTTTACCTTCTAGCAAACCTGCCTTCCTTTCAGCTAGCCATATAGATGGAACATGTTCTGCTAAGATCCTCCCCTAGGCAAAGCCGTTATGCCCAAAGTATTCTTTAAAACAACTAATCAATAGGGTAAAATCTGTGTCACACTGATGTAAAAAATAGCCATTCACGGATGTCTCCAAAATCAGTAACTACATTCATGCTGTGCCAATACTGCTGACATACATAATGCGCAATGCTTTGTGGTATCTACCTCATGAAAGTCAATAAAATACTTTAATCAACGTATTTGATAAGGTATCTAAAATCTGCTGGTAGAAATAAAAACCTGTTCCCCTACATTAAATTGTGCCATGCTTTTTCATTAAATAACTTGTATTCTTTACTTATCTGTGTTACTTTTTTATTAATAATGCTACATTCATTATGACCTAAACTGGACATCAGAATCAGTCCATAAAGCTTTATATAGGCATAAAAATAGGAATATCTGCTTGAATTGGATGCAGGAATGTGCTGCATGATTCATTAGAATTTTTAACATCACATTTCCAAAGGGAGGGAGGGACATGTTTCCCTGTGTAATACAAGTGACACTGTCCAATCTAAAACCACTCTTATTCTTTAAAAAAAATAATCAAGTATTAAATTTGATTGTATTTTTGTATGTTTCCCAAAATGGTTGTTTCCCTCTCTTTATTGTAAACGCATCTAATACTTTTGTAATGAATCATTTGGGTTTTTTGGAATTATCAAACTATTTCTGAAGAAATTAGTTTTGATTCTGTATGATTACTGAGAACCATACAACAGGAACTATTTTGAAAGACCCTTCCAGGAGATGCACTAGTGCAGGGGTCGGCAACCTTTCAGAAGTGCTGTGCCGAGTCTTCATTTTTTCACTCTAATTTAAGGTTTCACGTGCCAGTAATACATTTTAACGTTTTTAGAAGGTCTCTTTCTACAAGTCTATAATATATAACTAAACTATTGTTCTATGTAAAGTAAATAAGGTTTTTAAAATGTTTAAGAAGCATCATTTAAAATTACATTAAAATGCAGAGCTCCCTGGACTGGTGGTCAGGACCCGGGCAGTGTGAGTGCCGCTGAAAATCAGCTCGCGTGCCACCTTCGGCACGCGTGCCATAGGTTGCCTACCTCTGCACTAGTGCTTTGCAGAACTGGGCCCAAAATGAGTGCAGGATCCTGATCTTTACATAAAGAGAACTGTTCCCTAGCAGGGACAAAAACCACATTAAAAAATACATTCGGTAGCTTTCCTGTTTTACACTTGTAATTTACTATCTGCAGGAAACAAGAGCTGAATTATACACTTTGTCGCATGCATCTAAATTGGTCACTACCATAAAATCAATTTAAGAATTTTTTCCCTCTGAACTGTACACAAAAGTTTAGACACAAAAACTTAACTGGAATAGATCTATGTTGCTGTGGCATAGCAAATGTTGCACACGCTGTTTGTTTGAATTTGTATTTGATATTTTAGCTCAATGATATATACATGTCAGAGTTTCACTGATATTTACTTAGCAATGAAAAATAAGTTGGATTTCCACTCTCCACATTAGTGCTTCTGTTTATATCATAACATACTAGTCTATAGTTTATGTTCTGAACTTAGAAAACTATTGGAGAAAAAGTAATATTAAAAACACACACAAATAAGCTACTGTAATTAGACTTGTTGGTGATCTTTAAAGAGTAGGTGATCCAACAAAGAGTAGGTACAGTATACAGTTTAGGTTCTAGGAAAAATATGACCATAATCAAAAGGCTACAGTTACAGTTCAGACATCTCAGTTCATAGATAAATATTTTATGTTGCACAGATTATCCTGTAAATTAAAAGGAATAAAAAGGCATTTTTGTTTTTGAACTCCTTCACCACTGGAATAAGCCTAAACAGATGAGTTTCTTAACACTGCAAGAAAAGCTTTTTCTTAATATAGCTTTTAAAATAGACATATATAAATGAACTCAAACAGTGGAATAGCAGAAAACACAAGTTTTTGCTGTCCTGCCCATGAGTAACTTTATAAAGAAAGAATCCCTGCTTGATGTGTGATCTTTATTAGCTGAGAAACTAAAAGGGAAGGGATAATTTTCATTCCTTTGTATAGAGATCCTTCCTCTCTTTTGCCTTTAGAGAAGATTTAGTTTAGAAGTCAGGGAAGAGATTCCAATAGATAAATCACATGCTTAGTCTAAAAATAAGAATAACTCTTGAGAAAGAGGAGGAACATGTGAACAAATTTAACATATGGAAAAAGGCCAAGAAGTGGGAAGCACAGTTTTTCATGCAACTGACATTTTGATTTGACAGTAAAAACTCCACAACAGATCCTAAAATTCTTACTCAGCAGAAGATAATGAGTCAGAGAGTTTGTTCTGGTAGTCTCACTGACCCAAACCATTCCAAGGAGAACAAACTCTTCCTCACAGACTGTCACTGAAACATAGAACATGACCTTCCCAGAGGCAAAATGGCATCATATCAATGCATGTGTACAAACTACCTAACCTGCCTTACTGAAATAAAAATCTTACTCAATTTTTTAAAGAAGATTTTGTTCTGTGTTGTTTCAAGATTTTAAACTTTTATTAAATTTTTTGTTTTGTATGACTTGTGTCACCATGTCTCCCCAAAGATTTAGTAATGGGCGGGGTCTTTTTCTCCCTTATTCAACATATTCTAGTAAAATATTAAACTGCATTCTAGTACAATGGTGCTCTATTAAAACACTATCTTAATGCACCTTTAAATTGAACCTTTTCTGTCTCAGTCTCACTCACAGAACTATCCAGGCTTTTGAAAAAAACTTCTGAGACACAAGAAAACATGTTAGTCCTTTGCTGCATATAAATCTTATATAGCATTGGTTACACCATTACTAGAACGCTTGTCCAGTTTTGGACTTTAAAAAGGATGTCAAAAAACTGAAAAGGTTTCAGAAAACAGCCACAAGAATGATTCAAGGGTGGTCCAGATTATGAGGGAACTGCCTAATGCTCCTTGTAGCACTCTAGGACCTGACCCAGCAGTGAGGTGTTCCCTGGTTAAAAATAAAAAGGTCTCAGTACCACTTTTAGTTATCTGTTACAAAGCTTGGCTTCTCCATTCTGCAAAAAGGTATGGAAATCAAGAAAACCTGTGATGGGGGTCATGTGGCCTGGAAGTTCATACTTAGGTCACCATATGCGTTACTGGACATGTAGGCATTCTCAGGTAAAATAGTTGCATCTAGTTGCATGTTCTGCCAACAGCTATATTCAGTAATAGACAGTCACCCACCTCACTATCATATCAGCATAAGGGCCAAGATCAGAGAGGACCTGGATATTTGGGCTTTTTTCTCCAAGAACTTAAAGGGTCAGCATTTTAATCATCTAATTTTACTCTATCTCCCAGGACATAAGTTTTGGTATATATTTTTCTGGCTACTGATGTGCCCATAGGAAGATGGAAGAAAAATACCTCCCACCAAAACAAAACACACCACCGTAAAACACAATTCTCCGATGGGGAGAGAATGAGAGCACAAAGCAACGTGACAGAGGTTAGTCATATCATTTAATGCACTACTGGAAGGCATTCAGATAGTACAGTGACAAATGCAGCCAGCTCCTTGTGTTTTCCATTCCAGTGGAATATTAAACTGTATTACACTACTCAGCCACTAGTGGTACTGTGTAAAATATCCTATTTAAACGAACCTCAGCCATTCCTGGCAGAGCATTAAAGGATCTTATGATGGACACATCTGGTATGTAAAAACAAGCACTGTAGCCAGTCCATATCTGGTACAGAAGAACATGACCTGGTGTCAGGAGTAAACTAAGAACAGAAACAGAAGGAAAACAGCAACAAAGGTTGCAGACAAAAGGAAGAAAGATTGCAGGATCTCACCAACATACCTTTCTTCAATGCACCGAGAACTTCAGCTTTGGCAAACCTTCAGAATGGGCAGACTGGAAAAAATATTTTGCAAGATTTCGCACTGCTACAAGGAAACTGATGACATACAGATATCTTTTAATGTATCCTTCATACCTCAGAGAAAATTGGTTTATGAAAAAGCATGTTTTCACCAGAAAAATCAAGAACCAGGGGGAAATGTTGAATGTTTTATAAGAGCTTTGCATACAATGGATGAAAACTGTGATTTTGGGAATGCAAAACATGAAAATATCAGAGATAGGGTGGTTATTGGGTTAACAGATAAAAGCCTTTCACAGCAACTACAAATGAAGAGAGATGTTACCCTAGCCGCCATAGCTTTACAGGTAGCAAAGCTGTCAGAATTAGTCAAACCACAGAACAAAAGACAGGAGCAACTTGAAAAAACTGAAGCTAGCTTAGAAGCTATAAACAGACACTTGAGTGTTAAAAGTCATTATCATAACACCCCTAAGGCAAGGAGTGAGAACTCCCAGGTTAAGGGTGACAAACTCCAGCCTGCATGCACAAGTTGTAGAAAAAGTCATATCCACAGAGATGATGCACATCCAGCCAGAGGTGCATGGTGTAATAAATGCTTGAAATATGGATGTTTCGCGGCTGTTCGCCACACAAAAGCAGTCAGGGAGTTGACTAATATTACAAACAATCCAGAGCCATTGTCTCTCTGATCTATCACTTGCAATGACATAGAGCCTGCCTGGAGAGTGAAACTGAATATTCATGGCAAGACTATTGACTTTAAAATAGACTCAGGAGCTGACATTTCACAGTCATGCCAGAAGGGACTTTCAATCACCTTCAACCCCTCCCAGAGTTAAAGTCACCAGACACAGGTCTGACTAGCCCTGGAGGTATTCTGAACTGCACAGACGAGTTCACTACAGAAACAGCTTACAAAGACTAAAACTATGCATTCAGAGTGCATGTGTTCAAAGGATCAAAGACCAACAATCTTTTCAGCCATAGTGTGGCAGCCATGATGGGCCTAATGAGAAAGGAGAAAGAACTTGATGGAGGATTCGATTATACTGAACTTTTGAAAGGAGATCCAGTATAGATCAACTTAAGAGACAATGGTTGATCATGATATGTACAAGCACTTCTATCAGACACACACTGGAATAGATTAGTTGCAAATGTATGTGAATTCAGAGGAAATCACTACCTGGTCATTGTGGACTATTTTCCCAAGTATATAGAAACAACATACTTTAAAAACAAAATATGTTGCCCACTTTGGTATTCCAGAACAACTAATGATGGACAATGAACCACAATTCACTGCAGCAAAACTTAACTCATTCCGAACGTTACCCGCTAGTGAATGGAGAGGCTGAGAGAGCTGTACAGACAGCCAAGAAAATCCTACAGCAGGAAGATCCATTCCTTGCTCTTCTGACCTAAAAATCAACACCAATAGCAGCTACTTGATATAGTTCAGCATAGCCCCTGATGGGAAGACAACTGAGAACTACTGTTTCAACTTTGAAACAGAATCTATCTCCAAAGTGGCTCAATGTGAAGAGAGTAGCCAAATCAGATAAAAAGGCAAAAAGAGCCTATAAACACTTTTACAACAGATAACACTCAATCAGAGAACTGCCAGCTCTCAAAACTGGTGACCATGTTCATGTCAAACTGGATGGAGAAAAAGGAGGGACAACTTCAGCTGTTGTAAAGAAAAAGACTTCACTGCCCAGATCATATGTGATCGAGACTTACATTGGAGAGTTCAACAGAAACTGCGGACATTTACAATTTGCTCCTCAGAAAGAACAATCAGCAGAAAAAAATCTACAGATGGTGGATGTAGAACAAGCCGACGACTCAGATTCCAAACTGACCACAGTCAGTTGTTGCAACTAATGGTCAGCCAGGTGACCCAAGTTGTTACATGTTAGGGTTGTGTAATTAGAAAACCAGTATGATTCAGAGACATTTGAGAGATTGATTCATACTGAACCTCAAAGACAGCGTGATAGCGTAAATATTGTAAATGGTAGGAATGTAGAGCTTAAAGGAGGAGGTGTAATGGAATGCTAAACTGTATTACCCTGTTCAGCCACTACATGGCACTGTGTATAAAATACCTTAGTTAAACGAACCTCAGCCATACCAGACAGAGCATTAAAGGATCTTATGATGAACACACCTGGCATGTATAAGCAAGTCCATATCTGGTACAGAAGAACATGAGACCTGACATCCAATGACCTGCAGAAGTTTCATTTAAAGTATTGAGGCTACCGGGGGGGAGGGATAGCTCAGTGGTTTGAGCATTGGCCTGCTAAACCCAGGGTTGTGAGTTCAATCCTTGAGGGGGCCACTTAGGTATCTGGGGCAAAATTGGTCCTCCTAATTAAGGCAGGGGGCTGGACTCGATGACCTTTCAGGGTCCCTTCCAGCTCTATGAGATAGGTATATCTCCATATACCACCTGGCTTGTGCAACTAAGTTTAATCTTCTTATGCATGAAAAGGCTTTGCTCCACTTCCTCATCTGTTAGGGAATCATTGTCCTAAGCAAATACTGAGACTTTGGTAAAAAGGTCTCAGAATACATCACTTTAAAAAGGAGTATAAATCTGCATAATTCAAATTTTGAATACAAAATAGAAGTCAGATATCAACAAAAGAGCCACGTTCTGTGAATCAGAATATTTTTAACACTATACCCATTTATTCAATGTGTAAACTCACAAACCAAGTAATTAATCACACGTGCAAAAATAGCATTTTTAAAACTCACACTATGCAGTATGATAAACTAGAATAGTTGTATTTTAATATCAAGTTTTCCTTGAGTAATTTTTTACATTTACCACATTCAATTCATATATTTTCTTGTTTGTAACAAAGTCAAAAGTAAGCAGGATACACAAAAAAGAAGCAAATACTACACAGCAAATTTAAAATTCTATCAAAAATGAAGAGAAATATTTAGCTATTAAAGAAGAAAATATATTCAAATTTCTACTGTAAAAATACTTACATCTAGTAGAGTGTGAAGATGCTGATCCTGAAAAACACTGTGTAGAAAATCTAAATCTTTTTCACTGCAGTCTGTAAGCGCATGAATTTCCTCCAGGCTGTCCAGCACCTGTGAGACTGCTCCTGCAGGCAAACAAGCAGAAAATAAACCAATAGAGCAAAGACTCATGGTAAACTGACCTTTGGAACAGAAATCTTTCACTTCATTCACTGTGACTATCTAAAACAGGATTTTAAAAAGGCTAGAACCTTTATTGAAGAACACACTGAATGAACTTAATGTTATTTAAAAGTACAGTATACATCTCCATTTATTCACAAGCAACAGTTTAAGAGAGCTTTAAGAATGTCTTTGTATTTTTAAAAATCAGATAACAATAGGGATGGATGTTTAGGTGAATTACCAGAATGCTCACACTGCATTTGCTTCATCTTACAACCTACAGTTCGTCTTGAATTTTTCTATAATTAGTTGAAAATATCTGAAGATTTGACACTTTATCCAGCTGTTTATCTAGAAAAAAAGTGTATGAACATAAACTGTGAACTGGGAAATGAGGAACAGCTGAATAATCATTGGTAAATTTCTAAATCCCAATCACTTGCATGGTCATTGTATATTTCCCTCATTTCTCCTCAAAATGTTCATTTATGCTGCTTGCTTTTATAGTCTTATTTGCCAACATATAGTAGTGAACATATAGAATGTGTAAAAAAGTCTGAATTTTTAAAATGTATATTCAATTTAAAAAGGGTTGTCTTAAAAATTTCTCTTCTTCAGTAATGTTAAAAATCAATTAATCCAGCTTTTTTCTCCTAAAAATATTCTTGAAAAACTGGGATCATTGATATTAGAACATGCAAAAGACTACTATAAGAATTTCTTGGCTCAATGGACAAAAAGTGGCAAAAGTAAAGGTATAAAGGAACCTCATATCACAGTAAGTGCAATTCTTAACATAAGATTTTTCCTTACAGTTTTCCATGCAAGAGAATAGTGAGAGGATTACATTGTTCACTTTTTGAAATAAATGGAAGATATTACTTTGTAGGGTTTCCAGTAATGGCTTATCAACAATCCCTTGGATGTCTGAAAGTTCCAGACCTCCTTACCCTGTCCAACAATACTTGCATCTCCCAGCCATCCAGCTCTCTGAACAACTGTGTTTTTGTTTCTTTTTTTTTTTGGGGGGGGGGGGGGGGGGGGGGGGGAGAGGAGGAGGGGAATCCACAACCCCTAAGGATTTCTCCCCCACCATAAATCTGGCAAGTGAGTGATTAAAGATGTGCAGATGGCTCCTCTGACACCCCAAATCAATGCATGTGTGTTTAAATTTCTGCCATGGTATCTAATTGTCTATCTTGCCATGCTACTGAATTTGTGCTCTCCCCCACACTTGCCTGCAAAAGAGTTGAGGCAGTAGAGCAGCATGGTCGCAGGCATCAGAAAGCTATTTCTGCATCTTCTACATCAGGGAAAATGATGGGTTTACCACAAAAAGATGCTTCTATAAACATGTCTAAATCTCTTTATAGTTTGGAAATTGGGTCAGAAGTCTTATGAGATTCAAGATCTCTCATTAGAATACCTGGTTTCACAAGAGCCAGAAATACTGTGAAAGTAGCCCCTCTCATAATATTTCCACTTTTCCCCAAAACTAGAAAATGGAGAGGTGAACGAAAATTAGAAGCATACAATGTTAACTCGGCTTTATCAGACCCTAAGAAATGGTTGAAATTTGAGAGAGTTATTGAGGAACTGTAACGGGGTCTACAAATCCCATACTGAGTATAGACAGTCTCCTGTTTACAAGCAAGCAGCTTGATCACATCCCTATGGAGCTGCTAGAGCTGCCAATCATGGAGCTGCAGCCAGTAGAAGAAACAAGGCCTGCTATAAAGGGGAAAGTACAGACAAGGAAAGGGAGACAGAAGGGCCTGGGATAGCAAGGTCATGACAGCCTTATACGAGGCTGCCTCCAGGAGACTGAAGGGTGACTACAAGCCCAGAAAGTGAAGGGCTGACAGGATTAATTAGAGATGAGGGTCCAGGAACTGACTTGACAGAGCAAACTAAGGAGGGCCAGTCAGGAGAAACTGAGGCTCATCGAGAGACCACCCCAACAGGTGGTGACAGGTAGTTTCGGGGGGGATTTTTATTTTATCTGAATTAGTTCACCCATCCCTAGAAAGAGTCAGTCTTTTGTTTTACCATATGGAAAGCACCCTTAAACATTTTAAAACAATTGTTATCAAGGTGGTGGAGCAGGACCCAGCACATGTATCCCAAGGCCTATCTACACTAGGAAAATAAGGGCTCTTACCACTCCATCAGTGCAGCTCCACCGGTAGTAGAAACAGCACAGGGGTAGTGCAGACAGGGTTCAGGTATTTTCACCACCATTTTATCTAACCATTTATTTCTGGCTTTTTGGAGAAGGTTAAGATTATGCTCCTGGAGATAATGAGTGGAAAGGAACTTTCTGTAGTTGATTCACTGGGAGGCTGAGTTGAGTTAATTTTAGTTTGTGTTTGAATGTTTGTTTTTTTAACGCTGCTGGCTTATTATCCTATTGTAAGATAGATTTAGGTTCCCTGATAATTACTTTTATAGATCTGTTTTTACTATTGCTTAAATTTAAAGAAAGAAACAAAACAGATAAATATCGCTAGAACCTGAATCCTATTTACAATACAATTTCCATAATTACTACATCCAGTGGAGTTACACTAGTGGAGAAGTACAGGGCCCAGTTTTCCTAGTGTAGATGTAACCTGTGCGCTACAGCTATCCTCCATCAATAACCTTGGATCTACATTGTCATTAGAGCGCTGTAGGAAGAGGAATTTCTGTCATGTGGAAAATGTCTCATGTCTGAAATTCTTGTAATTCAGAATTAGAACAAAAGTTGGACATGTGAAATTTTCCATGGAAGGGTCTGTAATGGGGCATACAACCCTCTACGCAAGGCAGGATGGGGTTAATGGGCTACAGAAGGCCAATTAGCCCCAATTAAAACACCTGTAGCAGGAAGTAGGCCTCCAGCGAGGGGCTTAAAAAGAAAAGCCCTGCTCATTTGGAAGGGGCAAGCAGAGAGAGCAGATGGAAAGCGCCGTGGAAGAAAAGGCTAGGTAGGCCCAGGGACCGGGGAAGACTTATGCCTAGTAGAGCTACCAAAGGAATTTAGTTTATGTTGCTTTACACTTGTTTTGGACTTTGAACGCCCTGGAAAGGGTAGAACTGTCAGAGACCTAGCCTGAAGGCTGAGTCTTTGTAACCCAGAAGGCAGAGGGTAGGCAGAGCAGGACCAGCTGGGAAACTGAAGTGCTTGCTGTACCACACAATGCCAAAAGGGGGCGCTCTGGTAAAGACATGCAGTAACACATGGTGGAGAATGCAAGTAATTATCAGCCCCTGAAATTGAGGGGAAATTGAAGCTTGCGAGTACTGAAAGACACTCCTCCCAACTTGGGTAATTGGGAAAGATGTCGCAGGTGGTACCATTGGTAACTTCAGCAGCAATAGACAGCCATGCTACAGTGGCAGCAGGAACAGCACAAAAAGACGCAGACGCTGCTCCTGCAATTGATGGAGAGCCTGCAGAAACAGCAAGAGGTATAATTTGCCACTCAACAGCCGTCTCAGGAGGCCCACTTCCAGCAACAAGAGTGGTTGCAGAAGCAGCTTGGCCAAGTTGCTCTGGGGGCTTTGGCTGGTACTGGAGAGAGTAGCTTGGGCAAACTGGTCCCTCGCCTGTCAACAAAGGTGGGGCCAGGGCCTGACCAGGAGGATCTTTCTCTGTACCTTTGAACAAGTGGCCAGTGCAGTGGGCTGGGAAGAGGCTACCTCGAAGGCCCCCAGAGCACCATTCTGGATGTGTGAGATGCAAGCAGCCTACTGCATGGTGACTGACAAACAGGCAGGCTCCTATCCTGTGATAAAGGCTGTTCTCTTGGATAGATGGGGACTGACAATGGAAGTGTACCAGCTTGTTTCTGGGTTGAACCATTCCTGCAGAGAGCATGACCAAGGGTACTGGCTCAGAGGTTATAGGCATAATCATCATGCAGCGAAATCCCAGAGACCTATTCCACAGGGAAAATTGTGGACCAAGTAGTCCTAGGACAGTTCTTGAAGGTTCTATCCATGGGAGCCCAAAACTGGGTAAGGCAATTCTAGCTTGCCTCAGCAGGTGTGGCCCCCGAGTGGGAAGAAATCTCTTTTGAGGCCAAAGGAACCAAGTGGCCTGAACGGTATGGCAGACTAGGAGTGGCCCCTAGGGGAGACCAGAAGAGGAGATATCCCAATCTGGGGAATTGCAGGGTAGACCTCAATGGGAGAGGGTCCCTGAGTAGCACCAAAACGGGTGGATGCACAGGAGCTACCAAGGCCCCAGTCAATCCTACAATCTAGCAGAAGCATGTCTGGGTGTGGTCAAGGAAATCCAGTGGTGTACTTCAGATGCTCAAGCATAGGAATATCAGACAAGAATGTGATTACCTGGGATGTTTTTACAGGTATGTTTGTGCCATTAGGTCCTCTCTGAATGGCAATGGGACTCAGCGGTATGTGGTACCAGTTTGGCTGCAGGCATGTCTGTGGAATATCTCATGAACTCAGGTTGCAGGCAAACTCTTGTTTGCAGAAAATGGAGTTTTGGTAAAGAGAATGGACTGGCATCTGCCCATGCATGTTGCTTGTGGCACATGGTGAGACAAATGTCTACTACCACCCATGGCAGAGGTTGAGCTGGGAGTACAGGGCTGGAGAGGTTAGCTATGTATCGGGGTAGTAAAGGATCTTCCCTGGCTTGTGAGCTTTGGAAGTGACTGGCAAGGTTTCCCAACCCTGATGTAGAGAAAAGTAGCACCCAACCTGGTGGAGAGGAAAGGCGTCATGAATCCAGAGCAACAGCTTAGAAAATCAGTGGCCCATCGGAAGAGGAGTGGAGGAAGTGCGAGGTTCAAGTTGAGGCAGCTGAAAGGGGCAGAGAGAAAACCCTTCATCTTAAAAATGTACAGAAACAGCTGAAAGATTAACATGAACTGGAGTACATAAGCACCTCCCAGTAGAAGATCACTAAACAGATGACAAAACTGAAACAAGAGTTAGCACGATCTAGAGTCTAGACCAGGGGTGGGCAAACTACGGCCCGCAAGCTCCCACTGGGGTGCTGGGTCGGGGGCTGGACCACGAGGCTCGGCCCTGCTCCCGCTCTCCAAACCCCTCGATCCCAGCCCGAAGCACCCTCCTGCACCCCAAACCTCTCATCCCCAGCCCCACCTCAGAGCCCACACCCCCAGCCAGAACTCCTTCCTGCACACCTGCCCCAGCCCTGATCCCCCTCCCGCCCTCCGAACCCCTCGGTCCCAGGCTAGAGCAACCTCCTACACCCCAAACTCATCCCCAGCCCCACCCCAGAGCCCACACCCCCAACCACAGCCCTCACCCCCTCCTGCATCCCAAACCCCAATTTTGTGAGCATTCATGGCCCGCCATACAATTTCTATTCCCCAATGTGGCCCTCCAGCCAAAAAGTTTGCCCACCCCTGGTCTAGGCAGAGTATGGGAAACAGTACTGCTTGATGCTGGAGCAAGAATTAGCTAGGCTCCAGGCAGGGAAGAATGCCAAGGAGTGGAATCTTATGACAGAGACTGAACAGAGTACAGTGGGGATCTGGACAGTACCTCATGCAGAAGCAGGAGCTATGTGGGTCACTATAGCCCCTCATAAGCAGGCTAGGGCCTATGTGGGTGGCCGGGGTTAAAGTAGTGTTCCCTTGTGGAAGGGGAGTCAGGGGACAGCACCTCTGCAAGAACAACTCATGGCCACAGAACAAGCTCTACAAGCAACCCTGAGAGAAAAAGAACAGCTGACTGTGGAACATCAGACAACTCATGGAGTGGTCATCTGCCCATGATGGTTAATTAACCTAAAGGAGATTTGGAAACTGAGTGTGGAAATCTGAAAACCCCAGGGAAAGAAACCTATAGAGCCTGTTAGGTACACTCTTAATGGGGCACACAAGCCTCCATGGAAGCAAGAAGGGGTTAATGGACTACTGAAGGCCCTATTAGCCCAAATTAAGGTATCTGGAACATGAGGTAAGCCTCCAGGAGGGAGCTTAAAAAGCAAAGCCCTGCTCAGTTGAAGAAGGCAGTAAGTCAGAGTAGATGTGGAGCTCTCATTGTGGGAGACATGGTTGGCTAGGACCAGGCGCTGAGGAAGCAGATATTCCAGAGCAACAGGAGGACTTTATGTTGCTCTATACTTGTTTTGGACTTTGAGTGCCATGGAAGGGGTAGAACTGTAAGAGACCTAGCCCTCAGGCCAAGTTTCTGTAACCCAGAAGGTGTTGGAGCATGCACAGAGCAGCACAAGATCTTGTGGAAAATTAAGGCAAGTGGTTGCTGCACCACACAGGGCATGAAGCGGTGCTTTGGTAAGGACACATAGCAACATGGACCTTTTCAAAAAACATCTGTGGGAATTTTTTGAAAATTTCTGTCTCAGCTCCTTGGCAGCCTACAGGGGGTTGTCAAGGAGCCTAAGGAGATGGGTGGGCAAGCTGGCAGGAAAGGAGGCAAGCAGGCTAGATTGTCTGGTTTCCATTAAAACTTTCAACATAATCTACATGTTCTGGTGAAATGTTCCAATAATGCAGAACTAGCATTTTCCGACAGAAAACTGTTCAACTGTAAAATTTTCAATTAGCTCCAACTGTCATACTGCCATACAAATTGGAACCTGTAAGATCACTTCCATCCCCTTGGCTGCTCCAATGCAGAAAAACACTTAAACACAAGCTGAAGTGCTTTGTTGGATTAGGGCTTAGATGACTAACGGGTTTGTCTATGTTCGGTTTCTATGAAAATATACAGGTGTGACTGTGGAGGAAAGGCTGTAATTCTCATGTGATATTGTTAGAAGAGCCTTCTGTACCTCTAAAGAATGGTTACATGCCTTAAAGTAACTGTGGTTCTTTGAGATATTGTAGTCAGTGTGGATCCCACTTTAGGTGCACATGTGCCTCATGCTTGCAAGATCAGATTTTTTTTTAATAGCAGTGTCCACTGGGTCTGCACATGCGCTCCATACTTTCATTTGAGGGCATAAAAAGGCAGGGTGGCTGCAACCCTCCCTCAGTTCTCTTGCACTTCAAAGCCTGTGTTGCTGAGGACTCCAAAAAGCAGGGATGGAGGTCAGGTTATGGGATCCATACTGACTACATCTCAAAGAACCACAGCTACTATAGAGTAAGTAACCATTCTTTCTTCTTTGAGAATATGTCAGTATAGATCCCACCATGTGTGACTGGAAAGCAGTATTCCCTCTGGATTGTGGGATTAAGATGCGCCAGTATCAGTCAAATGATGACTGGAGTACTTCTCTCCCAAATTTGGCATAAGAACTAGCCACCATATCATGAGTGTAATGCTTGTAAAAGTCAGCTTTATACATCTCAGATACTGACATATTTTTGAAGCAGGCTGAAGACACAGCCTGTGTCCCAGGGAGCGCACCCTGACATTCACTAGCTAACTGATAGTAGGTGGAAATACTTTGTGACCCACAAAGAAATTCTCTGTGATGAGATCTGGCTTGACCTTTTGACGAGTCAGATATAGCCAGAAACCAATGAGGAGACAGTCACTCTAAAGGACTTGGTCCTGCCCAGGTAATAGAGCAAGACTCTGGGAATGTCCAAAGAAAAGTAGCTTCTTTCTTCCTGAAGCCACACTTGATGCCAGGGGAGGACTGGAATGTTAATCATAGAAGATTAGGGTTGGAAGAGACCTTAGGAGGTCATTTAGTCCAACCCCCTGCTCAAAGCAGGACCAACCCCAACCAAATCATCCCTGCGAGGGTTTTGTCAAGCCTGACCTTAAAAACCTCTAAGGAAGGAGATTCTACCACCTCCCTAGGTAACCCATTCCAGTGTTTCACCACCCTCCAGAATAAACTGATTCAGATGAAACTCCAGGACACTTTAGGGATGAACTTGGAGTGCTGTCTCATTACCATCTTGTCCCTACTAAAGGATGTGTGAGGAGATTTGACTATGAGGAGAGTGGCACTTGCTGACATTCAATGCCGAGGTGACGGTCACTAGAAAGACATTTGAGGGTAGGATGATGTAATCAAACAGTCCAACAGCAGCTTGAATGGAAGCTCTAAGAGCTTCAGGAGGAAGATGTTGAGATTCTACGTAGGAATTAGGTCTCTAACAAGTGAGCAAGTATTCAGAAGGCCCTTGAGGAATCTCAATACTGACTAATGCCATTCCTGCCACAAGGGTCCCTGAGCCCTATCGAGAGGGCTGGCAGACCTTTCAGCGATGTCAACTTTGGTCCTCAGAGGAAAGGTTTTTTGCTTGAAGGTGGTGAGAACGTACAGCCTGGCGATGGAGAGAACAGCTAGACTTCCCCATAGGAAGTGTTGAGGAACACAGTGCTCTTGGTAGCAGGGTCTGTCTCGGTACTGGTAGCTGTCTCGGTACCGATGATGGTCATGTTTTCCTGGTGGCTTATCTTCTGTTATAGGTATCGATGCCGAGGGGTGCATCGCCGGAGTCAATGCAGGCTCACCAGCCCTCAATGCTATGTGGGGCTTGGTGGCTTGGTCTCCTGCAGCTTTAGGTGGTCTATCTTTATGGGAGGATACTGAAATGTGCCTGGTGTGTCTGCCTCTTTGTTTGGAGCAGCCCGTTTGGTGTCAGACTTCAATATCAGAGGTGTCTGTGACATTGGTATGGTCTGATTTGGTGCTGGGGTATCAGTGCTGATGATCGTGTTTGTGCCAGGTCTTTCCTTCGCATCATCTTCTCTGCACTTGTCTTCAGAGTTGCTTGTCTGCGAGATGGTGTGCTGGATGAGCCTGGCTTTTCTGCTACCTTGACTATGGAGCTCGTCTTCGCAGGATCTGAAGATACCTTTATAGATTGCTCCAAGAAATGAAGATTCCACTGTGTGTCTTGCAATTTGTGGGTTCTTATGGAGAATGAAAGGCACACTTAACATCTACTCAGTATGTGGGATTCTCCTAAGCAAAAGAGCTGCTGCTGTATCCATCTTTCAATGGAATTAGCTCACTGCAGGACAGGCAGGGCTTGAAACCCAAAGGTTCTGAATCTGCCATTTTGAGAAATCCCGTGTGTGTGAGGGCTGTACTGGGGGTCTGAGTATCAATCTTCAGTCCAGATGCATTGATATTGTTCACAGTAGGTGCATGTCCAAGAGTCGGAAGACTTCTGAGGGTTTTTTATGAAGGGTTTAAAGAAATTTAGCCAAAGCAAAGACCTAGTGTGTCAGACGTGCCAGCTTGTGCCCCCCTCTGCCCTTTATGCCCCCCTCTGCCCTTTATGCCCTCGTACAGGAGCATGAGTTGGCACAGAGTGCATGAGTGGCCCCAACAGACATGGCTATTAAAAAACATTTGATCTGATGCACGTGCACCTAAAGTAGGATCCACATTGATGCATACTCAAAGAAGAAAAAATGATTAACATTTATTTGAAAATTTCAAACCCTTTCTCTGGTAATACCAACTTTTCTGTTAAATAGCAAGCAGATAAACATTTTACTATAGAAAAGTGAATAGTGTTTTCTTCATTAACCCAATGATTTATTTTACCTTTTACATCCAGTTCAGCAACATATTTAAGCACATGCTTAAGTCACTCCCTACTTAGTAAAACACTTAAAACACATGCTTAACTTTAAGCATGCGTTTAAGTTTAATTGAATTCCACATTCTTAAGTGATTTGCTGGATTTGGGCCTGAATGGGGTAGGCACAGAAGGATATGCCATACTTGTACTTCTGCTGCTAGAAGAGGATATAAATATTTTAATAAAGAGGGTGAAAAGGAGAACATGCATTTCTATTCATCCAGGTCAGGAACTCTACTTCCAACAATTTTATTTTAAAAAGTAGACCCTTCCAACCGTGCACTTGGGTGATATCCTTATGATAACTGTGACACTCTGCCCCATATTCATCATAGTGGTATAATTATGATATGATGATGACATAATTATGATGCATCTTGTGCAAATGTGTCATGTGAAATGTCTATGGAAAATTATGATTTGTGAATATGATTATCCTATTTGTATGAATGTATCATTTTTGTATCTGGAGTTATGAATATTGACTATGTATTTCTATATCTAATGCGTTTACTTCTTGGTAACACTCAAAGGTTCATTTGCATTCAGGCTAGTCAGCACATCATGAATGGCCTACTCAAGTGGAATGACCCATCAGCAAAGACAATGGGCCACGGAAAAGGCTTGTCCTCACCTGGCAACGCTTCAGCCAGCCTATGAATAATGGCTGCTATGACTCAGCGATGCATGCAAGGGCATGTGACCAGACCACATGATACTGAACTCCATTTTGGTACCTGTATTTTTCCACAAACTGTGCTGGGAACCTGACTTAGAACAAAGGGGTTCCCGCCATATGGAAAAACTATAAAAGAAGGAAGTGACATCACCAAGGGGCCTCACTTTCTCCACAACTCAATACCTGAAGATACCTTGGAGGAACAAAGACTTTGAACTGGGGAAGTGCTGGTCCCCGGCAGGAAAGAAGGAAACCCTGCCTGTATATGAAACATCAACAAACTGCTTGCACTATCTAACTGGGTTCAACACTGATTCAAATTCTGTGTAGTATATTAGGCTTAGATTGCATTTTTATTTGCTAAGTAATCTACTTTGTTCTGTTTGCCATCACTTATAATCATTTAAATCTATCTTTCTGTAGTTAATAAACTTGTTTTATGTTTTATCTTAACCAGGGTGTTTTTGAGTGAAGTGTTAGGAAATCTGATCTCTGTTAACACAGGCGAGTTCATACTTTCCCATATCGAGGGGGGTGGAGGGGAGTGGATTAATTGAGCTTGCGTTGTACAGATCCCTGTGCAGTGCAAGATAGTATAATTCTGGGTTTATACTCCAGTAAGGGTGCAAGGCTGGGGAGCTGGGAAATTGGCTGGTGCCTCCATTGTTGGTTCATGAGTAGCTTAGGTAAAGCATTCAGATGACTCAATTGGGTGTGTGGAGCCACCTGCTGTAGTATTGGGTGATAATAGGGCCCAGAGGGGCTGGCTGTGTGTTACCAGCAGAACAGAGGGAGAGGCCAATCCACCTGAATAGTTAGGGGGCACAGCAGTTCCAACAGCTCCCAGGCTTCACCCCGGGGTACAGCCTGTCACACTAACCTATAAGGTCCTGATCCTACCAATGGAACTTGATGGGCAAAACCTGGTACCTGTGTGGAGCACCACTGACTTCAAAATCTTCAGTGGGGTTCTCTATGGGTGCAGGGGTAAGCCAATACGATTCCCTTTGCAGGACTGGAGACACAATCTCTTTTGCAGTCAGAATGCTGCATGAATGTTCCACTTTAAAACTTCTATATTTGTTGGTCACCAAGTTTATTCTATTAAAGTACTTTTCCCATTTACTAGTTTATGCACTTAAAAGCATCTAAATTGAGTTGCAATTGTTCTTTACTATTTACAAGAAATCCAAATTTGGTATTAGCAGAGGATATTTGACATTTTCTGTTGTTCAAATAATTCACTTATTTCTGAATATAAGGGGTTTCAAAACTTAATGCTTGCACTAACCCACTGCTAATCGTTACTAGTTGGAATATTTTTTTCTTTGGAAAAAAAAAAGTAGTACTTTTTGCCTCTTTTGTTATAATTCTATCCTGATTCTACCTATGTATAGTAAGTCTACAAAAACTTTACTTCCTATAAGTTTGATTTTTCAAAAGCTTCCAGCTATTTCTCCCATCACTTTTACAGCTTATTCACATAGTAGCTTTTGTCCTTTACCCTACTTGGACAGTGAAAAGGAATTTCAATTGTAACCTGGTCAGTGATTTATTCATAGTTATTTCCTATATATTACATAATTATAAAGCTAATGGAATGAGAAGTATTTTAAGTACAGAAACAAACACACACAGGTAACTTAGGCTCCCACAACCATAACTCTGTCTCCTTGCATGTTTGCATTACAATGGGTACTTTCATTATTTGGTTATGCAATACATATGAATATAGTGCTACAAAATAATATATATAAAAGCCTCTAGAATTACAGAAAAGCATGTAGTTTAAATATACATGAATACCCACATCCTAGACCCCAGCATACAGCCCGAGTGGCTGGGCTGTACATCATAGGCAGAAGAAAAAGTCCTTCAAACTTAACAGTGCAGTCATAGTGGAAATACTGGCCCTAACTCTGCCTCTAAAGAGTCACTTTTCTTAAAACCAATACTTTTCTGTTGCTCTGGCTAGTCTCAACCCTTGCGTATTTCAGATTTAATGATATTGTGACCAAATACAAGGCCTGAAAGAAGCAATACAAATCCCAGAGGGAAGCTAATCCCAGAGTCCTCAGGCAGGGGAAGCAGGGGAGAAACTTGCTGGTGAACTGGGGTGGGGAGTAAAGAGGGAGGCAGACATAGGAATCTAACCTAGAGTTCACACCAGAATTGGAGGAGAAGATTGTCCAAGTAACTTCTGGCCTAATAATCTTTTTGGCCATTTAAAAATACAAGCACTTCTAGGGGCCTCAGAGGACCCTGGACCGCTGCTGAAAGTTTCTCCCCCTCCCACACTGAAATCTGAAATAGCACCTCTGTGCTGCTGTGGAGTGAGCGCAGGGCAGGCTTTGCAAAAAACACACAGGGCCTCCCTCGCACCACTGGAAGGCAGGGCCCCGACTCCCCCACCCTTCTGGGTCTATTTACTGGATCACAACATGCCATCAAAGTTTAAAAATTGATTCTGAGCCCAAAAGGTTTGGGACTTTTGGACTGGACTAGACGATTTATCTAATGGTCCCTTCTGGCCTTAAAATCTATGGAAAAAACTCAATTCTACTGATGCACAAGCAGGAACAGAATCCAGCTCGTTGTCTGTTACCTGTGCTGACTCTGCAGGGCTAACAAATAAAAAGCAGTATTAACATATTCTTCTCATTTAAAGCAGTGGATAGATTGGCAAGCGCTAAGAGGATCCATCCCCAATCCACTTACACTACATCCTTTTGAACTAAGAGAAAGCTAGCTAGGGGACAGCTGAGTCCCCATCTGGATCTTCAGCATCACTATCTCCTCCTCTTCTTCATTGTAAGCCTGGCCCCTGAACTTCACAGGAGTTCAGAAAGACAGTGTGGAGCATCAGCTCACTATGTGGCATTATGAGGGATCTTCACTCTACAGCAGCTGTGTGTGTGTGTAAGTGCATGGAGTGACTCTATGGCAGGGGTCTCAAACATGCGGCCCGCGGGCTGCATGCGGCCCGCAGGGTTATTTTCTGCAGCCCGCAAGTTCCTCACGGCCCCCCGCCCTCCTCCAGCGTTTACCTAGAGCGGCTCCGGCCCGACCCGCACCCCGACCCCCTGCCACACCTCTCACCCCTCCTGCACCCCACACCCCAACTCCCTGCCCTGAGCCCCCACCACACCCCACACCCCTCCTGCGCCCCCTGGGGGCAGGGAGGGGGCGGAGTTGGGGTGGGGATTTCGGGGCAGGGGTTGGCATGGGGGCAGGGAAGGGGTGGGAAGAGGTGGGGCAGGGGGGGGGCCTCATGGAAGGGGTGGAGGGGGGGCGGGCCAAGGGCGGCGGGGGGGAGGGGTCAGTAAATGCGGCCCTCGGGCCAATGTACTAGTCCTCATGTGGCCCTCGTGGTCATTTGAGTTTGAGACCCCTGCTCTACGGTGAGCAAGTGGCAGGTGTAGGCGCATAGTGGCCATGGGATGAGGTATCATAAATGTGTATTACACAGCACATACTTTAGTTGTGTAGATGCTGTTGAGAAGGTGTCATAGAATGAAATGACTGGGAAACACAAGGTTCAGCATGGGGAAACACCTAAAGGGGTAGACAGAGGGTGAGTGTATGTGAAGAATATTATATGGGGAGTGTAGACAAAAGGTTGAAAAGGTGGAGAGGCAAGAAATAAGGGGTGTTGAGAAGCAGCATGGGGTTGAAATTAAAAAAGGGGATGAAAAATAATGATGACAGGTGGAAACATGGGGAGCAGCAGGCAGAAAGGGAAAAGTGAATGAGGAAGAGAAAACGGACAAGTTGGGGAAGATGCAGAGAACTCAGGAAGGGAAAGAGAAAGATGAGCATGGACAATGTAAGGAAAGAGATGAGGGAGGAAATGAAGGGAAAGGGAGAAGAAAATAGGTAGCGGTAGGAATACAGGAAGAGCTGAGTACAAAAATAGAAAGGAGGAGATAAAGAAATTTGATGATCATAGGAACACAGAAATGAGAAAGAGGAGAAGGGATAAAAGAAATGAATAAAGAAACACGAAGAAAGGAATTAAAGCAACAAAAAGAAAAAAACATTTATCTTAAAGATATAAAAATATATTAATTAAAAAAAATCTTTGGCTCTCCTCCTCTCTGAGAGACCCATCCAGGGCCTCTCTACTAAGTCTTGCTAGCTCTTTTTTTTTTTTTTAACTTAAATCTGCCCCTAAATGACAACTCACCCAGGGATAACATGAGACACAGAGGGAGTCGATATGTTGGGTAAGAAGGTGCAGCATTTTACACAATCACTTTTCACAGATGTGCCACACATTAACAAGCAGCACAGCCACAAGCAGCAAAGTTATTTATAAAATGTTAATTTAACTATTCTAACCAAGTCCTTCCTACCACATCCCCTGTATGAAACCATGCCTCTTTCTTCCTACTGCAACTACAAATGAGCTCCCCCCTTCTGGCTGCTGGGAGGGCAGCCTTGCTCTCACTCCTGTTAGCTTGCTGGAGGGAAGGCCACTCTCCCGGCTCTTTGGCTGCTGGGGGAGGAATCTCTACCAGCCTTTCCACTCAAAATATGTGGTGGTGGTGGTGGTGGGGTACCAAGAGATTTCTTCTCTTCCTTCCTGCATTGTGTGCGGGTGGTGCTTGGAAGCTAACAGAGATCTGGGAACTCTGAAGTAGTGTGGCAGGTTAGTTCAGGTGGAAAAAAATCCACAATGAGAGAGTGGGCTTAGAGAAACTGGGACATAAGACCATGATCTAAATCTGGTTAGGTGGCAAAAATAATTGATGACCCCAAAATTTTAATACTGTGCTGACACCAACATTTTTAACTGCAATTTGAGATTTGGAATTTGTTCCCTTGAATTTGCTGTGGTTTGGGTTGGAACCACTCTCTCAGTGACTCAGAGGAACTAGAACTTCACTCCCTCATCCCTGCAAAACTTATTTGTTCTGACCAATATCATATATTTGCAGGTTCTGGAGGCACTTGGGTTTCAGCCTCTCTCAAAGCATGCAGTTAATTCCTAAAACAAAAAACCCTCCCCGTTCTTTGATATGATTTTTTAAATATATAAACATATATGGCATATAGGCAGATTAGTTGTATACATATACACGAATGTATCTACATATACTACATAACACACCAACATAAAACAAAACAAAAAATTCTATCATGCAAAGTCAGTAAAAAATGTCATTTAAAAATATATGTCTAGTACTATAATAACTAACTGCTATTCAGGGAAAAATCCAGCATTCCCTGATAATTTGGGAATCAAGCTACAAAAGTTAGACATTTTGTCCTTTTCTTAATAACAATGGCATTTTTATTTGGGTTGTAAACTAGAGTTTAGATTTTATATTATAATAAATACTAAAAACGAAGAATACTAACAATTTTTAATACTGCCTCTAAATTAATATATCACATTTTACTGGAATACATTTTAATATTGATTGCTCAGCTTTGAAAAGTTATGGACAGAGTTACTACCATATGCACGGGCTGTTCTAATTTTCTTCTGGAGGCAGTATTAAAACTGAAGCATGACAAGCTAAGGAGAAAAAACCTGAGTTTTAAACATGCACAGCCACACACTTAAACAGAATGATAAGCCTTAGAGGAAAACAAAGGGATACCTACTTTCTGCTGCTAGAAGTCCTAGTAGGAAGGCAGCATTTGGACAAACAACAGTATGAAGATTTCAGAACAAGCAAGTTATAAAGCTGCAACTTGGCACACTAATTTAGCCACAAATAGTATGAACAAACTCAAGACTTTTTTTTTTTTTTTTTAAACTTTGTATGTGAGACAAATGGCACTTGAAAAAAAACATTTGGGATTGGGGCAGGTAGCACACTTGCACACTGTCAGGTATCTGAAACTCCTATATTCGGACACTGGCTGCTTTAGTTTGTAAAAGTAGTATGCATAGAATATTGCTGTTTTGAACTATTTCGTAACTCATTCAAAATATTCTTATTGTAAATGCAGCATGGTATCATATTGCATGTTTTAAGCTAAGTCTTTAAGATGCAAGTTTATTATTGAAAAATTTTGCAGGTGTAGTACTGAGTCCAATTTAATTTATAAAAATGTTAGAGATTAAAATTATGAGGACCATTTGGAAAACAAACATTTTGTTTCCACTTTTAATGAGTAGCATTCAGGACGATTGGTACTATGAAATTAATGTCAACTCCATGTTAATAAAACACACTCAAATAGTTGAAAGAAGAATAAAAACATAACTAAAATAGGTCTCTTGCAAGTAGTCAAACCCAACACCAGTAAACAGAACATTATGAAAATCCTAACAAACATTTATACTGTACAGGACATCAGAAAAAAGTAAAATTCTCAATGAGTGGAGAACCGTTACACTTTCTCCTTCAATTTCTATGATTTCCTTCCTCTTTCAAAACTTTTTATGGTACACAGAAGCAAGTAAGGCAAGAAAAGACAGTCAGACTTTGTAATTGTATTAATATTATATTTACTACTATCACTTGAATTTTTCAAACATTGATGATTAAAAAATTGTTAACTAAAGAATTTGAAAAATTGGTGATGATGATTTAGCATTGCTAACTATATTATATTGTACCTGGTAATAATGGAGAACACTAGTATTTGAACTGCAGACTAAGACCTTAGCCTAGAAACACTTATGCAATGAGTAGTTCCATAGAGTTCCATGGGACTACTCAAGTGCATAAAATTACTCACATGCATGCTGCAGCACTGGAGCCTAAATCTAACCATTTATCCTTCTCTCCCACAGTGACAGGCTGGAAAGTTTGGCTTTCTTTCTCTTTTCCTTTCAGTATTAATTATCAAGAGTTTAATCATCAAGAGTTAATATTGCTAAATTTCTATAATTTACTATGACATAATAGATTCTAAAAGAACAAATATTTACCCACAATAATCTTGAGGCAAAAGTCATTTTCAAATTGCATTTATAAACAGAAGCCTATATGAAGCCATTGTCATGCCATTTACGTAAAGGATCCAAAAACACTGATGTGGTCTTAAAATGTCAGCTTTATGCTCTGTGAGAAACTGCTGCTTGCATTAAGTTAAACATTTACCACAGACCTCAGAAAGCAAATAGATACTCAGGAAATATTGCAAAAAGCTGTACAGTGCAAGCTGAACGTGTATACTTGGTCAATCACCCTTTTAGATACATGCTGCTGTACCTTCTTTGTGGTTTAAAAGCAACATTTGTAAATTGTCTTGCAAGAAAATCCAGTACTATTTGAAATGGACAAAAATAACTAACAATGAAATATGAAGTCATTAATGTCTCTCTCTCACCAACAGAAGTTAGTCCAATTAAAGATATTACCTCACCTGCCCTGTCTCTCTAATATCCTGGGGCCAACACAACTGCAAACAAAGTATGAAGTCACTGCGAAACGACAAATGACCCTCACAATGCATGAACACTACAACTGAATAGCTCAAATGTGTAAGTCCTCCACAATAAAAGATAAAGTATGCTTTTCTTTAAAAATCAATTACCTGATTTTCAAAGTTGGTGAGCACCCGTTGATTTCAGTGGGGTTTGCAGTTGCTCAACAGTTCTGAAAGTCAGGCTACAAAAAGGTGTTTGGAAGTGAAAAAGTTAGAGTTGACATTGTTATCTTTATGGGCTTTTCTATTTATTGGCTAAGGACATGGGCTTATTGTGGGGCGTAAACCCTGAAATTTTGAATTCAGGTAAAAGACTTAAGTATCCAGCATCAGCAAAATCTCTTTCCAGTTCAGCTTCCAAAGCTAACAGCAGTTCAAGCAATTCCATGACCTTTCTATTATCTGCCACCTAGTAGATGACCGAGGAAGTTAACTCAGCAGAAATGAACTGCTTCTTATTGCAGCAACATCATGTGAAAAGAAAAACAAGGTTTTAATGTTTGTTAGTGCAAGGGTCTTTTATTTTTGGAACACTGACTCTCACATAACATCTTGAAGGTGCTAAGTATTAGAAATATATGTGTCCCTTAACTTTGAATAAGAAACAGTCATAAAATGTCTAATTTTAGTAGCTTGCTTTATTTCTAGTAGGACTTACTGAATGTAAATACTCACTGTTAAAGAGGCATTTTAATTTGACATGTATCCCAGAAAAATCCTAAAGCCACTATTTTATTATTCTCCTTCAAATTCGTCAAGACTCACACTTCTGCAATTTTACCTACAGAACACTGTCAGTTGATAACAGCTAGGCAAGTGGCTAGCTGCACATAACAATACAAAAGTCATGCAGCTTTGTAGGTTGTCTCATCCTCTCTCTTCTGCACCTCCTCCCTGTATGTTTGGTTCATCCACCTGTTGCATCTTGTCATTAGAGGAGACATGCTGATGAAGGAGAGAACAAGTCATCTCAAACAGGACAGGGCATTAGGGAAATGATTATGTATTGACCAGTGGGCTGGCTGGACCAAGACCCAGTGCAGCGTCCAGTGAGCAGGAAAGAAAGGGAGATTTAAAGTGGGGGGAAATAAACCATATAAAATTAGCAGCATCTCCCTTTTCATTTCTGTTTGATTCACTTACATGTTTTGCCGTTGATCACTGGACAGCACCCAGTGTAATCTAGCATCTATTGGAGAATTGCCTATTTGCTGAATACAGTGCCCTAAACTCTGAGGTTGTTACTCCATCAGTATAGGGTGGAGGTTCAAAGTGCCCCCCTCACCTTTGTAGTAGGGCCCACCTTCACGGAGGGGAGAGCAATGTGACAGATTGAAGTGGATGAAGCATGGAGCTGAAATAAGGTGACCAACTTTTCAAAAGGCAAAAGTGGGACACATGCAGGGGCCCTGCTCCCTAACTCCAACTCTTTACCCCGAGGCCCTGTCCCCTGGCCAGGCCAGAAGCCAGAGCCAGAGCCCCCCAGGTCACTGTGGGGAGCCCCAGACCCTCCACCTGCTCTGGGTGGGGTGCCGGGAGCCCCAGACCCTCCACCTGCTCTGGGTGGGGTGCCGGGGTGCCTGAGAGAAGCCCCGAGCCTGTGTCCCCACCCCCGAGGGTGCATTGCCCCGGGCAGATGGAGGGACAGGAGCTCCCCATAGTGGCCCAGACTCCCCGGAGAGCTCTTACTACTGCCCAGCTCCAGCCACCCTCCGGCCCTCCCCCCCGCCTCTTCCGGCAGAAGAGGCTGGCACTGCTCCTAAGCCTCGGGCAGGTGTGGAGTGGTACCACAGGGAATCCAGGACAAATGCTGTCCCGGAATCATTCAGCCTACTCCATCATTTATTTTTAACAACAAACTTCTCAAATCATGGGATTTTATCAAAGAGCTAAACAAACAGGCAAATGGCATTTTAAATACTAAATCTTCAACCTGGAGTTTCTTATCTGAAATCCCATTATTGCAAAATGCAAAGGCATAACCATTTAGGCTGGGAATTACAGAGGAGCCAAAGGAGTTAGATGTCCACCTCCCACTGAAATTCAATGGAAGTTGGGTGCTGTCATAGAGAAGCCCCGCCTGGAACACCCTCAGGATACACATGACAGACATGCCTGCTCAGTTTCCCTCCTTCAGAGTGCCCAGAAGTAGTTCAACTAGTTGTGGGGTTCATTTATTGCAAGAGCCCCATGCACATAACAAAATAAAAGTCCCACAACCATAGTCCAGATTCCCCCTATCATAGTCCAGAGAGTACATGCCACATACCGCCCCAGCATCTCTCACCAGGTCCTGGCTCTTCAGCACAGTCCCCTCTTGTCTTTGTACCAGGACAGCCTCCCCAGCACTTCCAACTGGAATGCAACCTTGCTGTTCCCAGCAGGAACCCCACAGCCTCTCTACTGAGAGCATCCTTGCCAGGGGAGCATCCCTTACTCCCCAAAGGCCCTCTCAGTTCCTGTGGGTCCAGCTCTCGGAACCCAGAGCTGTCAGTGGGTAAAAGCTCCTCCACTGCTCCCGTGCCTTCAGAACTCTTCAGCCCTCAGCTCCGGCTCTCCAGGTTCGAGCTGGAAGGCAACTCCCTCTGCCTCTCCTGCCTTCAGCCCTGGCTCTCTGGCTTGGGGATGACAGTCAGCAAATCGATCTTTGCTGCTCTCCTGCCTTCAAGTCTTCTCCCAGGAACCACTTTCTACTTCTTTCTGGGACTCTTCCAATCCCCTGGTCTCAGGCAACTCTCACCTGCCCCTGACTAACCCAGTCTGCTCATCGGGTTGCTCAAACCCTCTTAAAAACAGGAGCACCTGCTTTGGCTTTGGGGAGCTAGACCTACTTCATTTACTGAGGCTAGCCACCCTGTGACAGGTACTTAATTCCTTTAGGATCTTTTGAAAAATCCCATCTTTAAGAACTGGTGTAGTCTTTACAAGCAGGCTTCAAACATTTGACAACACAGCAAATATGTAATTGAAGTGCCTTTTTGAAGGGGGAGAGGGAGATCAAGTTCTTTATCTGGCCTAGTTATTTCAGAAAGCTGAAAGTTGTGCTATGGTTCTTTTCCTGAAAGCCTCGGGATGTTTATTCTAAGTTAATTATTTGAGTGAGGAGCTCTCTGAACTAAACAATTTAAATTAATCAATCAGGCATCAATAAAAATATCCCTTGGGAGCAGTTTCTCAACCTTTGGGTTGCAACCTCCAAGGAGATCAACAACTGTTGTCTTGGAGCAGGAGCCTGTTCCAGCTTCCTCCCAGAGGAACTCGAACTACTGCATCAGTTCCTCCAGAAATTAATAAGAGGTTCCAAAGGATCTAGCACAAAAGGGCTGAGAGCACATATGTAAATATCTGGCTACATGGTTCCTGGAAGAAAAAAGTTGAGAACCTGTGCTTGTGACATTATTTGCAACCCCAAACCCAAATGAGGAAGAGACACATCCTGTTGATGTAAGCCTGAACCTGAAATGAGGAACCTAGCTATTCCTGTAACAGAAAAATTGCAGACATGTATGTGGCCTACTTCTGTGACCCATGACTGAAGAAGCAGCGGGAAACAAAAAGTATCTTTTAAAACACTCCAAATAATCCTAACTGATGTCCAATCAAACACACTGGAAAGATCTCTCTGTAAAACGATACATCAGATCCCCTTCTGTACAATACATAACATGTTCAAATCTGAGTGCCTAGAGTTAGGTGCCCACGTCCATATTTAGGCAGCTAAATGAGTGGTGTGAAGTTCCTATTGACTTCACTGAAAGTTGTGAGTGCTAAAAACATCTGACAATCAACCTTTTTATTTGGGCACATACATTTGAATATTCCAACTCTATGTAAATAAAATTAAATAATATTTAAAAAATTTACTTTTCCACTATTTTTTCTCTGCCATACTTAAGATTTGCAAGCCCCCTCCACCTCCTTCCTTATAGAAATATTAGGACAGGGAATGAGAACACACCCTTCCCCACCAATCCAAAATACATAATTAATTCCGAGACATTTTCTAGTATACTGAGCTTTCAGGCTGTCACATTGACACATGCTGCAACATTTGAATTGCAACCATTGTTTATTTGTTAAGAAAACTTGTTTAGATGATAATTTACAAAAAGCAGAAGTAATTCTATTGGTCTCATGTTTTCTAAAAGCGTATTTATACAAAACTTAAATTCTAGAACACCTTTGACATGTCAATAACCCTCTAACAGGAGATTTATTTATTTTTAAATCCAGTTCCAGAAAAGGAGACCAACAAGCTCTTAATATACAAAGATACACAATGAAAAACATTCGCAGGAAAGAAGAACCCTAATCCCACTAAGGGTACAGGGCCCAATTTGAAAAAGCTCTCAGACTCAAGTCATGTAAATAGATAGATATGATGTTATGCCAGCCTTTGTAATGAAACACTGTCAGGCTGAATAAAAATCCAGGAGGATCTATATCATTCTGAAGAAGCATTCTCTGGACACTCCCTTGTAGACCCACTATAAATGAATAGCACTGAAATGCTCACACAAACTCTAATGTACATGCTGCTCTATGACACTATGGGAAATCAGCAAACAATATGGGACTAAAGCCAGTAAAGATTTAAAACTCAATGTGAAAGGTAAATATGCTTTCAATGAAATTACCTGAGGAGGTAGGGTCTTCAGAGAAGTCTGGCAGCTCTTCAGGGGGATCCCCATAGAAGGAATTGAATTTGTGGCTTGATACTGCTGCTAGTACTGCCCCCTGAATAAACAACACAAAGTCTCAGTCATAAGCAGTAAGTCAACAAAACATGTTTACAAACACTGTGGATCAGTCAGGACTGAAGGCCCCAAGCCCTCCCAGACTATTCTTCTCGTTGGAGTTATGAGAGAGATTTCATGCACTCCATCAGTGACCTGACTGCTGCAGTGAAACAAATCTTACAGCACAGCCAGCTATGCACCATTCCAAAGGATTGGATATGGCAACCTGCCTCTCTGTGATGGATATGGCAAAAGTGCAGCATTTATATTTAAATTATTGGGCTGCTGCTGCTTCCCCATATTCCTCAGATTAATGAAGAGCAGCAGAGAAAAAGACAAAATGCCCCAAAGCACAGCTTTCACTAGTGCACAAGTAGAGAACAATGGAAACCAAAGCCCCCTGATGTAACAGGAACTGCAAGCCCTAGTTGACAAAGATAATGTCACCCTTCAATGGAGCTGGTTTACATTTTTTTTTTTTTTTTAAAGAGCCTGAATGGACAGATCTAGTCTTAAAGCATCAGAAGAGATGAAAGGATGTTCAAAAAACAGTACACTGGATGAGTTGATGAGGAAAGCAGGCAAGCCTGCTGGCAAGGCAATGACAGTCACCCTCAGGAACTCATTCACTTTACATGGGCAAAAAGGAACTGGCAGCTAGAGCATTAAGAGTCAACTATATTCCACTGCAGAAGCTGGCATGAAATACAGGTTTAGAACTTTGAGAAGTTTCTGCCTTCATCATAAGCAGGAGAACAAACCTCAAGAGTAGGCTCTTCCACAACTGTATCTTTGGAATGTGTTAAATACTCTCTCTGAGTTTCATCTAATTCACCCCACACAATCAATAGTTATTTGGGTATGCTGCTGTCTAGCAATGGAGGAGCTTTTTTCAGCCAACCCTACTTTTAATCTACAAATTAGCAGGCAAGGAGTATAGTCTAGCATACAGTGAGCAGCATCATTCCTTTTGATACTACATGTGTGTTCTTCACCAGGAAATTTTTTACTGACACTGACTAGCCTCCTCCCACAAACCTTAAAAAAGCTTATCACTTAAGTATTTCAGGACATTATACAGAAATACTGTACATACTGGCCTTAAAATAACACTCAGAACCAGAGAGAATGAGCTATGATGATGATAAAATAGCCCTTGTTTATTTTCTACTCCCTAAAATGTCTTGCCGTGTTTAGACTGAAATAAATTAGGCACCTTACTGTCTTATTTGGAAACAGAAAACACTTAATAGTTTTTGGAGTGTTCCACTCAAATCACATGGTAACCTACTGCTGATGTGTCACTGAGGTTACCAGTATGTTTCTTAATTATGTGAGATCTCTCTCTCTCACGCTCACTCTCACGCTCACACACAAATAAATTTCAGTAAACAAATTACTTTAATATAATTGTGGTCCAGATATATGTAGTTTACTGCTCAAAGTAGCAGTCATATTTAAATTTATAGGCATTTATTTTTTGGGCTCCTTACACTACTTTGAAACGCTGGTACACATGAAATAAAAGTCAGGCTTTTAAAACTGGTTAACCTCATTATGTGGACACGTTAACAATTAACAGAATTATTAATATCAAGGGATGATCAATGAAGAATCAACACAACACATTATTAACACATAACATAGAACTGTGAAGATGTACACTGAGAGAGAGAAAAAGGATGCATTGCTGCTTCTTTTGCCTTTTTGGTTTGCAATTGTGATTCACAGGTATTGCTCAAGAAAGCAAAGCCAGCTGACAGTTTTCTTAAATTGGTGGCATTCTGCATTATGCCTTTAGAAACCTTCCAACAGCTTAAGAAAACATGAGACCTTTTATGTAGTTATTACTTGAAATATTACTGATAAAAATATTGCTTCATCTAAGACAGTTTTAGTGGGAAATTTAAAAACAGTTTAAAGTGAATTAAGCAGGAAACCTGTGGTTTGTAGTTCTGTATGTTTATGAAAGTTAAAGATCTTATCCTTAACTAAATCAAGGAAGAAGGGCAGAGCTTGGCTGTGGAAATGAGAAACATTAGTTTACCCTATTTATTTTTGGAACGCCCATTGTGTCAAAGGAGAATTGCAATATTCTTGGACTTCAGCTCTAAAATGCCAAAAGGTAACATTAAAGATTCACAGACTGCAAAGACTCATTTTTGTTTAAAGTGGATCTCGTGTAACAAGTATGAAAATAGCTGTCGTCTCAAAACCACATTAAGACCACAGTTTTTCACTTAATGTCAAGTGATACTAATGAAGGACTAATTTTTGTTTTAAGTCATGTTTTTAGTGTCTGACTGGTTTCAAGTGGTGCTAAATGACCTTGATCAACTAGCCTCTGATATAAAAAAAATCCCAGAAGCTCTCACAGAATGCAGAAGATATTTTAATTTATGCAATGAAGCCTAAAACTGTACAACCTAAACTTGTAAAAAACTAAAATATAGTCATTTTCCCAGAAGAAGGACCAGATACTGCCTTTAAAGCACAGGGCTGTGCCGAGAAAAGTGCTGAACTCCAGCATCCCAGGTAGCGCTCTGAGTGGCACTGTGCCTCAGGGAGCAACCTGGTGCATAAGAGGGAATTTGCTGCTGTTTTACCCATTAAGAGACTGTAGTGTACATTCCTCTTTGAGGCTAGTCAGCTGTAGTGATCGCTACTCCCATTTGGAGTGACTTGCAGGACATAAAAAGGAGAAGTCTCTGTGCTCAGGAGAGCTTAGGGCCTGCAACTGTGACTGGTGTCTGCATGGGGGAAAGGGAAGGTTTTTTTAAGCTTCTATACATTCTTGTGCACCTGCACATAGCCAGCCACAGTATGACCCTATGTATAAAGCATTAAAAAAACCCAAAACAAAAAACACCACACCTGGGGGGAATTAAGTAGGTGAAGGGAATTTGGCAGATTTTCTATTCAGATAGATGGTTAAGACAGGTAAACACTTCGGAGTATATACAGATTTGGAACAATTATACCAGAACAATTTTATTTGAAATAAGTGTAGAGAAAGAGACATAAGGAATAAATTCCTGAGCTCTTTGGCTGGCAAGGTAGTTCTGATAAAAATGATAATTCTAAGATGCAAAAATGCTCTCTATGTTTGTGAGTCTCGCATAATGTCCCCAATAGTCTGGGCAAAAGATCAAATACCATGGTATATAAACCAGTATATAAGGAAAAAATAATCGGGGATAGACAATGGTATTAAGCCACATCAATGACAGTATGGAAAAGTGCCACCCTAATACAGATCTCCCAAATGCATCAAGTTGAGACAGGTACAGTGGCTCTGTGAGCACAGGGTAAACAAAGCAGCTGCTATTATAGCCTCTTTTCTCCTTACTCTATTTGGGCAGGCTAGCATCTCTAGAGATGGCAACCTGAAGCATTCTTTACATCGAGCACAAGGATTGCCACTGTGCTGCCCTGAGCAGGGGTGCAGGGAGTGGGAAAGAAAGCTCTGAATTCTCTCACTTGTGCAGGGTTGGGCACGATCTGGTCCCTAGAGAGAAAATTAACACTTTAATGGATCAATACAAGGAAGATAGTACAGCAGTCCCAGTTTTTTAACAACTCCTTGAATTCTGAAACAAGCAGTGGTTCCAATGATTGTTTCTGGTTACAAAGGTTACAGTACATTATATGATAACCAAATAATTGTAAAACTAACATTTTCAGTTAGGAGATGTGCTGCAATTCTGGCAAAATTCAGAAAACAACACTCGAATCTCTCTGGTATTTGACTCAGACAATATGAAATGAATATCAATATCAATATGAAAATATGATAATCTCAGATCCCCCGGTAGTCGTTATGTGAGGAATTTCAAAGTTAGAAAAAATAATGAAATACTAAGAGTATCTGATCCAGTGTTAAAAGAACAATTTGTTGTTTGCTCATTACAGGAAAATAGGGTCTAACATACACGTTTTATGGTGTTTCACGTGCGGGATGCATTACAATGAACAATTAGTACTTTCAGAACACCTCCTGAAGAACAGTAGCATGGATAAAGTAAAGTGGCAGGGAAAAGGTTGGTATAGTATAATATGGTATTGAATGTATATAAACACAAGATGCTAAGAGTGGAGAATTGCCTATAAAGTAAAGATTGAAGCCTTTGTGTAGACCAGAAAAATAGATTGTTTTTAAAAATGTTAGCTAAAATTCTTTAACTAATGCAATTTTAAATAGGACTCATGTAGGCAAGTTGTGTTTAATAATGTGTTATCCGATCATAGTTAAACATAGGGGGAAGCTGCTAACTTGTTCAGAAGCATGAGGATTATTCCAATCCTACATGCTAGACATGGTTAGAATTATGCAAAACTTCCATGAGGCAACTAGTTAAAATTAATCAGATTTTGCATTTTGTTACAAACCCTACAATTGGCACAGATTTGCCAAAAGCATGCCCGAATCTTTTGATGAACCTAGACCAAGTTTCAGGTAAAATCCCTCCAGAGAGGCCAGGAATTTATGATTCTGAGTGGAAACCACACAATGTTTCAGCTGGATCTCAACATTCTTTTCCCTATAGTTGGAAACTGCTCCTATATATAACTAAAGGCTGAGAGAACATTCTTAAGAATACCCCTTTGCAAAGAGCTATAACCTACCGCCCCGAAAAGCAAAGAAAATCATAATTGTCCTTTATGAACATCTTACGGTGGCCCTCCATATTTGATGACTGGTGAAGCCAGTGGAATGTTTATCCTTTGTTGATATAACTGATTACAAAAAAACAGAACAACATAGATGAAACTAAGCACTAGGAATTAAATTATGCTGCGGCACAGGAGTGACTCAAAAATGTACAAACTGGCTATTCTCTAAAGAAGCAAAAACAGGCTGCAAGAATATTTTTCACATTTTAGAAATTATATTTAGAACCTGTTAGGAAAAAAACCCAGTAGTCTCCCTCCCACCCAGTCACACAAAAGACACACTTTCTCCAATTGCGAAGAATAAAGAACAGATGGTTGCAGACTTTGGCTCAGTAAATAAGTGCTCCACCCCAAATGCTTATAGTCACAACCTCAAAGGATGTATTCTAGAAATGTCTGCCGTATGCTAGTCTGGTGCCAAGTGCATGCACCATAGGAACAGCAATTATAGTGGGGATCTAATATAGACAGCAGTAGTAGGGGCGATGGAGGGGAAATGTTGCTAGGTTACCATAACCATACAGAGTGGAAACAATGCAACCTTCTAGCAATGATCACCTATGAAAAAAGAGAGTTACCTGTTCCGTAACTGGTGTTCTTCGAGATGTGTTGCTCCTGTCTATTCCACAGTAGGTGTGTGTGCGCATCACGTGCACCGGTGCCAGAAGTTTTTCCCTTAGCAGTACCCGTAGGGGGGGGAGCACGGCTGCGACCCCTGGAGTGGCGCCTCTATATCGCGCTATAAGGGGAGCTGTGCGCTCCCCCCACCCTCAGTTCCTTCTTGCCAGACAACTCCGACAGAGGGGAAGGAGGGCGGGATGTGGAATAGACATGAGCAACACATCTCGAAGAACACCAGTTACAGAACAGGTAACTGTCCTTTCTTCTTCGAGTGCTTGCTATGTGTATTCCACAATAGGTGATTCCAAGCTATATCTGTTGGAGGTGGGTAGGCGTTCCCGAGTTCCCGGGACGCAGTACCGCTCTGCCGAACCCGGCATCATCCCTAGTTTGGGAGACGATCGCATAATGCGCAGTGAACGTGTGAACTGAAGACCAGGTGGCAGCCCTACAGATGTCCTGGATAGGGACATGGGCTACACAGGCAGCCGACGAGGCCTGAGCTCTCGTTGAGTGCGCCCTGACGATCAGTGGTGGGGGAACCCCTGCCAGATCATAGCACGTGCGTATGCACGCGGTGATCCAGCGAGAAAGGTGCTGGGTGGAAATAGGCTGCCCCTTCATACGCTCGGCCAAGGCAACGAAGAGTTGCGAGGATTTCCGGAACGGTTTAGTCCGATCCAGGTAGAAGGCCAGAGCCCTACACACATCGAACGTGTGAAGGCGGCGTTCCTCATTGGAGGAATGGGGCTTGGGACAGAGGACGGGAAGAAAGATGTCCTGTTCCATATGGAAGGCGGAGACCACCTTCGGGAGGAATGCAGGGTGTGGGCGAAGTTGAACCTTATCCTTGTGGAAGACTGTATATGGAGGTTCCGAGGTCAAGACCCTGAGTTCCGAGACACGTCAGGCCGACGTGATTGTTACAAGGCAGGCTACCTTCCATGAGAGGTGAGACAAGGAACACGTGGCCAAGGGTTAAAGGGAGGCCCCGTGAGGCGGGACAACACCAGGTTTAGGTCCCATTGCGGTACAGGGGATCTAGCATACGGGAATGAACGGTCAAGGCCTCTCAGGAAGCGGGAGGTCATAGTATGGGAGAAGACCGAGTGCCCTTGCACCGGCGGGTGGAAGGCTGATATAGCCGCCAAGTGTACCCTGACAGAGGCGGGTGCCAGCCCTTGGATCCTAAGGGACAAGAGGTACTCGAGGATAAGTTGAAGCGGTGCGGACGGTGGGGAGACTCCCAGCTCCCCTGCCCACCTGGAAAATCGGGACCACTTCGCCAGATAAGTCTGGCGTGTGGACGGCTCCCTACTTTCCAGGAGGACCTGCCTGACTTCCTCAGAACACCTCCTCTTCTAGCCACTGAGCAGCCATGCTGTCAGGTGGAGAGCGGCCAGTTTGGGATGGAGGAGGCGGCCCCCGTCCTGGGAGAGGAGGTCCGGGCGTAGCGGCAACCTCCTCGGAGGGGCCACCAGTAGGTCCAGTAGGGTCCCGTACCAGTGTTGACGGGGCCAGGCTGGGGCGATAAGGATGATATGTGCTTTGTCTGTTTTCACTTTTTCTAGGACTTTGCCTGTAAGGGGAAACAGTGGAAAAGCATAGGAAAGCTGGTCCGACCACTGCAGGAGGAAGGCATCTGAGATCGCGTCCCTCCCCAACCCCCCAGCTGGAACACAACCAGGGGCAACGCCGGTTCTGGCGGGTCGCGAACAGGTCCACCTGGGGAATTCCCCACTCTCGGAAGAGCCGTTGAGTGACNGGGGGGGGGGGGGGGGGGGGGGGGGGGGGGGGGGGGGGGGGGGAAGGGGAGAAAACCCTGATGAGGTGATTGGCCTGTGTATTGTGGGCTCCCGGTAGGTGGAAAGCCCTCAGGGAGATGTCGTGGGCTATAAAGAATTTCCACAGGCTCAGGGCTTCCCGGCAGAGGGCCGAGGACCGTGCCCCGCCTTGCCTGTTGATGTTGAACATCGTGGCAGTGTTGTCTGTAAGGACTCTGACCACCTTGCCGCGAAGCTGCGTGATGAAAGCTACACACGCTAACCGTATCGCCCGGAGCTCCCTGACATTTATATGGAGGGACAGGTCCGAGGTTGACTACATCCCTTGGGTTTGCATGTTCCCTATGTGGGCTCCCCAGCCCAAGTCCGATGCATCGGACACCAGGTCTATTGACGGGGCCGCCTCCCGGAAAGGAACCCCTTGGCGCATGTTGTCCGGGGAGGACCACCATTGTAGGGAGGTGATTACCAGGGTCGGTACCGTGAGGACCTTGTCCAGGCCGTCCCGGGCCTGGGAGAACTGGGAGGCTAACCATAGCTGGAGGGGCCTCATTTGGAGCCTGGTGTGGTGGACCACATACGTGCACGCCGCCATGTGTCCTAGGATCTGAAGGCACGCCCTTGCTGTTGTCACCGGAAAAGTGGTGACGGAGGCCTCTCCCCCCCCTTCTCTCGGCACCGTTGCAAAGTCGAGCTCTTCCTTTGCTTCTTGGAAGGGGAGCGGTGCCAACTGGGGGAGGGGGCTTTGCGGCGCACCGACGATGTGGTGCCCGGTGCTGAGAGGGTTGGAGCCAGCGCTGATTCCATGAGGAGAGCGCGAAGTCTGATGTCCCTCTCCTTCTTAGTTCGTGGCTTAAAAGACCGGCAGATCTTGCAGCGTTCACTCACGTGAGTTTCGCCCAAGCAGCGGAGACACTCAGCATGCGGATCACTCTTGGGCATGGAACGGCAATAGGAGTCGCAAAACTTGAAGCCTGGGACACAGGGCATGCCCCGGGCCCACTCTAACAACTGAAAAACTATTTCCTACGAGCTACTAACAACTAGCTAAAGGTACCACTAAGATCAACTGGAAAGGCTGCAGCAGAGCTGGAGCAAGAAGTTCCGACGCACCTTCACTGGCGGCAAGAAGGAACTGAGGGTGGGGAGAGCATGCGGCTCTCCTTATAGCGCAATATAGAGGTGCCACTCCAGGGGTCGCAGCGGTGCTCCCCCCCTATGGGCACTGCTAAGGGAAAAACTTCCAGCACTGGTGCACGTGGCGCACACACACACCTACTGTGGAATACACATGAGCAAGCACTCGAAGAAGAATACTTTCATAAAGAAACCCTATTTCTGCGGCTTGAGCAGGGCCGGTGCAACCACTAGGCGAACTAGGCGGTCGCCTAGGGTGCCAAGTGGTTGGGGGCGCCCACTGGGTCTTAGTGTCCACCCTTCTGGTTTTCCTATCCCTGTTCTGACCCTTCCTGCAGGCTCCGAGTCTTCCTGGGAAGGGGATCTAGTAGTTAAAAGAGAAAAAGCCTCCAGCCTGCCAGACCTATTAGCACAACACAAACTATTAAAGAGCCATTCAAGGGGTAATGAAGCCACTTAACAGGCATTTGCCTCATATTTACTCAGGACATGTCAGTCTACAGGATCTTAGTTTAAAATTTGCTTTAAAAATCTTTCATTAGTGAGTTGGTGAAGATTATAAAATCACATCTCTAAAAAATCCTTGCATAGATTTTTAGATGCACAATCATCTTTAGCCTTAAATGCTTGGATCTTCAGACATATGTTTTTTTAAATAAATCCTTCAAAAGACCTCCCTTATCTAAAATACACATTTTAATTACTATAGTAAAAAAACTTACTTCCAAAGTCTTCCAGTCCTTTCTGTTCATCCATTTCTCCCTTCACCCCCTCTCCCCCCACCCCCATTGAAGAGAGCCCTTAAACGGACAACAGCCCTTTGCTTCCAGATAGCTGGACAAAGAGTTTCCCTTTCTTTACTTCTGACTATCTGATGAACTAGTTTTAAGCAAAATCAGTACCTTAGTAAGATATAAAATCCTTTGTTATGCCTAAAATCTTTGGAAACATATATTTTAAAGTTGGTGACATTTCATAAACATGTGTATTGTTATGGAGATCACACACAGTAAATTAGTGTTCCCTTTTTCTAAAAGCAATGAACATTGTTATGAACACACTAAACCTCTGTAACTGATTAATTTAAAATAATGTCTGTTTCAGTGAGTTAAATATGTAGTAATCTGGAATGATTACTTTATGAAGGTTTAAGAGTACATTTAAAATATAAAATCAGCTTAGAAATACTGATTAAGAAAATGTAAAACAGAGAAGAGCTGCATCATGTATTCCATAATATTTAATGTTGTATTCAGCAAGACAGCTTACTCACCCTTACTACAAAGTTTTTGCAAATAAATGTCTGACAAACTTCAGGGCATATCAAAAAACCTGTGACTGACATTCTTTATTCCCAAGTTTAGTGCTTTTAATTAGGTACCTTCTGCATGTCCATTCTGCATGAGGGAGAGGGTACAGGGATCTCTGTGGGGAACTGTGACTCTACGCCACCGTGAGGCGGGCCGGGCATCTTGTTATTCTTTCTGCTTTGTCCCTCCGCCCCCGCCGGGCTGCAAGCTCAGGCTGCCATCGGGCATAGGGGAACCAGTTTAATAATAATACTGCATAGGCTCCCATAAATCCTAAGGACGGCCCTAGGGGCGCCAAAAAGCGGTGCCCTGGCTCGACAGGGAGGAGCTGCCTTCCGGAGACACCGGAGAGCCAGAGCGTCGGCTTGCAGGGGCTGCGAGCCCCAGCCATGGAGGAGCTGGCGTGGCACAGGGGGGCAGGGGCCCTGCAAAGGCGGCGGCGCTGCTAGCAGGGAGCAGCTGTGCCCCTTGCCCCTTCTGCCCAGGCTGCAGCCTGGCGCCCTCCCTGGGGGCTCCTGCAGGCTGCAGCAGATGCATGCAGGAAGAGGCCCCCGTGCGCCCCCCAGCTCCTCCCTCGCTGTGCTCGGGGTCTGCGGCTCACGGGCATGTAAGCCACTGCCGGGGCGCGGAGCCCTGAGCCTGTTCTGGGAGGGGCAGCAACGGCGGCAGGAGGGTGGGGTGGGGAGGGCTCACGGGAGGGTTGTGCACCCTCCAGGGGAGTTCAGGGGGCAGGGAGGGGGGAACCTGGTCTGGGGAGCAGCCCCTGGGCGCGGCTGGCCCCTGGGGTCTATAAAGGCTTGTTGGGATTTGCCCCTCAATGAACTGATGTGCGGGGGGGTCACAAGGTGGAAGTTTTGCCTAGGGCGCAAAATATCCTTGCACCAGCCCTGGGCTTGAGATATTTGCCTCATATTTCAACTATAGTGGCCTTTGGTTTGAGTTTGTCCCAAAATCTCATTTAGGTCAATGCATGACAAGACAATCTAAATAAGACATCTTATATTCAAGATAATTAATCAATGATCATTAGACTAATTAAGATTCCTGACCTCATAATTCTAGATATTTCAGAGTATAAACACTCAATTTTTAAATGAAACCAAGAGACTAAAATGGAGGGGACTAGTGTCTGCAGCATGACAGCAGCAAGCTAATCCATTCTAAATAGCTATTTCAACTTTAAATCTTTAATATTTTAAAAAATACATAGAACTCTTGACTCGTATTAAAAGAAGTCTATATGGCTTGTCTATATGGTGCAGCAATGCAGACCAGAAGGGTGTAAATAGTATAGCACTCTATAGTGTGCTGCTCTAACTGCCCTGCGTAGATCCCACTGATGTGCTCTAAAAGGTTCCTAGTGCACGTGTTTGGGACTATATCAACATGCACTAGGTACCTTGTAGACCATGTCAGCAGAGTCTATAAGTGGCAGTTAGAGCGCAACACTTTAGAGCGCTCTGCTATTTCCTGGTGTGCCCTGTCGCACCATATAAACAAGCCCTATGACACTTAATATGAAAGTTCTTTCACACAGAATTAGGTACTAAAGAAAACCATACAAAATTTAAGGTAATGCAATAATATCTGTCTTACTGTCAGATTCCTTTTACCTTTAGTTTCCTTCTTGCATTGAATTTCCTCAGTTGCTCTACTGTTTCTGGAAGATGAATCTTGTATGCATAGCGATCCCTCTCCTACAATAAAAAAAAAATACTCAAACTTCGCTCTGACAAAAAACATTAAAAATTGGCCAAGATATGCATTAGATACTAAATTATCACACAGCAAGTTAGGATTTGATTATATTGATGTAAACCAGGGGTCGGCAACCTTTGGCACGCGGCCCATCAGGGTAATCCGCTGGTGGGCCGAGAGACATTTTGTTTACATCTGCGCTGCTTCCCGCAGCTCCCATTGGCCAGGAACGGCGAAGTGCGGTCACTGGGAGCTGCGCAGGGCCGTGCCTGCAAACCATCAACGTAAACAAAATGTCTCGCGGCCCGCCAGCGGATTACCCTGATGGGCCATGTGCCGAAGGTTGCCGACCCCTGATGTAAACATTAAGAACATTTCTTATAGAAATCAAGATGGTTGGATTTCATAATGGGAGGAAGACAGGTGATGTGTTGTCTTCTCGCCTGCCCAACCCTTTCACCCGACTTTAAGTTCACAAAATAAAATTATATCAGCCTCAAAATGTGCAGGTTAGCACTAGGTAGGGCCAAGGTTACATTTTTCTGCCAAATTTGCAGGGATTTGGACAATAAAGCTCCTCAGTTATGACACACTAGTGACAGAGGCATTCACTAGAGTTTAAAAAGTCTAACTTTCCTTTGGCCACACTACAGAAAACAAAACGCAAAATAGAAAGCAAGAGAGAAATAAAACTTTGTTAACCAGATTCTAACTAGCATCAATGCCCAGAACCAAAATGTATTAACTTCTGAATGTGGAATACTGCTATGGACCTCCAGCTCTGGTGAGTTTAGCACAGGACATCCTAGGGACTGCTGGAGAGCTCTGCTTACATTCTCCCCAAGCCCCCCCCTTTCTTTATAGAGATAGGCTTCAAAATGTAACTCCTATCACTAGCAAGGTTTCTCAGTGGAAAAACATCTATTTTCATACCAGAAGGCTGATAAAAGCAGCTGCTGAGCCTTCTCAGGTCACCTGCAGGGGAAGGAGGAAGAGATGGAAGATAAAGCTTCTAAAATTCACATGGGATTCTATCATCTGGACTCCAGGAGGGCCATAGGAAGAAGTGGGAATGCTCCCCAAATCATCTTCCACACAGCACTACTCTACATCCTACAGTCCTCTTGAGGCACATATGGGGGCTCAATCCTGCAAGGTGTCGAGCACTCAGGTCCCAATCCAGTAAAGCACTTAAGCACATCTAAATGTTTCTGTAACTTGATGGCTAATCTAAAGAGCAAAAAACCAACTCCATGTTTTTAAGGATATGAACTTTTGAGATGTTATGTTGTTGGCTTTATTTACCTTCAGCCAAGGATGATTCAGGGCCTCATAAACGGTTATCCTTTCAGCTGGGTCCAACATAAGCATGCGGCGTACCAGATCTTTGGCACTTTCAGAGATATGGCTCCATTGCCTGGGATTCATCTGATTGTAAGTGAAGAAAAAAATTAAAGCAAGTGATAGAGTGCAACAATTATAGGATACAGTTATTCTGTACAATGAGCAACTAAGGTATAAGGATAGGTGACATTGGTACTACTGTCAATATTTTATTACTATGAATGTACACATAAGACTTGTGCACCATTAAAAAAAAAATAGATACATGCTAGTATGTGAAAACTAAAACATTACGTACAGTGCTCGATGATTATACAACTGGTAATATGGTACCCATTTTTCCACCTACTTTTTTGCATGTAATGTTCCCTACAGATCAAATTCACCCTTCCCTGCACAAAGCAAAAGTAACCAGGCTTTGTCTGTGGAAATGAAATGGATGAAGGGACAAGTTTATGAGCTGCAGTGCAGCCACTCTACACCACAGTGAAGTGTTGAGCTGCTGGATCTGAATAAGAGGGAAATCAGTGGAGTTCCATGACCCCTCCCACACTGTGGTTCTTAGGAATGCAGAGGACCTTGTGGACAACCGCTCCTTCCATAAGGCCAGCATAAGGTTTAAAGGTTTCAGGAAACCTTTCGCTATTTCCTTGCAAGGGTAGAATTTCATCCAGAATCATTGAGACAAACAAATGTACACTTCGATGCCACTTTTAGAATCAGTTTCAGAGTAGAACCACACTAAGCAAGCAACACCATACAAGGCGATGTATAGTATAATCACACGTTTCAAGTGTGATCAGCTTTGTGCCTTCAGCTGTTCAAGAAGAGATGATTACCAATATAGGCACACTCAATTAAGCATCTTACTGTTGTTGTAAAGCACTTTTTTCCCTGAGGCTCTCAGCTGCAGAGTAGACATATCCTGGTTAATTAACACAAAGAATACTACATATTATAGGACTATCAAACTTTAGCAAAATGTTGGGCAATATTCTTACCACTTTGCTAATGTACTAAAGGTGTGATTTTGATGTATGCAAAGAAGAAATGAAATGAAAGGGCTTTAGCTCCTTCCTCATAATGACTCCATGATGTCGGAAAGTGTTATGAAACAAGTTTGTCCTCATACACTGTAGTTTGTTATCAATTACAAGTAGCTCCTTAGTAAGTAATCAGTTCTTTCATAGATTACTATACAGTGTAATACGACAAAAGTATGTTACCATTTGCACACTAAGATAACCACAAATATTTTTACTAAATTAATGAGATCATTCTTTAGCTATCACATTTAGCATTTAGAACTACAAACAAATGTGAGAAATTTTATAAAATGGAGGAATACATATAAGAGTTTATGTATATATCAGTCATACAGATAACACAGAACATATACTACATACTGAGGCCCTAATCACAAAAACATTTATGCATGTAAGTAGTCTCCCTGAACTCATTGTAAGATCAGGGTCCAATTTTGATGTTATTTTAGCTGCTTAATCTAGATAAATGATATGGTAATCTAAATGCCAGAGACTGTTAAACACATACACCATGGAAAAATGGATCAATAATGATATAAGTATCTCTATTTGCACATAGAGAGCTGTTTGTCTTGTGGAATTTTGCAAATTTCAGTCAGGCTAATTAGCAGCCAAAATATAGAAAGCAACTTCCAGAAATTTTTACAGCAGTGTTTTACCTCAGTGAAAAAGTAATCATGCACACTGTCATTTACCTTATATTTTCCTTTAATAATGCCTTCAAATAATCTTTCCTTGGTTCCATAAAAAGGCAAACAACCACTTAGTAGAATAAAAAGGATCACTCCACAACCCCAAACATCTACAGGCTTCCCATAGGGTTCTCTTTTTACTACTTCTGGGGCCATAAAATGAGGTGTTCCTACACGTCCTAAATGGAAATACAAACAAAATTGAGTAAAGTGATGCGTTTCAAACATGAAAATAAAAGTGAATAGGAAAGAAATTAATCTGCATTAAACTGAAACAAACAGTTTTAATGGAAAGTTTTATTCATGGATTAAACTTTTTTTTTTAAGACAGTATTTTCCTTTTCTATATTCAGTGTTTGTGAAATGTGTCAGGATGGAGTAGTCACTAATTTCTCCACTCCTTGGTTTACCCATCAATAAATTGGGTAAAATATTTACCTACCTTCATGTCATGTAATTAAAGGTTATTTAAAAAAGCTCTGAGATCCTTGGGTGAAATGTTCTGTATAACAAGTATTTGACAGCCATGGAGAGCAAGGCTCTTTATTTATCCACAGAACAGGTACAACAGAAGACTGTTCCCACCTAAATACTTTACCAAAGTTTCTTAACTTTGATTTGTAGGAGTCACCTCTAGAGCTGAGATGGCTGTTCAGGCTCCATGTTCTTGGCCTTTCCGCTGAAGGGTATCAAACAGTGCCTAATGTTTTTGTTGTGTGGACATTGTCCTTGAAGAATTATATTGACAACACAAACTCACATCAGATGCTAATGTTTTGGGGGCAGGTTTTGAACTAGTCATTAAACAGAGGACCATGCAAACAATTATTTTTATGATCAATGCCCTTGAATTTTCAAGGGAGTAAAAACAAGCTTTTTTTTTTAGTATTACTTTTGCTCAATTATTAACTGACATGTTAAACTGAATATAATAAAATTCATTTTATCGCCCTCTATACATTCATCCCCAAATGGTCCCTGTTGCAAAGGAACTACAGAAGAATTGCAAATGTAATTTTCCAGCAATAGGAGCTTTGTCTGTACTACATGAGCAGCCTTAGGACTTCACAGCCACTGTTGGTAACATCTGGGGAAAAATCACGAGTCTGGCTAACAGCTGCTACCACCATCACTGGATCTATCATCATTTATGCGCCCAGACTCGACAATGGCACTGCCCAAAAGCCTGAGTCAGGCCCATAGTGCTGGGTACTGTACAAACTCAGATGAAAAGATGCTCTCTGCCCTACAGGGATTACAACCTAAAGGACTCAACTGCTATCACCAGTTAATGCCTCGCAGAAAGACTTCTGCTGGACTGCTTTTTCCTGGGCACCACAAGATGACAAAACACCAGGAATATGCTTTAACTTGATTGTACAATTTTATAAAGTTACAAATCTGAGAACTATCTGGCAACAACTTGTCCAGTGTAGGTCATCCTTCCTTTGTAATCCATCTATCTGGTGGTGGAGGGTTGCCCCTGCTCCCTGTAATCTGGTCCCAGCACCACTGGTGGGACTTCGCCACTCTCCCTTTGTATGAGGGCTAAGGGGTGGGGAAGAGGGGGTTGTTTCCTCACTGTCTCAGATGTTAGGAACCCCAACCCATTCCCCACCTTCTATAAATGCCTTCTTCTAATCCGTTTCCAATTCTGATTCATCAGGGAACTGGAGCCCCTACTGAATCATTACCTGCACTGGGCATGTGCCAATTTGTAATGAAATTAATTTTACAATCTTACCTATCCACCAGGTCCCCAGGCCGCTGAGAGAAAGGTGAAAAAAAACCACCTTGCCCAGGCCAATGTGGTACTGAGGGAAAAATTCAATTATGAACCCCAAAAAGGAGACTAGTGCTCACAACAAAGCCCAGAAACTGAGTCCTACTCTAATCCCAATGGGAGGGAGAGTGGAAGCTTTACTCCCAGTGCAGACTGGTGCCTCAGGGCAGGAGGAAAAGGTTTTTAAACCCTCCCTTGAGGTACCTGGGAGCCAAAAGACTTATCCTGCACCCATCTGCCAAACCAATCAGCAACAGAACCCCCATCCTCTAGACCACAAGGAGGGGAGGGTTATGTGGAATCCTTCAAAGAGTCAAGGGTTTTCTTTCCTCTGATGGCCCAGACTAAGCCACCCCACCTCTGAGGCGGGGCATTTATGGAGTCGAAGATTACCAAATTGCTTAGAATCATATGATTTTTTCCCCTGAGTGCCTACAGATCCATGTAGAGGATATCAATGCTAGTAGTAACACTGCTTATAGGAGAGTCTCCTTCAGCTTAATGGTAGAGCTACTTGGATGAGGAGGTTACTTACCTGTAACTGGAGGTTCTTCGAGATTTGTGGTCCCTATCTATAGGCCACTGAGAGCTTTATGCATGCGCACCATGTGCCCGGAGCCAGAGAATTTGAAAGTAGTGTCCATTAATCCGTGCATGCTCCCTGACTCATGGTTTCGTCCAAGGTGATGAAGTGTGGGTCAGACTGACTGCACCTCCAATTCCTTCTCAACCACAAATCCAGAGGGGAAGGAGGGCGGAAAGTGGAAAACAGATAGAAGAACCTCTAGTTACATCTCAAAGAACCTTTAGAGTAAGTAACCTCCTCCACTTCTTCAAGCCTTTGACTTTGTGCCCCCGTTTGTTGATGTAGCCAACAGTCGTGGTGTTGTCTGACATGATGAGAATATGAAGCCCAGGAGGAATAGGCTTGTCCAGGCCATGACTAAAGGATTCTTGGCTACGTGAGTTATGAGTTCTTGTGGAATCTGGAACCTGTCCCTTGGTTGGTAGGCTCATGATCTGACTGAGTTGATGGTGGCCCCTATAAAGTCTAGGCATTGCCTGGGGTTTTTTGGTCCATTTTTGACATTGATACTGACTCTGAGGAGAGAAAGGAGGCCGAGCAACATGGAAGTTGAAAGATGCAGCCTGACTTTTTGTCTCATTTTGTTTTAGGTTAAATAAAGTCAATTCATTTGTATATTCTCAATATCAAACCTCATCTTTTGTGTTTAATTATGACCTCATAAAAATATTCAACAGTATCCTGCAATTACAAGAAAGTACTAGTATATATTCTTTCAGCATTTTTTCCACTTAACCAAACAATATATTTAAGTTTATTAGTGGTTAACACCCTAAACAAAAAAATCCCAAAGCTATTTACACATTCTGATCAATACACTTAGCACTACCAAAAAAAAAAAAAAAAAAAAAAAAGACCAAAAACTGAAATTATTATCTAGAAACATTTTGAGTATGGACTTGAAACTGATGTACTAATCAGCTTCCTTATTTTTTCTAAAGGAAGTGTTACAATGCTCGGGTAACAGTTTCTAAATGGCCCCCCTTCTCTTCCTAATTATAGTTAGCATGTACAAAAAAGACATAGCTACTGCATAACAAACAAGACAAATATAAAACAAATGTAAAACTTCATAGTTGTCAGAACTGCAGCTGCAACCATGATATGCAAGGGGTTTTTTTAAGTGTAGTACCCACCCATTTTGCTAATATTAATTTCAGTATTAACAAGTGACTTCAAATGAAGTTATGAGCTTTCAGCATAGGCAGTAGTAGTCAAGTAGTAGACAAGTAGTCAAACTTATTGGGTTTTATTCCCTACCCTGTTTTCACTGACTTGCTATGTGGCCTTGGACATAGTCATAATGCTCAATGTCTCAGTTTCCTCATCTTCACAATGGGCACATCAGTAATTCCCTATTATACAGGGATATTGTGAATTATTTTGTTCAGCACTTTGAGGTAACTGGATGAAAGATGTTAGGTAAGTACTATGTACTTACATAAAACAGAAAGAAAAAGGTTTTCATTGAAATGGGAGCTACATAAACTAATTTTAGAACTTGACAGAAAAGACTGCATCCTTGAGCAGCTCATAAAATTGGCTATTGTAGCAGCTCATGTCATTGCTAACCTGAAAAGGAACCTGGCAAAGAGCAGCCAGGAGAAAGCCCCCAGTGTAAATAACAAATCTCTTTATTTGTTTCAGCAAACTGTTTTGGTTGAAGAGCCTTCAAGAATCTAGGGACCCTATACCTGTTTTAGGATTACATACTTCACCCTGTACTTAAGAACACACACAAAACAAATGGCAACCTGATTGACTGTGACATTTAAGCTGGAAGGCAGGAAAAAAATAACATGAATTTAAGCAACTCTATGTAACAGAGTTAAAATTGTGTGCGTGGGGCAACTTGCATTTCCCCCGTGAGGCTACAATTGTTCTTGTCCTCATCAGAAACGGAAATGAAACTAATGAGGTTATGTTTCAAAAGTTAGGTCTTCCACATTGCCTCACAGTGTTGCTACTATGTCAGCAAAGCAGATTTAAAAAAACTGTATACCACGCAAAACACCTTTTAAAGTTGAAACTTCAAAGGTTATGTGCTGAATGCCCTAAAAAGGGTAAAGGACCACTTCAATACACTTATGATATTTGCTAACTTCTTTTTTTCAAGTCAGCAAGGTGCTACCCTCCCCCCATATTTAATGTGTTAAAATGCTGCAGCTCCTTTTCTGGTGATGTCACACCTATAGTTTACATTTAATAGCTCTGGAGAAAGAAGGTTGCCTAGGTAGTAAACAAGTCCCTTTCCAAATATCACATTTTTAAATAAAATAATTTCTGGTTTTATAGACTCTAATATGGAAGGATTTTTTCCAATAAAACAATCTTCACACTAGGGTTCCTCCTTTTTCCTCTCTAAATGAAACAGTCTCTTAGGCTCTCAGGAGTCCTTGTTCCTTTGTAGACACCAGATAACTCTCTTTCTTCCTTCTGCTACACAAAGAACTCTTTCATCCAATAACCAGGCTGAGCCCTCCCTCCATTTTTTCCCAATGAACTGATGTAAATGTAAGAAAAACACGGTATTTTATTTTATTTTTTATTCTTCCTCACATCCAGGAAATAAACATAAGAAAATGTTTTTTATTTTATTTTTTTTAAAACAATTATAAAAAAGAAGAATGTAAGGAGTTCTCAGTGCCTCGATATATAAATAACCCGGTAACCCTAAAGGTTAGTTGTGCTATGCACAACTTAGTTGATATTTAATGCAAACAAGTCTATGGAGACCCCTTTACTCAGACAAAAGAATGAAACTGCAATTTGGACTGCTATTAAAAAGACACTAAACTAGCAAAAACACCACTTCAGAACATTAGTACTGAGATCAAAGTGAGGAAATTCAGAATTATGGATTCCCTGTAATGTCCATGATATTAGAGCACAGATGATATAATTTTTAATCAGAGTGTTCCATGACAGTTGGCAGCATTATATACCTTACCACTAAGAAAATATTTGGGAGCCTGGATGATCTGTAAGACTATAATGGGTAACATAGCTTTGTGCTTCTAGGTCACACTCTAATTTGATCTAGGTCAAATCAGATCAGTAACTGAAGGTCATTACCATCTGAAGGCTCTTCAGTGGCATGTGCTGAATATGATGGCAGTCTGTCCAATCTCCTGTTGACAAATATCCACATCACAAAATGACCTTATGTTGCCTGTTTCAGCAAAGAATGCGAAGTCTGAATAGATATGGAGACTTATGCCCTCTCACCATTAAAGGGGACCCTTCCAGATCAATCAGTTCTGAGGCACATTACAATGTAGTGTGAGGAAGCTTGCACAATTGATAATTTTGCTTTGTGTGTTCTGTGGATAAACAGAGAGCTTCAGTCTCCAGTGTTGCCAATCTTAAAACCATTCACAAGTGCTAAAGATAAATTTTGACTTACCTTTGATCATTTAGTTTCTATGACTCTTCCATATTATTCCAGACAATAGGGTTATGCTTTCCACAAGAAGAGTATATATAGAGACCCAATCAGATTTTGTCATCCCTAAGGCAGGGAACTGATGACCAAGATATCAGTAGGAGATTCTTTCAACACCAGTAGTGTCTGAACGATGTATAAGGGAACAACTGGAACAAATAATTTTTAGGGAAAAAAAAAGTGAGGTACTAACAAACATCACCATCCGACCTCTCATAATAGAGTAAAATGTTTTTAAAATTAAGGAATTCCAAAAAGAGTGGGATGTCTAGAATAATGTGGAAGGAATAAAGGAATCACAAACTAGATCAGATAGGTCAAATTTTACTACCTCTAATTCCTTTCCACATTATTCCAGACAATAGAAACTTTTAAAGCAGGTGCGAGGGAGATGACTAGATAATGAAAAAAAATACTATTCAATTTCAGTAGAGACTACTGCTTGAAGAAACCTTATTTTGAAAGATGTATCTGTAGACTAGACATCTAGATTGTAAGGTCCAGAAAACGTATAAAAGCAAAGACCACATGGTATCCAGATAAGTTACAACAATTGATGCACGGGCCTTCCTTGCCCACAAAACTGCTATAGAGGAAGTAGACTGATCCTTAATTAATTCATGAATAGACTTTTGTTTAACCACAGAGGTCTGCAATATGCACTCTGAAATCCACCTAGATGCAGAAATGAGTTTTTTGCAACTTGTATCTTTTGAATAAAATGAAGTCTGTCAGAGTCAAAGCACTGTCAAAGTAAATTTTTATTTTCCTCCTAAAATCTAGTTTACGTAGGCTTCTCACCATACAATGGGTTAACGTACTATCTAGGTGAAAAGAAGAAAATTTTGGGGATAAATGAAGGAATTGTGTGTTTACAATACTAACTTGTCCTTAGAAAATGTAAGGAACAGCGTGCCACATAATTTGAACATTATAATGTAGAGCTACTAAAAATCTAGTCTGTATGGAAATAAAATAAAATATTCTGAAACATCTAGCAAGTTAATGTAGAGCATTTAGCCCCATCAAGAATATAATTACATATGGATGGGAAACCATCAATATTCAGGACTTCTCAGACTGTCCCAAAAGCCACAGTCTGATCTTCAGGGAACTATATGATAGTCTCTTACTCAGCCATTTTGGTCAGAATTCTAGAATGCTGGCTAGTGAAGCACCAAGAGAACTGACTTTTTGCATATTACCCTATGCAGAGAACACATCATATTCTCTAGGAAGATGAAGCTGATTTTTTTGATCTATGAGGATATTACATGATCCTGGGGGAAACTTTCTTAGGTAACTACAGTGGTAAAAAGTTTCTTTTTGGTAACAGTATACTAAAGTAAAAATTATTTTTTACTTACTAAAGTAAAAATTATTCCTTCAAAGGCAAGCTTAATAGATTTTTGAGGAAGTAACTGCTTTCTCCAATTGTATTCTCCTGGATTGTGTGCAATCTGGGCTTGTCAGATACAGACATGTCACGGTAAAAGAATGTAGAGAAAAATAAATCTGAAGAACTCAAATGTATATACTTCTATATATTTTAGAGAAATCACTGCAAAAATACTGATCTACATGTAAAATGAGGGGCTTTTGAACAACAGCTTGTCTACATGGGGAAATTTACTGGCAGAACTATACCAGTATAATTATACTGCTATACTTATTCTGGTATACAGTGTAGTTTACACCACTGCAGTTACAGTGGTTTATCTTATACCACTTTCAAAGTGACAAAGTAAACTGGGGCTGTGTCTACACTGCCACTTTCAGCACTAAAACTTTTGTCATTCAGGGATGTGAAAAAACACACCCCTGAGCGCCAAGTTTTAGCGCTGAAAAGTGCCAGGACAGACAGCGCTTTATCGCTGGGGATAAAGCTACCACCGCTCGTTCTGAGTGGGTTTTTTTTTAAATTGCTGGGGGAGAGCTCTCCTGGCGATAAAATGTGTCTATACTGCCTACGTCACAGAGCTGCCATGGCCGCGCTGTAACGTGGGCAGCATAGACATACCCTGGAAAAAGGCACTCTTATTCCAGAATAAGAATGTCCACCTGGGGAGTTATACTGGTATAATTATACCAGCATAGTTCTATCAGTAAATTTCCCCATGTAGACAAGCATGCAGTATATATGGTACTAGTTTCTGCTGCTCCCCTATGGACCTGTGAATGTCAGTGAGCATCTAGCATCTGCAGCAATTCTGCTACTGCACATTTTTAAGGTTTACTGAAGACCACTACAGGCCAGGAACACAGACTTTCTAAAGTCAGCACAAGCAAGAAAGTGTGGGGACTGTACTGCCTAAGTCGACAATCCTTCAAAAAAATTTGGCTGAAAAAAAAAAAAAATCAGCACATACATAGCATTCTGCATCTGAGGAGAAATATAATTTTTAACTGTTTATGTGAAGCAGAGTTAGTTTTTGAACTCAAGAAACTGCAACTTTCTATTTCAAAATTACATCTGTAACTGCAAACAGTTGGAACTGATGATATGCTGCTGATAAATTTCCTGTTCTTCTATAAAGTCTCTAGCTCCCATAATTCATACAGGAGACTCCTGACAGATGAGGAGTGATGAAACTTTTTTTAAAGTTACAAAACAAAACTTATTTACAGTACATAAAACTAGAAGAACAAATAGAGTTTATTGATGAGTGCTGACAGCATACTAAACTCTGAACAAATACACAGGTAGATAATCTGCTCCCAGGAGATTACAAACAGCACAGTTCAGACCCATATGATATACAGTGGATGACGTAAGGTCGAAGAGAAGAATTCTTGCAGAAGTCATCCTTCCAAAATTTTGTGAAAAAGTATGATTTAAGGAAAGATTTCTGGAAGAGGAAGAGGATGTTTGCCAGACATGAGGAATGCTGTTCAAAGAATAAGGAACAGGATGAAAGAGGGCATGAAGATGAGAGGAGAAAGATAAGGAGTCTCTTAAGGAGGGAAACTTGGGAGGAGTAGTACAAATAAGACTTGATACTATACATAGGTGGAGTGAAATTTTGTAGGGTCTTGGAAGGTGAAGAAGAAGAGGAGGAGAAGCAGATTTGAATTTGAAGCTGATGGTGAGGGGATGTCAGCAAAAAAGCTAGATGTGGCAAACTATGACCAAGACATAGAGGAAGATTTTCACACTGGGGATTAAGGAGGACAGATTTTAGAGAGGCTTCAAAACAGCCACCAACAGGATTTAAAACAGTAGTAGCACAGGGAGAAGGAATGACAGGGAATGAAGATATCACAGAGGCTGAGTGCCTCAGTCATGGGTAGATAATGGAATTGTATATGGTGACAGAAAAGGGAGGGGCAAATGAACCTTTGGGAGAAATTCAGTTTTTGTCAGGTGGAGCCTGGGATAATGGTTGGACATCCAGGAGAAGACGTCTGAAGGAGTCAGGCATGTAAGACCAGCAGCACTGTAATGATAGCTGAAACAAAAGGAGTGGATAAAGTCACTCAGCGACAGAGGAGGAAAAGGAAAGAATCAAAACTAGAAACTCAAGAAATATCACTGAAAAAGGGGAAGAAGCAGAGATGCAGAAGAAGCTGCTGGAAAAGGTGAAAACCAAGAGAGCACAAAGACATAAAAAGCCCAGGAAAAAAGCAAATGGAGCAGAAGGAAATAATTATCTTATTCAAAAACAATGGCTCAGAAGGATAAGTACAGAGAAGAGGATCAAAGACACATCCAGAAGAGACTGACGGTTGTTGGTGTCAGTGGTTTCAGTGGAGTGTACAGAAGCCAGATTGCAACAGATCCATTCAAGGATTAGAGGAGAGAAAGTTGAGGCAGCACTTCAAGAAGCTTGGAGGTGAAGTGCAACTGCTCCCCTGTTGTAGAAAGAAAACCTAATTAAATCCTTGGCACCAATCCCCTACCCTGGCAATGAAGTCATCAGAAAACTGATTGGGTCTTCATCTGTGCAGGCTGAATATCGCATAACCCTATTGTCTGGAACAATATGGAAGGTAGCTAGAGGAAATAAAATTCACAGAAAAATGTAAGCATTCTGTCAGTAAATATATATGTATCAAGAAATAGACTTGAATGCAATACCCATACTACAGCATTACAATTTATAAAGATCCACAGGTTATAACTCATGTGACCACAATATGTGACAGGAAAGTGTAGGTGTTATAACACCTGGGCACAACAGAGCATCATTAAGGTTGCTATAGTAACCCTTAATTCAATTTCCTTGGCTTTAATTTCAATCTTAATGTCAGTTTTGTTTCTTTTTGTGTGTCAACTGTGATGAAAGGACATACTGATATGGAAGAATTTCTGATTTTTTCAGTTGTAACTTGATCAAAACAATTACACTTGTAATTTTTAAGGGAATTTCTCTTTATATTTATACAATAAAATATAGGTATACTATTAATGAATTAACAATGTAGACTGATCAAGTATGTGTTTATAAAGTTCATAAAACCTTTAGTGCATGAGTTGCATACTAAAATGTTTGCAGAATTTTTAATTTGTAGGGCATGTTCCTCTTGGAAATGTACATTTTTAATGCTATAGCACTACACACACACACTCAGTAGCTTAAGGTTTTGAAGGCAAAACACAAAATAAAATTCTTACCTCCAGCTACTAGTCCAGACTCCCCTAACTGAATAGCTACCCCAAAACCACCAAGCTTTACAGGTGCTGAATTCTCCTTTGAAGCAAGTAGCACGCAGTGTGGCTGAAAAGAGAAAACCCAGCAGACATGATTATACCAAAAAAATCCAACCTGCTTGAAGAACTGAAAATATCTTTGTAATATATCAAAAAGAAGCTTAAGTTTTTGTCTGTCGAATGGAGTCCACTTTGGCATCTTTTTACTTCTTCATTTCAAACTTTGATTTTGGTATAGCATAAGCACCTCACCCCGTGCTGGTTTCCCTCTGGTCTTGCCTTAACACAGCAAGGCCTCATCAGGGCTAGTCAGTACTCACAGAGAACACAGCCTGAAGTCCCGACAATATGAAGAATAAGAACTTCATGAAAGTCTGCCAACTTTTCCAGCAGGATGTGGCTCCAGTTCTCTAGCAGAAACATCCCATCTCTGTGAGACCTTATGTTTCACATAAACAACATATAACCTTCTTTTGGAGCTCAAGCCTATCCCAACATAACCAGCACAAATTTCAACCTGCAAAAGGGAAGGAAGCTGCCTGTATGAGATATCTAGCAAATAGTGACCTTGGGGAAAAAAATAAAAGAACTCAGGTGTTGACACGGATTCCCTGTATGGCATTTGTGCTTCTACTCTTCCACAATTCATACCAACAGTAATACTGAGATGGAAAATACAGGAATTAATAGTATTATGCAACTATTTTGAGGCAGGAGGTTGGGGAATCTTTGTGTATCAATGCAAAATTATATCTATCTATATATAGGCTGTTGATTAAAAAAATTAATCACAATTAATCTCAGTTTAATGACACTGTTAAACAATAGAATACCAATTGAAATTTATTAGTTTTGGATGTTTTTCTACATTTTCATATATATTGTATTCTGTGTTACTGAAATCAAAGTGTATATTATTTTTGATTATAAATATTTGCACTGTAAAAATGATAAACAAAATAGTATTTTTCAATTCACCTCACACAAGTACTGTAGTGCAATCTTGTCATGAAAGTGCAAATTACAAATGTAGATTTTTTTTTGGTAACATACCTGCACTCAAAAACAAAACAATGTACAACTTCAGAGCCTACAAGTCCACTCAGTCCTCCTTCTTGTTCAGCCAATCGCTAAGACAAACAAGTTTGTTTACATTTACAGGAGATAATGCTGCCCTCTTCTTATTTACAATGTCACCAGAAAGTGAGAACAGGCATTTGGATGGCACTTTTGTAGCCGGCATTGCAAGGTATTTACGTGTCAGATATGCTAAACATTCGTATGCCCCTTCATGCTTCAGTAATTCTACATTTGTAAGTTCAAGTTTCATGATAAAGAGATTGCACTACAATACTTGTATTAGGTGAATTGAAAAGTACTATTTCTTTTGTTTTTTTACAGTGCAAATACTTGTAATAAAAAATAAATATAAAGTGAGCACTGTACACTTTGTAGTCTCTATTTTAATTGAAATGAATATATTTGAAAATGTAGAAAACATCCAAAAATATTTAAATAAATGGTATTCTATTATTAACAGTGCGATGAATTGCAATTAATTTTTTTAATTGCTTGACAGCCCATACACACACACACACATTATATATGGAACAGCAGCCAGTATTTAATACATCTAGCTAAGTTTATTCCTGGGGGAATTCTGTGCCATTGAGCAATGCAGAGTTTGCACAGAATTAATGTTCTGCACAGAATTTTCTCCCCCTGCCACAGAAATGGGCTGCAGAGCTGCTGGCCACCACTAGGGGGCACTGGATCCACCAGAGCCCAGCTCCCCAACAGAAGAAATAGCTGGTGGGAGCTGGAGGGTTCCTGGAAGCTGCAGTTCCCCGTCCTGAAGGAAGGAGGCAGCATGCAGGAAACTCTATACAAGCCTGGAAGCCAGCATTAGGCTGTTTTCTCCCTTAGGATCCCTGGGCTTTGAGAGGGTAGTGGATGCATGTCTGGGCTGGAGGGCAGCCCTGCAGCTGAGCTCTGGAGGGTAAGAGGTGCGGGTGTCTGGCCTCCTGCCTGTGCTCTGGGAGGGAGGGGGCAGAGAAACATGAACTGGTTTGTCATGGGGGTTTCTTTAACTCTCTATTTCTGGGGGAACTTTTGTGTGTCTGTCTGTATTGTTACAGACATAGTTGCTGACAGGTATTTTGAAATAAATTACCTAAATAATTGAAACTGACATGATTACATAGTGTTATTTTGACAAATAAAATATGCAGAATTTTAAAATATTGTGTGCAGAATTTTTAATTGTTTGGTTCAGAATTCCCCCAGGAGTATAAATTGCTCCACATGCACAATGAATCCTTGGAGCATTTTTTGCGTCTCCTCACAACTGTCAAATCAATCATATTAAGGTTAGCATGTTTAACTGGATCAATGTCAAACTACATATTGCTTTTTGGAGAATAATTTACTGCAGAAATGGAAAAACTGAAAGCTACTGATGAGCAACGTCTGTATCCCTCCCCAGCCCCTTGGGTGATTTTGGGGTTTCCAGGAATGTATTGCCATATGTACTAGGACTTGCTCTCTAGTATCAAACTTCTGGAAAAGGTCGGAACTTGTATAATAAATAACTGACAGGCTTAATTAACGTTAGTGCCACTGCCATTAATTTGCTTAAATCTCTGGCACGCATGGAACAGATTTGTTGGATAAGAGGACAGTTTGTTACACAGTTATTTCTATTGCTCCAGCTGCATTTTAATAAACTAACTATGGAGTATTTATCAGTCATCATATATGGTTACAAAGAACTTGACCTCTTGAATCTGGAAGAGTTGCTACACAACCTCCCAATATGCAAGGCTGAACACACTATGGATGAGTGCAACTAGGGAAGAATCTACTTTGGCCAGAAACACATAAGGACTAATTACATGGACATTATTTTATATTGGAGGCTCTCTTTGATGAAGCCCAACAATTTCTACTACAATAAAATATTCTGTTTAATTCAGGATCATATTAAAAGAAAAACACATGGTAGAAAACACCTTCTTCCATATCCCAGTCAATAATACTTCTCCAAGGAGTATCACCCTACATTTCCCAATCCCTTATCCCTGGGATGTGTTTCTACATCAGTATATGATTTTAAAAAAGGATGTACAAATGTGCTAATGCTCTCCCATGGTTTAGTTCTGTTAAGAAATAGTATAAACTATATTACAGCTTATTCACAACAACCTTCCTGTGAGACTAAAAAAACCCATTAAACCAAATGAAGCTCTATGCTACCTTTGTGGTTTCCCAGTTCTGGAATCAGTGAAGGCCGCAAAACATCTTAGAGCAGCTTCAGGGATGTTCTAAGTTGTGCCTGGCTGCCCATGGTCCCAAGAGGGCTGCTTTAGCAGCTGGGGATTGCTGGAGTGCAATGATACTGCAGACATGCCCTCTTATCCCTGGCTACAAAAACCATGTGTTGGAAGAATCTCCAGATAGCTTGTTAAATGACCATTTCAGCCTTTTGGCATTGGAGGAGCAAAAAGGAGACATATTGGCAGAGAACCTGAAGCACTCTCTCATAAATCCTATGAATTATTTTATATAAAACTCAAACTCTTAAGAAAAAAATAGTAGCCCCTGATAAGAAGATATAGCTTCCTAATTAGCCTAATTGAAAGCTGAAGATTCCAGAGGCAGCTCTTGACTCCCACCCAAATCAAATTATGGACGTGGTATTGTAGTTTTTGATGATCAGAATTTTGGAGGCAGATACATCCAAGCCAACAGCACCTTAATTATTTTTCCAAAAGGAAACCATCAAAAGTTTCTAGACAAAAGTCAAAATGTCCAATTACTCTTGTATTGAGCCTTGGACAAAACAATATATACAGAAAAACAAAAAGTACTATTTTAAACCGAGACTCAATTTTATAAGCTGTAAAAACATTAAAAAAAAACCCCAAAAACAAAAACAAAAAAAACGTTGCCAGAAATATCACCACAGCAACACGGGAAGTTTATCTAGCTGACTGGGCTGATTCTTATCACAGAGAAGCTTTTTCTATAGCTTTCTAATAAGACGTGCACATTATCTTCCTCTTTCCTTTTAAAGTGTTTTAGAAAACAGTCAGCAGAAGAGGTCCGTAAGTAATCAGAATGTGAGTATTTCCCTTTTAATTAAAGATATGCTAAATCAAATTTCAGATGAAATATAGATTGTAAAGGTACTACTGATCATTCAGGAACTTAAAACATTTAGTTACAAGCCTCAAAATTTAAGTAAATTATGTCTGATTTGATATCTGAGATAGCATTTGTCCTGGCAGATGAAAAGATTGCAATACTTATATAACTTAATATTCACGTCTCTATTTTGCTTAAAAANAGCCCCCCCCCCCCCCCCCCCCCCCCATTAACAGTGCTTAAATTAGCAAAGTGAAAGATGGTCTTGAAAAGTACAATTGCAATAAACATGCTCTCTATTAGATCAAACCTACTTCTTTTACAATAGTTTGTGGCCTAAGTAATGCAGTATGACAATATTGTAGACATATAATAATAACATGACAATCTGTATAAGATTATTTACAGTGTGAAGTCATTTTCAGTATATTACTTACTATTGTCATAAGAACAGCCAACATGGTATACAAAAATATTTTAGATCTTCCATTCAATTATTCTGAATCTTTCAAGTGTACATCTTTATGCATGTTATTAGCTCTTAGCAATATTCAGATATTTTCTTCTGTATTATATTGTTGCCATCTGCACTGTTAAAATTGTATCCCATATTCAATTACACTCTACATTTTCAAGAGTTAATACATAGATGAAAGTTTACTGTAAGATGGAATTTGGGATACTCCCCCCCCACCGTTACCCCCCAAAATCTGTTGTTCTGTTAGAGTTATAAGAGTACAAACAAGTGTAAAACTGTGAGTTTATCAAAACCAAAGATCTGGCTTAAAAAAACAAACCCTAAACTCAATGAAGCTGTCATTCACTCTGTAACCCAGTATTTTAATTTCCATATTTTGACAGATGCTCTTATGCAAAAAACACAAAAACAAAATAACCCATTAGCACTCAAATAAATGAATGTCAAAAGAGAGACTTGACAGACTAAATAGTGTCATTAGCAAAATATGCAGAATATAGAAATACATATACAAATCAAGTACGAAAGTGAAGAAATCAGTCAATTACTTATTTGATCAAAGGTACATCATTCTATTATTTTCACTGCTGTTTTGCCCCTTCAGGAAAACACTTATTTTAGACATTTCTATTAAAAATATCTTTTTTAACTCTAATGTGAAGCCAAGGCTGAGCCTCTGTCTTCTGGTATTATTGTGGTTTCCTGCCCCCCAACAAACTCAAAGTTAGAGATGGTGTGAAAATAACTCAGCACTCCATGGAACAAATACAATCTTTTATTTTGTTGTGTATATTTATAAGTATAATTTGTCTTGCCTCTCCCTCACAGAAAGTGTTTGTCAAACAACATACAAAAAGAGTTATATTTTAAAAAGTAATTACAACATAACTATAAATGAATTTTTGCATGAGTTTTATTTCAGCATCTGCTTTTGCACACTCAGTGGAAGTGTGAAAAGAAGAGGCTATAACATACAAGTGCCTCAATAATTTTGAAATCTGGTTGAAAGTTCTTCTGCACAAATGATGGTACTTAATAAATTATAGATAGTTGTATTTGCTACTATTGTTGCTGCCTTTAAACATCTATAAATAATTTGATTTAAAACTGTGCCTATGACAAAGCAACTTAACATACAAAATTGATACCACAGTGAACAACTCTTATGTATTTCCCTTTGCATCCTTATAGGACAGTGTAAGAAAGCTCGAACACACGATGGAGGCGTTCCTGAACTCCTCTTCAAACAAGGAAATCTTCTGGAGTTACCAAACTGAGCTAACCAGAAACTTCTCTTTGGAGACCCCAAATGCTACTGTCTGTCTCATAAATGAAGGCTCCTTGTCTCTTGTTTTGATCATTTTTTACTCTATTATTTTTGTCATTGGATTGGTTGGCAATATTATAGCCTTGTTTGCTTTTTTCTACATTAAGCACAAAAGAAATTCTATCCAGATTTACCTGCTTAACGTAGCCATTGCAGACCTTCTACTGATCTTCTGCCTCCCCTTCCGTATACTATATCATATTAACAAAAACACATGGATGCTGGGATTGATTTTCTGCAAGATTGTAGGAACCCTATTTTATATGAACATGTACATTAGCATCATACTGCTGGGATTAATTAGCGTGGATCGTTATGTAAAAATTAACAAGTCTATACGACGTCCAAAAATGTTAACAGCTACACGAAGCAGATATATCTGTTGCATATTGTGGACAATTGCAGTAATAGGATTCATAATGACAGTTGCTCAGTCTGCTAAGAGGGAAGAATACAATTCGACTATGTGCTTCCATTACAGAGATAAACAGAATGCAAAAATTGAGGCAATTTTAAACTATATTCTTGCTATAGTCTTTTGGATAGTTTTCTTTCTACTAATACTTTCATATCTTAAAATTGCGGAGAACCTTCTGAAAATTTCCAAGAAAAGAGCAGATTTTCCCAATGCTGGAAAGTACAGCACCACGGCAAGGAATTCCTTCATTGTACTTATTATTTTCACCCTGTGTTTTGTACCATTTCACATATTCCGATTTGTCTACATTACATCACAATTACAAGACACATCTTGTTACTGGAAGGAGATAATTCACAAATGCAATGAGATAATGCTTTTATTTTCAGCTTTCAACAGCTGTTTAGATCCAGTTATGTATTTCCTAATGTCCAGCAGTGTTCGTAAGACTGTATTCCGACTTATTTGTAGAACACTTCATGGGGACTCAAGTGTGAGTGATAGTATTTCAGAAATGAAACCTGGCCAATCTCGTCATGATACTGTGACTACCATTACCACCTATTCAAGCTTTTTAAAGAAAAAATCCCTCATCTGATTGCTTAAATATAATGGACAACCGCTTCCCAAAAATACAAGCAGATAATCTACTAGATAAGCTACATAATTGACACTGGATGTACATGTGTACAGGAATGTACAACAAACCAGAGCTGGTAATACTGCCTCAAGAAAACCCTTTCCCCCCTCCTTTCCTTCCTTTTTTACAAGTATGGGAGGTCATACTTCAACTGCTTAAACAAATTAAAAATGATTTTTGGTGAGAAAGAGCTTAACTTTTTTATTATTACAAATCAATATGAAGTTTGAAACCTTCATTTAAAGATTCATTTAAGACAGGATTAATCTAGAGCACTTTCTTTCAGGGGCAAATTTTCAAAATGTGACCTTGATGTGTGCGCAAGAAGCTTTACACACAAATACTTGGTATACACATTTATTAGCACTACTAGCTATGCACATATGATTGGATGAATTTTGCACAAGTAAATCTCTATCTGTATCTATTTCAAACCAACTATGAAACTGATGTATTACAGGTTTTATAAATCCGTCTTTGAAAAAAATATATTTTAGCAGGCTTCAAAAATAAATCAGCATCTTAACTGCATTTATTAAACTAACCCTTTCAGCAAAATGTATCATAATCTATTATGAATGTGGCTTACACAGAAGGTAAAAAACAAGAGAATTATTAGTTCATTTATTGGAAAAAATGTGCTTTATATTTTGTTTATTAAGCAAAATTAGAATGTTCAATTACTGATTTTGAAATCCTCTAAAAAGCCTTCCAGAACCCTCATTATGTTAAACACCAATCTTAACTCGGGGGGAGGGGGAGGGAAAGTGAAAACACAGGAAAGTAGGCAATTCACATTTTGAGGCGGCAGCAGCAGGGGATGAGGGGGATTATCCAAGATTTGTTTCAAAATTCTATTGACAAATCTAATAATTTCAAAACGTACATGTATGCCAAAATCTCAACAAGGATAAGAAATTCATAACGAAAGACCGTTACAAAAACTGTAAACACAAAATTAAGCTATTGTGGATGTAGGAGGATTTGAAATGAGCAGTGTTTTGTCAGTTCTGTCTCTGTTCAATCCCAATCAGCTATGTTTTGAGGTTAATATCTAAAAACATTTATTTCAAATATAATACACCTATGGCAGAGACCATGTCTTTTTACACGACTAAAGTATCACACTCACCAATGATGTTATGCAAATAATAATAAAATATTAAGTGTGGACTGCATACTGTATAGCCCAATTCAAGATTAAAACCAAGCAGATTTATGCAGTTAATGTGTGCAGGCTGAGTAAAATTTTTAACGAAGTTAAACTAGCCTTGATGACTAGGGAGTGAGGGAGCTGGACTAAGAGTGAGGGAACTGGACTAAGAATGGAACTTGAATATCTAATGTGATAGGCCACAATGGTGGCCAGGCCTGAATTTTGTTTTAAACTCTAAAATAAAGGGTCTAATCCTGTACAATTTTGAGTAACTTTATTCAAGTGAGTAGTTGTACTGAAGTTGATGAAAACATTCATGTGACTGCTCACTACATCTTTGCAAGACTGTGTCCTAAGGCATCATGTTACATGTCTAAACTTGCATGTTTTCAATACTGGGGAAAATCCTGGTTCCAGTCAATGGCAAAACTCCTGTTGACCTCAATGGAACCAAGATTCCACACAGTTTCTTTTACATTTTGGACATCATTTTAGTGTAGTTTTTCTGTGAATCTATTATTGTTCAGGTTTGGTGCTGCTGGATATAAATGTGTTCACTAAACCACAATCACTGGTAACTGTATATTATTATATTTCAAAACTGTGGGTATCTTTTGTATCTTCTTTAGAAATAATGTGATTCTTATAATTTTATTTTAAGTTTTACTTACAGTCTCAACATTTGCATTTTTCTTGAATATTTTAACATATACAAATAATATTTAAGATTGATTTTTAGCGTAGTTCCTGAGTGATTCTTATAGCAATTTCTAATCTGCTTTTCAGAAATAATGTCAAAGCTGGCAGACAATCATAGCTCACAGTTATGTCTTCGTCCATAAACCAGCAGGTCATATGGTCTCCTTGCTCTGTTTCCACACTCTAGCTCAGGGGTCGGCAACCTTTCAGAAGTGGTGTGCCGAGTCTTCATTTATTCACTCTGATTTAAGGTTTCGCGTGTCAGTAATTCATTCTAACATTTTTAGAAGGTCTCTTTCTATAAGTCTATAACATATAACTAAACTATTGTCATATGTAAAGTAAATAAGGTTTTTAAAATGTTTAAGAAGCTTCATTTAAAATTAAATTAAAATGCAGAGCCCCCCGGACTGGTGGCCAGGGCCTGGGCAGTGTGAGTGCCACTGAAAATCAGCTCGCGTGCCGGCTTCGGCACACGTGCCATAGGTTGCCTACCCCTGCTCTAGTTTATAAGCCCACAAGAAACTGCATCCTTCTCTCTAGAACACTCACAAATGAAACTGCTTATACATTTCTATTTCTTTTCTGACCAGAACTAGCCAACAGAAACTACAAATGAAATGAAAAGCAAAAATAAAATGTTCAGTTAAGTACAGGTTGAAAGTAGGTTGAATATCCCTGCTCACCAGGCATGGAGGGAACTGAACAAAGAAACAAGAAAATACATTCAATTTTTTTTTTTATTTAGAATATATTAATTTAAATCCAGAAAGCTCATTCAAAGGTTACCATCTATAGAAACAGTGTTATCATAATGGTATGTTCTGGGATATCTTCAGTGAACTAAATAGTAGCATGAGAATTCACAAAGTTTCAATTTGTTCTGAATGTCACCTTTGGGAAAAGCCAAAATCAAGTGGAAAAGTGCTCTTGATTATAGAAAAACCTGCTTTACATTTGTTTTTGTAAAGCTATCATACTTAATTTTGTTATTGTAATATTGTTTTGTAAAAAAGCAAGTAATCACTCTGCAATCAGGACAACATGAAAAATATTATTCAGTTTTGAAGCTATAAGAGCAAGATTTGAGCCTATTGTTTAGATATTGTTTGAGCCTACTGTTTAGTCTTGATACCCCCAAAAGGAAGAGCAGTCTTGCAGCACTGTTTTCAGCAACAAATAGGGGCCAGATCACTCCCTATACATAGAAACGATGCATGTGTTGCACAGTATGGAGAGGCTCCCCAGAGAAGACACTACAGTCTCACTAGGCCAATATAATGGTGGGCTTTTTTGTTTTAATAATTTCTGTGTGATTTACTTGTGAAAGATACTGCTCTGGAGACAGACATTGAGTATATATAGGACAGGTACAGAACAGACAGCAGAAATTAAACTTTTCCATATTGTCCTACCAAATTTTAATGCTAACCTGGAGTTATCACCTTTGTGAGGCGGAGGTAATTCAATCTTAACACAACCACATTGTTAAGATAGCACTTATTGGAACTTTTGGCAATTTTATTTGTGACTTTTGTGATGTACAAATTTGTATACTGGGACCTGATCTGAGACCATGAATGTATTTCAATCCGGCCATTAAATATAGAGCTGTGTGAAAAGCTGATTTTTGGTTCGCTGGAAGTTCCGAAAATTATGAAAAAAAAAGTTTTAGATTCATCCAAAATCATTTAAAAAATTTTTTTCAGTGAACCAAAAGTCTAAAAAGAAATTTTTGGGGGGTTGAATGCAATGTTTTGTTCAACCCCAAACTAAGTGTTTTGTTTCTGAGTTTTAAAAATGTTTTTGTATTTTAATTTTTAAAACACAAATTTCAAAAAATTTTGAATAAAAAAATCAAAATGTTTAGTTTAAAGAAAATGTCAAAATGATTTTTTTTTTAGTTTTGTCCTGACTAAAACAATTTGGCAAAGTAGACAACTTTGAAATGTTTCCCTAAAACCAAATCTGCATTTTCGATCAAAAAAAAGTTTTGGCCAAAAAAGTCACCCTGTTCTAATTAAAAAGCCTTCTGATAATAATGATGTTGGCCGATGTTGACCTTGGTTGGATTTTAACCAGTGATCTTGTTTACCTTTTTTCTACTATGGTGTACTGATAAATCTTGGAAACTTTAAAGTAAAGGTAAAAACACAAATCTGTACTTATTTCTTGATGAACAATAGTGTTTGTTGGTATTGCTTTTAAATAAAATTCCAATTGTTTTGTTTCTTCATTTTAATTGTTAAAAACTTACATTTATACAACTTTTTCATTCTAGGGGACCCCAAAGTACTTTACATGCTAGTACATATACACACACACAGAGTAAGAAATGGAAGGTAGCAACTTCTAAACAAAGAGAGACAAGTTGACATTTTTAGGCAGGAAGTGTCTACCTTATCCCATTAAATTGAAAGAGAATTTCAGGTAGGCTATAAGCTTCAACTTTTTCTCTTCTGGGACTGAGTTATATCAGTTTGGATGGTACAATATCATGCCCTGCAAATCAACCTTGAGGAATAACAACAGATCCTGAAATAACATTGGACATCTGTGGAAAGTTACGTCATGGTATCAAAATCACATTTCAAAATGCCTTTATATAATGATGTGTTCTGATGCACGTTTATTCTGCTGGACAAATTTCTATACATGACAATCCAAGCAGGCAGACTCTAATTACTCAAACTGAAATTTGGCTAAAACACCAGGATTATTCCCTCTACACCTGTGAAGTGTGTCACATGATAAGAGACTTGAATGACAAGTAGTTTGGACCTCCATTACAAAGATGGCAACCAATAATATGATTGGGCATTGTACAATACCCACTCCGCCACCCTTAATCATGCTGAGTAGTACGTGGATTTCAATACAACTATTCTTGAAGTACTATTCCTCATAACTGCCAGATTGTGACCCCCTCACTGATTTCAGTGGGATTCCTGCAGATGTCTCTATATACATTTTATGGGCCTCAGGCTGCTCTTCTATTGAAGTCAGTGGCAAATTTTCTATTGACTTCAATGGGTGCAACGTCATTACTATGTCTCTGTCTTTCTCTAAATTTTGTAAATACACATGTACTCTCACACTATATACACTACACACACATGGAAGGTAAGTAAGGAAACATTTGTGTGTATTCCACTTTGGACCTGTCAGACTTGACAAATCCTTTAATAGCTTAGCTATTCTAAAACATATTGAAAGACCAATCCTAAGCAAAGTATTTTCAAAATTTAAGGAATAAAGACCAGGCTTGAGTTATCAGCATATAAAAATGTTTCTGGCTCTAGTAAACAACTTTTGTTTTCATACTCAATGTAATTACACTCCTAGTTTTAACTTGTAAATTGGTATATTTTCTGGGAGGAGAATATGGGAGAAGTGAAATGTTAATTATACTGGTGATTCAATAGTACACCTCTACCCCGATATAACGCGACCCGATATAACACGAATTCGGATATAACGCGGTAAAGCAGCGCTCGGGGGGGGGGGGGGGGGGCGGGGGGGGGGGGGGGGGCGGGCGGGGGGGGGGGGGCGGGGGGGGGGGGGGGGGGGGGGGGGGGGGGGGGGGGGGGGGGGGGGAGGCAGGGCTGCGCGCTGCAGCGGATCAAATTAAGTTCAATATAACGCGGTTTCACCTATAACGTGCTAAGATTTTTTGGCAGTGTTATATCGAGGTAGAGGTGTATATTTAAGAGTTGAAGTGAATAACTAACTTCCCCTAAACAACAGTGAATTTAGTCTTGATACCCCCGAAAGGAAGAGCAGTCTTGCAGCACTGTTTTCAGCAACAAATAGGGGCCAGATCACTCCCTGCACTGGGAAATTCCAGCAGGGACCACCTAGCCTGAGACTACCTTCGAAACTATACATAGAAACGATGCATGTGTTGCACAGTATGGAGAGGCTCCTCAGAGAAGACACTACAGTCTCACTAGGCCAAAATAAATTTCTTGCATATTCCCTGCAGCGGTAGTGGGAACAATGTGCATCTGTTACCTGCCAGCCCTATCTCCACCCCTCACACAAATCCCTGGACCAACTGAGGGCTCGCCGTAGAGTCTGGGCAAGGGATGAAAGAACCACAAATATAACAGGGCCCCCACATCATGTAGACAGGGACAGATCCTAGTACAGAGGACATGCACAGATATCAGGAGAGGAGGGCTCTTTAATTCCCAGAGCACCGGAACCAGAGCATCACCATCAGAAAATTAAGTACCTTCTCTCTCTCTCCTGGCTGAGTGTAGGGAACAACTCGGCTTGGGAGTAGGGACCAATAGCACTTGAAACTCTGCAATGTTACTGGAAGATGAGAAACACAGTTGAACTGACCTTTTTTTAAAAAAAGTTTTATTAGGGCTGTCAAGAGACTAAAAAAACTAATCGCAATTAATCGCACTGTTAAAAAATAATAGAATACAATTTATTTAAATATTTTTTGATGTTTTTTACATTTTCAAATATATTGATTTCAATTACAACACAGAATACAAAGTGTACAGTGCTCACTTTATATTTATTTATGATTACAAGTATTTGCATGGTAAAAAAACAAAAGTAGTATTTTTCAATTCACCTAATACAATTACTGTAGTGCAATCTTTTTATCATGAAAGCTGAACTTACAAATGTAGAATTATGTAAAAAAACAACTTGCATTCAAAAATAAAATGTAGAGCCTGCAAGTCCACTCAGTCCTACTTCTTGGTCAGCCAATCGCTCAAACAAGTTTGTTTACATTTGCAGGAGATAATGCTGCCCGCTTCTTGTTTACAATGTCACCTGAAAGCGAGAACAGGTATTTTCATGGCACTTGTAGCCGGCGTCCCAAAATATTTGCGTGCCAGATGCGCTAAAGATTCATATGTCCCTTCATGCTTCAACCACCATTCCAGGGGACATGCGTCCATGCTGATGACAGGTTCTGCTTGATAACAATCCAAAGCAGTGCACACCGACACCTGTTCATTTTCATTATCTGAGTCAGATGCCACCAGCAGAAGGTTGATTTTCTTTTTTGGTGGTCTGGGTTCTGTAGTTTCCACATCAGAGTGTTGCTCTTTTAAGACTTCTGAAAGCATGCTCCACACCTCGTCCCTCTCAGATTTTGGATGGCACTTCAGATTCTTAAACAAGTGCTGTAGCTATCTTTAGAAATCTCACATTGGTAACTTCTTTGCGTTTTGTCAAATCTGCAGTGAAAGTGTTCTTAAAATGAACAACATGTGCTGGGTCATCATCCGAGACGGCTGTAACTTAAATATATGGCAGAATGCGGGTAAAACAGCAGGGGACATACAATTCTCCCCCAAGGAGTTCAGTCACAAATTTAATTAACACATTTTTTTTAAACGAGCGTCCTCTGGAATGGTGGTCGAAGCATGAAGGGGCATATGAATGTTTAGCATATCTGGCATTTAAATACCTAGCAATGCTGACTACAAAAGTGCCATGCAAATGCCTGTTCTCACTTTCTGGTGACATTGTAAATAAGAAGAGGGCAGCATTATCTCCTGTTAAATGTAAATGAACTTGTTTGTCTCAGCGATTGGCTGAACAAGAAGTAGGACTGAGTGGACTTGTAGGCTCTGAAGTTTTACATTGTTTTGTTTTTGAATGCAGGTATGTAACAAAAAACATCTACATATGTAAGTTACACTTTCATGATAAAGAGATTGCACTAGAGTACTTGTTTATCATTTTTACAATGGAAATATTTGTAATAAAAATATTCACTTTGATTTCAACTACAATATACATGAAATACAATATATATGAAAATGTAGGAAAACATCCAACATATTTAATAAGTTTCAATTGGTATTCTGTTTAACAGTGCGATTAAAACGGCGATTAATCGACAGCACTAAGTTTTATTTTTAAACAAGAAGTCAAGAGGCGGTTATAATATTGAGCTTTAACAATCTTAATGAGAGTGATGTAAGCAATGCCACAAGATATTACTGCCTGTGTTGTCTTTTGTAATCATTCTGCGTCCTCTTCAAAATTCTATCGTGATATTGGCATATTGTCACTTTTGACTCCAGTTAAAAATAAAGCTGGCACTTTATAGCATTATCTGGCAACAGAGCTTTAATTTAAGTCTTCATATTTTAACAAAAGGAGAAAAATATACTGTGGCATGATACTCCATATTCTTCATAGAAATATGATGATGATATGAATATGGCCTAAGATATATTTTATGCAAGGTGGGTCTTGTAAGATATTATTGGAAAGGTTATAATTTACTGAATGAGATTCTGCAATTTGTATGCATGCATCATTTCTGTGTCTGGAGTTAGGAATATTAACTATATAACAATTACAACTGTGTGTATACTTGGGAAATGCCCACCAGACAATAAGCAATCAGCCTTGATGGGTCAATAGAAAAAGACAGAGTCTTTAAAGGTGTGGATCTACCATCTTCCTCGAGTTCCTTCCTGTGGACACTGCAAATACAGTAACTCCTCACTTAAAGTCGTCCCGGTTAACGTCGTTTCGTTGCTGATCAATTAGAGAACATGCTCGTTTAAAGTTGTGCAATGCTCCCTTCTAACGTCGTTTGGCAGCCGCCTGCTTTGTCCACTGCTTGCAGGAAGAGCAGCCTGTTGGAGCTAGCTGGTGGGGGCTTGGAACCAGGGTGGACCGGCAGCCCCCCTATCAGCTCCCCGCAGTTCCCTGTGCTGCAGCTGCCCAGGAGGCTATCAATTGCTGGCAGTTCAGCTGTCCCTCCCCTCACTGCCATGTGCTGCTCCTGGCCTCTGCCTTGGAGCTGCTCCCAGAGACTCCTGCATGCTGTCCGGGGGGGAAGGAGTGGGGCCTATGTCAGGGTGTTCCCCTCCTCCCTGCTCCTGCACCCCGCTTACCCCTTCTCCATATAGAGCAAGGAGGGGACACAGACGGAGAGAGAGAGCGCGAGCTTGGGGCAGCAGCTGCTGTCTCAACTTTCTGATCCGCTTAAAAAGACAATGCACTTAAGAGTGGGTCAGCTTATTTAAAGGGGCAGTGTGCATCTCTGCCTCTCTCCCACACACAAGGTGTGTGTCTGTCTCTGTCTGCTATGCTATCTCCCGTGCCCTCCATTCCTGCTGCCTTGTAGAGTGAGAGGCTACATTAACAACAATGTGTTAACCCTTGAGGGCTCAGCCGAGTGCTAGTTCATCATTTAGCAGCAAGGCATTCCCTGGGAAATATCCCACCCTCTTTCACCCTCTGACCTCACCACCTCAACCAAGCTTCACAATCATCATAGCTATGAACAGTATTAAATTGTTTGTTTAAAACGTATACTGTGTGTATATCTATATAATATATAGTTTTTTGTCTATTGAAATTTTTTTCCCTGGAACCTAACCCCCCCATTTACATTAATTCTTATGGGAAAATTGGATTAGCTTAACATCGTTTCACTTAAAGTCACATTTTTCAGGAACATAACTACAATGTTAAGCGAGGAGTTACTGTAAACTTGGTTTAATGGTTGCTTCAACACTGCAAGGTCAAGTGATATCATCTAATGCAAAATACCACCTTGGACACTGCTGGTATTTTTCCACTGGAAACAAAGGCTTCCCGCCTTATGTAAATTCTATTTAAGGCTGGGAAGCAAGGCAATCAGGACTCTCCCTTCACTGCGTTCCCACCCAAGAGGAAAGACTGCTAAAAGTACCTGAAGAGAGAAGGACAGAAGTCTAGTCTGTAAGAGAAATAACGAACTCTATGCTACAGAAACTCTGCATCCTACCTAAGTCAACATTTAGGGTGAGAAATTACATTTTGTAACCTGTTTCTTTAGTGAATCAAGCTTAGTTTGTGTGTTTTATTTGCCTAGCGATCTGCTTTGTTCTGTTTGCTATCTCTTATAATCACCTAAAATTTGCCTTTTGTACTTAATAAACTTATTTCTTGATTATAACATAACCCAGCTTGTGCAATTCATATCTGGGGGAGGGGAGGAGAAGCTGTGCATGTCTCTCTCCACATTGAGGGAGAGGGCGATTTTTATGAGCTTGCGCTGTGCAGATCTTTCTATACAGTGAAAGACAATATTATTTTGGGTTTACACCCCAAAAGGGAAGTGCACGTGAGTGCTGGGCAATTTCCTAGCCTTCCCATAGAGAGCTGTTTGCAGCCTCTGTGTGATTCCACAGCTGGTGTGTGTGTGTGTGTGTGTGTGTGTGTGTGTGTGTGTGTGTGCTGCAAGAAGCCTAATTCAGCAAAACAGGGAGAGGGAGTCCAGGTGGTGGAGCAAGAGGGGCTCAGTGAAACCCCAGTACATCAGGTGGCATCCCAGAAGGGGTGGGGAGTCCAAACCCTCACATATACAAACTATTCCTTCCACTAAAATTTATGGAAGGCAAAATCATCATGATATGCAAGATCAGACAATGAAAAGTCTGATAAATTCGGAATACTTTTGCCTGAGATACTTTTCTCCGAGTTCTCCCTGTTGCGAATGTAAACACTGCTGATCACTGTGGAATGAGAGTCAGCAGGCAAAGGAAGAAAGAAAGAAACCAAAGGCAAAAAGCTGAATTAAGCAGAATTTACCCCTTTGATTATCAGCTTCATCTTCACTAATACTTTAATTTTATTTTTGCAAATGATTAAAGCTAGTGAAAAACCACATTAATTCTTGTTTTTTCACAAAATCTACAAAAAAAATCTATATGTGGGAAAAATTTTCTGGCAACTCTACCAAAAACCCTACACAGATGCATATAAATTGAAGAAAACAAATTCAAATTAAATTGTAATGTAACAGAATATAGTGAAAATTCTCTTCTGTGACTACCACTTCCAAATGTAGTTTAAATGTAAAAGCTGAATTATAAAGTCAACGTTTTCATAATCAATATAAGATTTTTTTCCCCTCCTGTTTTGCATGTATGATAAAATGAGACCTCTGGAGGCAGCATGAAGAATTTCACTAGAATAATTTTGAAACTATTTAGTGTTAATGACCTGAATCCTAAACAAGGCCAAGGACAAAATTTTAAAGCGAAGATAGACACAAAAGCATCTTTGAGGCAGATTTTCAAATGTCTGATGAAAGTTATTTTACCTGTATTGTGTATATCAGATACATGGACAGCACTGGACAGTGAACAACCTGCTTTATTTTCCTGTTTGTAGTAACTACATAGCAGGTTATGAAGATATGGCTACAATATATATCCCTGCACACACACACACACACAATGCAACACGCTTTTTCTGGGATGTGCCCATCACTTTTGCATACAGTTATATGAATTAATATATTAAGCTTCACTTTTGAATTATAAAACTTAGCCAAAGCCACTGGAAATTGCAAAATTATTAATAGGCATCAATAGAGCAATGTCTACACATTTCTGGTCCCAAATGAGCAAAATATTTACTCACAGACCTCACTCTATCCTCAGTCAACAAAGCACTTGACTTCAACAGGACTTAAAGAGGTATCTAAGTACTTTGCTGAAATGCCACTTCTAACAGCATTACATACTAGACCTAGTCAGGAATTGTTTGATGTAAATTTTTTTTTGGTCAGTGAATGAAAGTTTTGTCAAAATGACTGACATCAGGAAGATTTTCTTGGGGGCAGGGAGTGGAGGGGGAGAGAGAGAGAGAAAGAGAGACAGACAGACACACACGTTCAAGGAATATTTTATGGATTTTAACTGCAAATATCCACCGGGCTCCCATTTAAGATCAGACAAGATCACTTAATTAAAAGATGAATATTTTCAGAGCACAAATATTTCAAAAGCTACTTGCACTCAGGAAAATGCAACTGAAGCTTCACTGAGGTGTGTGCGGGTAATGGCAAAACACAGGAAACCTTTTACAGATGTGGACATTATTAAGCAGCGTATGACTACTACAGCTGAAACCCTTTTTGCGGAGAAGGAAGATGTTGACACCTTCAGACTTTTTTTTGATAGAGAGAAATTTATGGAGGATTTGTTGTCCCTTAAACTGCGTAACGATCCCATGACAGGTGAGGATTTGTTTAATTCTGTTCAAACTTTTTTGTCTAATGAAGGTTTAGACATGACTCAGATTGGGTCAATTACAACAGATAGCGCTCCTGCCATGATTGGTACTGAATCCCAATTTGATTTTTTATCACTGTAATCCACCAAACCGCACGTTGTGCAAAGCTTAGCTATGAGTAAGCTAATGTAATGTCAATGGTGATAAAACCTGTCAACTTCCTTCGCTCCAAGTCAGCACTGCAGCACAGCTCAAAAGCTTTCTTTCAGAAGTATCTGCCGATTACGATGACCTGTTGGTTCATAATGACATCCACTGGCTGAGCAGAGGGCAAGTACTAAGAAGGCTGTGGGAAATTCGAGTTCATGTGGAAGAATAGCTACATAAAAGTCCAGGGAAACAGGTAGAAGAGCTACACACATTTTTGAGGGATGCCACAAGCATGAGCATCCTAGCCTTCCTTGTTGATTTGACAGGCCACTTAAATTATTTCAACTTAAAGCTACAGGGGCGAAATGAAAACGTAGTGGATCTCTACCACAAGTCACTGCATTTCAAAACAGAGACTCTTCAAGAGTGATTTGGAAACTGGGGAGATGCTGCATTTCCTGACACTGCTAAGTTGCTGGGACACTGCAGATGTGAATCAGATGGTGTATTCTCTGGACAGGCTTTTTCAAAACTTCCAGGAGAGGTTACAAGAATTTAAAAGTGTTAAAGACATCACCCTATTTGTTAAGAACCCATTCATGGTCCAAGCAAATGGCATTTGGTGCAATCAAGCAAAAGTATCCTTTCCAGATGCTAAAAAAGCAAAACCACAGCGTGAACTTACTGATTTACAAGTGAACGACACAAACTACATCTGAAAAACTTTCTGGACAACCCTTGTGCTGGACTCCAAGTAACCACACTTGAGGAAGGTGGCATTTAACATCTTGACTATGTTTGGCTCGACATCTGTGCGAGAGTCAGCATTCTCAACAACGAACAACAAAAAATTGCGTAATTGCGCCGTTTTACCTGATAATCATCTGTACAATTTCCTCAATCTTGCCTTGACTTAACTCACTCCAAACATCAAGGCCCTTCTCTGGCAGAGGACCTGTCCCTTTTCCCATTGATGGTGAATATTATAATTCTACATTATTCATGTATATTTTATTTATAATTTGTATTGCCGTACAAAATTACATTTTCAGTAGCGATCTAGTTTTAACAGGTATTTCACAGTAATTATTCATCTCTCTCTATATATATGCCTACAATAATTTTATTTGACAAAACCAACACTCTTTGTAAACTGAAAGTGTCTGAAAGTATTTTAATGCTAATATTTGCATCTACTTGACATTTTATCTACGTACTTTCTCAAAGTCTCAGATGTAATTTATTACATCTTTCTTGGAAGTTATTTTTAGGTTATACAGTGGTTTGATTTTATTTTTCATTTAATGCACTAAAAACTATAAGCAAAGGGGTATATTATTAATTCACAGCATTGTATGAGTTTGTTGAACAGGAGCACTTGCAGTGTGAAAAGCGTTTCTCTGGAATCTGGCCCTTGACCAACCCATCCTATTCTTTCCCCTCCACTCCCTCTAATTCCTACCCCATCATCTCTCTTCCTTCCCCCACCACCCATTGCCACTTATCTTCCTCCTCAGACCTCCATCCCTCATTGCCTATCCAAACTCTCAACCCTATTCCCATGTACTCTTCTAGCCCTAGTCACCCCTTGCCGCCAAGCACACATTCATATGTGTAATTTGTTTTACAAAATTAGTTTGAGTGCCTTCTGAATTATCTGCTATATTCAGATTATATTTCTCCAAAACAGATATATAAAAGAACAAAAAATTCTTAACCAAGGCAGATTTTCTCCAAATATTTACAGTTCATTCTCAGATTTCTGTTCAAGGTGGGTTTCAAACTTCAAAGTTGCTAGAATCTGAACTTTATGAAATTTGTTTTTTCCCCCCAGTGGGTTGTATCTCAGGAATCCCTTGCTCAAATGACTCAATTTGGATCAGTAACCCCACCCTATACTCTCATGAGTCATACAAAATTTCAAGCCAATCCAAAAATAAACATCTTGGAAGATATAAGTTTGCATCCATGTAAGCATCTGGATTTTAGAGGACTTAGAAGAGTCATCCTTTAAGCAGGAAGGGCTCTGTTATACTATTGTATGAAATTAATCAGCAACTGCTTTCCTATATCCAAATCCCCAGCACAGAATAATGCTGAAATGGGGACTTTTTGGAATGATAGAGGGAAGGGGCTCTACACATCCATTAGTAGCAAAAGAGGCTCAGTTAGGTGTTAAGTGGCCCATTCAGCTCAATGAGATGGCCTCAGATGAGAGAAAACAACCCATGGAGATGAACACAGCCTGAAACAATGGCTCTGAGACAAGTGAACTGCTCCATTCATGTCAGTGGGTGTTCTGATCCCCCTCCCCAGTGCTAGAGAGCCTGTGGTATGTGGCAGGCATGCACATTTTAATCTGCTCACCCCAGTCTCAGCAGTATGCTTTTGGTGCATGCTCCCAGAACACCTGTTCTCAGCTCCCCCAACTCAGAGGGGCAGGGCTTCCCCAGATCCTAGCTCACATGAGGGGTAGGGAGAAGGGCTCAGACTTCCCCAAATGGGCAAGCCCCCACCTCAAACCTGGTTCACCTGATGGTTAGAAGACTACCTTTGATGGGCAGAGTCCCCCCAGATCCCAACACACATGAAGGTAGGGAGAGGGGTTCAGAACCCCCCCAAGAGAGGCAGCCCCCTAGATACTGGCATACAGGGGAGAATGTTGGGTTGACAGGCACCTCCGCCCCTATTCTCCCCACAGCCCTCCTGCCACTCACCTCATCTCCTCCTTTCAAGTGTCCCTGCCTTCCCATTCTACCTAGCCCCAACCCCCTTAAACCAGCCCTTCTCCCCTCCCCCCATCCTCATTTATCCCCTCCCCTTGCTGCAACCCCCAAACCTCTCCCCCATTCTCCCCTTCCCTTCCCAGCAAGCATTTGGATGTCTAATCTCCTCCCTTCAAAACATTGATTACATTCCCCCAAAATTAACCCCCACCCCTTGCAGAGACAGATTTTAGTAACATATTTTCAAACATTTTCCAGGTTTCTTCCCTAGATAGGACTTGACACTAGCTATGGTGTGTGGGGGGTCAGGATCAAAAGCTTATTGCTTATCCCCTTGCATTATCCAGATTCAGTAAACTTTTTGAGGCTACAAACCCTCTTGGCTCCCCTGTCCATGCATGTTCAGAGTTATCAGTTTACCTTATGATTGCTAGGCACGAGCCTAAAATGACAACTAAGCACTTTGGCAAATGTACTGAACCACCCAAAGGAGCAGTGCTTGCCATGCATTCTCTGGGCATAACCCTCAAGTGAGGGAGACCTTTGTGTCAGGATCAAAGCCATAGGTTGATCCTCAAGTCTGGGGAAAAAATATATGGTTAGAATATGTTAACCTTAAGAAAAGTTGCAATATGAATCAAGCATGACCATTTCTCAACTGCTCACCCTTCTTGGTGCATGCTCCGAACATGCCTGTTCTCAGCTCCCCACTGGATGGTGAGGGGGAAGGACTATCTCAGGAATCCCTTGGTCAAATGACCCCAGATATGGATTACTAACTCTACTCCTTTCCCCCAGAGGCTCACCTAATTTCAAGGCAATCTGAGTAACTATGGGTATTTTAAAGTACTTAGAAGTGTCAAGCTTTAAACAGAAAGCTGGTCTTAACCTCAACAAAGCAGACCTCTACAATAAATTCTGAGAACCGATAAGAAAGAAATACACATAGATCCTTTTTTCTGATTTTAAGAAACACCCCCTTCCCTCCACAAAAGTAAATAAGTAGAAAGCAGTTTTCAGACAGTGGATTGGACTGAAAAGGAAATGCTTCAAACAGAAACATCTGGTCTTTGAGGTGGAAGGTGCTTGCAGTTTTCATAGGTAAGTTTAATTGTTAATGCCTTATTTTTTTTCATCTGAACATACAAAAAATATCAGAATTAGACAGACTGTGGGCTAATGACTTCAATAGTTACTCTGGATTTACTTCACTTTAACAGCAGAATTTAGCTCAGTTTCTTTAAAAATCCAGATAGTATTAACAAGATGCTAAATGGGAACAGTTACGCAAAAGTTAGTTTCATTTGAGAGTTACCAGGGCTGTAAGGGGTTTTGCACGGCATCATTTTTAAACAAGCCTTTTGAACCTTTTTATTTTTCTGACATAGTATATCTAGCTTTCTGTATCCTCCTTTTGTACCTTTTCATGTTTATACAAAATCTTCTCCACACTGTAGCTAATAACTCTTTTTTATAACAGCTTTAAAATACAAATATTTTATTTTATAACTTTGGAATGTGTATGAAGTTTTTCCATGAATTTATAAATTAAATATAATCTCATTAGGGATCTAGTTCATTAACAAGTAAGATGTGCATGAAGGAGAATATAGCGATCTCCAACTCTTTCCCCTTCCCTCCACACTAGCAAGCTGAAACACCAATTTAAACGGCAGAAAGACATGCTGTCACTGTTGAGTACTTTAACACTGCTCATATGCATTCGATTCCTTATCTACAGCCTGTAAACACAAAACAAAAACTAAATTAAACTGGCCAAAATTTAAACTTGTGGAATGATTGCTGAAAAATCTGATCAAGTTTGAAAATATTTCATAATCAGACCAGACTGAACGGGATAGCTATAGCTGCAATGACCAGGGCTCAGAACAGAGTGGTAAAGAATACTGGAAGTTTTTTCTTTCACCACAAACTAAATCCACGTGGCCAGCATTTTAGTGTCATAGTACATCTCCAGTACATATTTGGGTGGAGGCCAGGGAGTGCTACGCTGCATTTCTGCAATCAAAATACTACTTTACATGTATTTAGCATCTTTGATTTGACAATATCAAAATGCTCTAGAAGCAGACTACTGTTATGTTATAATTCAGGACACTGAGGTATGGAGAGATTGAAGTGCTAGTTCACAATCATGAATCACTGTCAGAATTTGGATGAATTCTCCAGGTTTCCTGAGTCTCTCTGCGCTATGTTATTGGACTCAGGATTTATGATCTAAGACCATAGATATTTAGTGTTATACTACTTTTGTAGTATCCCTGAATCCGTGTGCAAAAATTTCATGTCAACTGAAAAAGAAACTGCAATTCCACCATCTTGCTGTGTCAAGACGACAACTTCCAGGAGGCTAACTGCTGGGTATAAATATTCAAGCGCCTGAGGGAAGGAAAAGAAATTGTTAGCAAAATTACGAAATTAGTAAATATGACAGCCATTAAATACAGATTACAGAAGAAAATAACTCCTGCAATTGTTTTTCAGCTCAGTGTGCATTTATTCAAGAAAAACTTGAATGGGATTAATGAAAAATTCAACATGTCTTCTTCAACCATCATCAGCTTCTACAGTAGCTCTGCCAATCATCTATTCTTTCCTATTTACTACAGGCAGTTTTGGAAACATTCTCTCTGGGTGGATATTTTCAAAGCACATATCTACAAAAAGAACACAGAACATCTACCTGACAAATCTTGTTACTGCAAATTTATTTGTATGCATAACAATGCCTTTTCTCGCTGCCTACTTTGCAGATGGCTATCAGTGGGAGAATGATTCCGTGCTATGTAAAATAGTAAACTACTTTGGAACTCTGGTTATACACACTAGTATGTATGTCAGCATTACAATTTTATGTTGGACTGCTTTAAGTCAGTATTCAACACTGATGAAAAATAATGACCACACGCAATATTCTCCAACAGTTAACGAAAACTACTTCTATAAATGCCTACTGGAAAAGTTTCGTCAGCCAAAATTTGCTAAATACTTGTGCATCAGTATATGGATCATTGTACTGGGCATAACTGTACCAGTGATAGTGTATGATTTGTATGTACAGCCTGATCAAGAACAAGTTGACAGATGCTACCACTGGAAGGCAGAAAATGGCGAACTCACTGCAAAGATCACAGTTCTTATTGCTACTGCATGGTTTTTTTTATTTTTTATAACAGTATTATTCTCATACTATTCCCTTGTCAATCACCTGAGTAAAATGCAGAAAAATACTTGCATTGGAAAGAAACATCTAATTTACAGTACAGTCAAAAGAAACATTTTTGTCATCCTGCTTATATTAACTGTCTGCTTTCTTCCATATCATATTTTCAGGCCAGTTTTTTATGCGCTGCTTGCTAGTGAAGACTGCCAGATGATGAACTATTTAGTGGAAGCAAAAAACTTTCTTACTTGTCTTGCAGCTGCCAAAAGTAGTTTAGATCCTGTTGTAAATCTTTTATTAGATAAAACATTTAAGAAGAGTCTGTACAATCTCTTTAGAAAATCCTCATCACAAGATCACAAGCATACAGCTGATATTGAAGAGACTACACAAATGTGAAGAAGGAATAAGTAAAAATCTTAACTGGACATACTTTAGGACAAAAACCTTTTTTGCCACACATAGCTACCTATAACAGAAGAATTCTTTCTATCCACAGTGAAAATGAAATTTACAGATAAAAGATGAATTTATAGAATTTAAAAAAACCTGCTTATGAACATTTGAACTGTTAATTCATGTTTGCAACTTTGCTGTTGCTTGATGAACCTTTATACTTCTTACAATGAACTGTGCACTATGATTTTGCTTACACAAAATGAAAAAGGGATTACATTTTATGTTTGAACTATACATATTGATTAATTCCAGTCCTTGGAGAAACCAAAGATAAGGAAAGTGAAGAGAGCAGACAATAGATCAAAGGTAATAACTTGGCTCTCCAGTATCGTCACATAAATATTCTAAGGTTTCAGACACGGTCTCTCTTAAATTACAAGGACAAAAATTAAACAAAAGAAACTAAACTAGACATGGGTAGTTTTTATGGTATAATTAAATCAAGTGTCTGAGAAATATAGATGTACTTGCAGAGAGCTAGCTAGGAATTTGGAATTAACAGGGTTTTTTTTTTGCTCAGAGGTACTGGGGGGAGGGGGGGAGAGGGGAGTGCTTTCCTTGTCTTTTGGGATGAGTCCATGACATGGATTGAGCAATGAAACTGACAGGAAGTGTGAGGGGAGATTAGTCTTATATTTGAGTTTTTAGAATAAAGAAACATTCTTCCTACTCTTTACTTAAACTTTGTCCATCACCCCAGGAATGGTATTGTCTGAACCATATGAGGCCCCATCCTAGCCTCAGTGGGAGGAGGCTTATAATAGGGTTGTATAAAAAGGCTGGGAGTCTCATAGGGGTGATCAACTTCTGATCTTATTCTTGCCTCCGACAGGGACCATGGGATGAAATTACACAGTAACACCCACAAGGTTGACAAGGGTTTGATGGTGGTTACTGACCTATGGGGGTAAGAGACCCACAGAAATAGGAAGAAATCTGTAAGATGGAATCAGGGGCATATTGTTTTAGATGTTTTCTATAGTTTGTTCTGGAAATCCTCATGTAGGAGCCCATCCATAGCAGTTGTGTTCCTTGAATGACCATTTGCAGCCATAGTTCTGTTTTTGGGACAACGGATTTATTGTAAAATGCTGTGCACACCCACCTACTGTTACATAAATAATTAATAATGAATGTTATTTGTCTCACTTCAAAAGATGGTCTTACCACACAGATTAATCTAAAATATTTAATTTATACAAGAATGATCATAACCAAAGAGATGATTTATATAAATATATAACAAATAAAATGCATAAAATAAACATATGTATAATATTCTGACATATCCTAATATATACAAAAACTAAGCTTAAGCAAAATAGAGAACAGTTAAGTGCACACAAAATGTACCTGAACTCAATACTAGCCCACAGATAATCCTCCACTACAGGTCTCCTTTTGTCCAGTCTAGTCTTAAATTAGGTAAATTGTGTGGTTTAATTAGGATGACACTGACTCTTCATCAAGGCTCATCATTTAAGGATGGACAAAATAAAGGCATTTAACAATGTGACTGAACAATGTGATTACCAGTTGATTACCCATTAATTGTAGAGTACACTTCTAGCTGGAACACAGCTTGCCTATGAGGTTTCTCACTGCAGAAGTTTGAGGACCATGGAGAAAAACTAACGATATTAAGTAGCAATTTTAAAGAAATTATAAACAGGGGATCTTTAGATTTCTTGTTGAAATTAAAAGTTTTTTCCCCCCTGCACTTCCTCTTTCTTCCTCCACCATACTAATTCACTATAGGCAATACAAACCCACTGTAAAATACAAAAACATAGCATCTAACATGTTCAGCATTAACTGAATGTATATTAATTGTTACTGTGTAAAAGAGTAGCCACTTAAGTGTAATACAATATCATCTCTTTCAAAAATAATATCCCTGTAATGGACACTCTAGAAATGCTTACATGCAAAAATCTATTTTTTTCAAGCATTTTGATTGAAACTCATTTGTGCTCTAGCCCAGTGGTTTTCAACCAGGTGTACATAAAAAAGCACTAACAAAGTCAGTACAAAATAAAATTTCATACAGACAATGACTTGTTTAAACTACTCTATAATACACTGAAATGTAAGAACAATATTTATATTCCAATTTATTTTATAATATAGTTAAAAATGAGAAAGTAAGCAATTTTTTAGTAATAGTGTGCTGTGACACTTTTGTATTTTTATATCTGATTTTGTAAGCAAGTAGTTTTTAAGAGAGGTGAAACTTGGGGTACACGCAAGACAAATCAGACTCCTGAAAGGGGTACAGTAGTCTGGAAAGGTTGAGAGCCACTGCTCTAGCCTATTACATAAATTTTATTACCAACTTCATACAATATCACAGCCAATGCAATAAAAATTATGCAACATCTGCTGTTAGTTCAGATAACTTGCAGAAAAAAAGTCCAGGTTTGAAATCCTGGTTAAACTGAAATCAATGGCAAAATTCCCATTGGCTTCAATAGGGTCAGGATTTCATTCAAGAGGCACCAGAAAACAATTTAAGTGAAAAAGTTATGCAAATTTAAAAAAATTAAATCAACAATGCCCAAAATGACACAGAATGAAAATTGTTTCATGATTTTGACACTTTCTTAAATGTGGTTATATTGCAAAAAGGGACTATCGTTAGGTTTGCTGAAGATAGTGGATTTGCACATATTCACCAGAGAGAAGAATTTCTTCAGAGAACCTTTATAATCATCATCACCACCACTCCCATAACCACACTGGTCGTTGGGGCACCATCATTGATAAGCAATCAGTCAATTGTCTCCACCCCTGAGGATTGTGTGTCAGTGCTTGAGTCTCCGCAAAGTCCATTCCTGTCCACTCTTATGTTGTCAATCCATCTCTTCTTCTGTCTACCTCTTCTTCTCTTCCCCTGTACTGTCCCTTGGAGGATGATCTTGGATAGGCCAGATGACCTTGTTACATGGCCGTACCACTTCAGCTTGCGCTTCTTCACGATCTTCAGGAGGTCTTCATATTACCCAGCGCATTGGGTGATGATGCTGCGGACCTCTTCATTAGTGACATGATCAAAGTAGGAGATGCCCAGGATTTTACAAAAGTATCTCATCTCTAACTATCTGTATTTTCCATTCAAGTTCCGCCATAAGGGAACTTTTCCGTAAGTTCTGCCGTAATTCTGGCAAGAACTGCGCAAACAGCAGCAACAGTGGCAAAGCTAAAGCCAATTTGGAGGAATAAGAACCTCTCTCTGGAATCCAAACAAACTGCTGCACGTGGTGATCATCTCCATTTTTCTGTGTGTGCACGAGACATGGACCCTTATGGCAGAACCTTTATAATAGTGGTGTATAAACCAGAAAAATATCAAGCTAGATTTCAAGTCCCAAGATCCCAGACTCAGATTGCAGGCCTGGCAGTACAAAAAATCCACAACATATTGATTACGCTTTAAATATGTGGTTTAAAAAAAAATTACACACACATGCCCTTCCTCTGCTCCCTCCCTCATCTGCTGTCCCTTTCCCTTTGAGTTCCTGCTCACTATCAACCACCCAGTATCGCTTCCCTCGAAAACAGTCTTTATTGCTAATTTGACTACAAAATGCAGTTAAGCTCTTAAAATAGAACATGTAAAAATATATTGTGAGATTCCATGTTTGCGGCAATGGCTTCCAGATCTAGCCACTTATTCTAAACAATCTGTTCCACCTTATATTTAGTTGTGATAATCCGAGTACCTGAAGAAGAGATCTGTGTAGCTTGAAAGCTTGTCTCTTCCACCAACATAAACTGGTCCAATAAAAAAATTACCTCACCAACCATGTCTCTGCAATATAATGGAATTTATATATATATATTTTAAATTCAGTAGGTCCCTGCTGTAGAATCCATTATTAGAATAGTATATCTGACAGAAATTGACTTTTTTTTAAAACACAGAGTCAAGTACTGAAGGTTACTGGTTGGTGTGGTAGACCAGTAACACCAGTCTATGACACCACTTTCAATTGTGTGTGAGGAGAGGGACCAAAGGATGAAAGAAGGGATTGGGAAGGAGAAGTGACAGGTCATGTGATTTCACAGTAGGGACCTATGTACTTCAAAGAACTCACCCTTCGAGAGAGGAAACAGTGTCTGAATGGCAAATGACAGAAGTCAAACAAAATTACAGATACACAAAGCTGACTCATGCATGCACCTTACTAGCCACAACATATTCGTGTCACAACACTGCACAGAATTAGCCTGCTCTGAGGAGGATTCAGGGTTGTGCAATATAGGACCCTGGCCACATTCATTGCAGAAGTTAGAACAGGGGTCTCAAACTCAAATGACCAAGAGGGCCACATGAGGACTAGTACATTGGGCCGAGGGCCGCAATTACTGACACCTCCCCCGTGCCGCCCTCGGCCCCGCCCCCACTCCACCCCTTCCATGAGGCCCTGCCCCTGCCCCGCCTCTTCCCACCCCCCATTCCAACCCCTTCCCTGAAATCCCCACCCCAACTCTGCCCCCTCCCCAGGGGGCGCAGGAGGGGTGTGGAGTGTGGCGGGGGCTCAGGGCAGGGAGTAGGGAATGGGGAACTGNCAGCATTGGCTGTGGGTCGCTTGCCAGGGTTATCTGGGCATATCCCGTTTAACTTCCCTGCCATAACAGGGGCCTCAAGCACTGGTACAACTCGGTCCCTCCTAGTCTGCCTGTGTTTGAGACCCCTGAGTTAGAAGGTGTGCAGTAAATGAGGAAGGGGATTACAGTATGAGAAAAGATGGTCTCATAGTTAAGGCAGTTCAATGTTTCTCTGGAGAAATAGATTCTATCCCTGCCTCTGCCACAAGTCACTTAAACTTTTCAGAGGTAGTCTATCTTCCTCATTTTATGGGTGTCCAACTTGAGACCATGGGGCTGTACACTCACTGCGGCAACTGAAATCACTAGGAGGCTGTACTTTGAACATATAAAGTGCTATAAAATGCTAAGTACTCAGAAAACATTAGGTCCTAACCATCTAAAATTGGGCACCCAAAGTTAGTGGACACTTTTCCAATTTTGGCCTTAATCTCTGCCCATCTGCAAAATGGGAGAGTAATACCCCTTCTCTTCACAAGGGTGTTGAAAGAATAAATTAGTCAGTCTTTATGAAGATACTACAGAAAAGCAGATGAGGAAATTATTAATTCTGTCTTTAGAGCAGGGTTTAAACAATGTGCAGGGTTTAAATAAGGCCTGTGACACGGAACAATACAAAATACTGTTTATTCAGTGAGCTTTTATTCAGTGAGCTTCATCCAACCTGTGCACTGAATGAGGCAGGGGGCCTATGGAAAAAAATATTACATAATCATGTAATTAAATACTGCATCACCAAGCAAATACACAAGGGGGCAAAACTGCAGTTGCATGGGGAACTTTAATTATGGCATTTTCTATCTTTTGAGACTTTGCAACTTTAACATTCTTTTAACACAGTTTGCGTGTAATTTAATATATATGTACACACACACATATTTAGTGGACAGATTACATTCTTGATCTGGAAATCTAATAATCTTTGGGAATAAAAGTCTCACATAGTAGCTGGTACCAGAACCACTCATCCCCAGATAAAACAAAAAGGTTCCTTTGAAGTCAGAATATTGGAAGTGAGAGCCTGCTGATAGGATTCTCAGGAATTTAGAAGGAAAGACCTTATTAAAGAGCAAAAATGAATAATAACTCTGAGCAGGTCACAAGTTCACTTGTGCTGAAAAGGATAAGGTTTCTCCAGACCTTCTGCACAGATACAAATAAACCAGCATTACTGATACAGACAGGTCATTCAGTTATAAACAAAACGAATAGTAAAAGATACTTTAATTTTCCTCTCTTCTTACCAAGAGTAAGAACACAAAAGGAAACAAATCATCATGCTACATGTTATAAATAAAAATGAATAGGCAAAATAAAAATGAAGATGCAGAAGGAGTATATGGGATTATTCATGGTGAAATATGGCTGGCATATCAGTTAGCTTGGACTAAGGGCTGGTCCACACTAGGGGCGGGGATCGAAATAAGATACGCGACTTCAGCTACGAGAATAGCGTAGCTGAAGTCGAAGTATCCTATTTCGATTTACCCGCGCTTACCTCGCGTCCTCGCAGCGCGGGATCGACGTCCGCGGCTCCCCCGTCGACTCCGCTAACTCCGCTCGCCCTGCTGGAGTTACGGAGTCGATGTGAGCGCGTTCGGGGATCGATGTATTGCGTCCAGACGAGACGCGATACATCGATCCCCACTACATCGATTTCTACCCGCCGATCCGGGCGGGTAGTGTGGACCTAGCCTAACATTTTAGCAGAATCACCATTACTTTCCAAAGTAGTGATGCCCTGTTATTTCAACATACACATACATGCAAAAGTCTGTTTTCTTACAAACTTCACACTATTTTCCCTGAACACAACAAATATTCTGTAAAGTAGCAGTAAATCAAATATTCTCCTTTTGATTTTTATATTCATCTTTTTAGTTCAGGGCTGTAATTTTAAATTAAAATTTTGACAAACGATTAGAACATTTTAAAAACAATTATTTGCTGGATTAAATACTTTCCCCTAGTAATATACTTTATAATGCTCACCGTAGAGACTAAGAGAACGGTCTTTCTTTATAGAAATTTCCAAGAGAAACCACCACCACACCATTGAAAATCCACAAGCACTGTTTCTTTGTGTCTTTTCTCAAAATTGTTCCCTGTGAAGCTCAGAAATTTGTTTGTTCTTTTGTTTTACGTCAGTCAAAAAAACAGGAGTAAAATCAAATCCTCTACAGCAAAATTATTAGTATCTCAGATATATTATGCCAGTGTCCACTGCGAGAACGTAACAAAATCCTGTCTTTGAGAAGCATCAAAACCATGGAGTTTAGAGCAAAGCCCCTCATGTGTTCATCTTGTTTCAACTCTGGTGATCAGTGAAACATCTAACTGCCTCCAAAGTACAGAAAACAAAAGTGAAATCTGCAAAAGACAATTATTTTTAAACTAAAGAGAGATTTTTATTTCGCTTAAGTATACTGTGTATATATTTACAGTGACCTCTATACTCGATTTAGACACCAAAAAAGCATCAGGACTTGTTCAACATAAAAAAAGTCTGGTTCTCTCATCTTAAAATACTGTCCTGACAAATTTAACACAAAAAACAATACTTCCATCTGTATACAATAACCCACTGCCTCAAATACGGATTTTTGGAGGTGCCATGTAACAGTATAATATGTAGCTGTACTTTTTGGAAAAAACATTTTCTGTTCCATCAGTTTCAGAGCTACTGAGATGCATTTTTTGCTATCTGAAGAAGGCAGGAGCCTACACATTGTGGATTATACTTTAGCAGATTTATCTGTTTCACTGGCCACTCTTTGGATTTTTGCACAGCTTAAACAAACACAAACCTTCTCAACTCTAGGTTACATTAAATTTATTTTCATTACCAAAATCAAAAAACTCTGTATAAAGGCCAAATTCATCTGACAAAACATCAATTGTTTGATGGTTTGGGTGTCACCCAAGACACTCAGATAATCTAATTGTACACTATTATTTTATTCAACACACGTGCACGCCCCCACACGCACCAGCCCCGCCCCCACACTCTATGTACCACATTAAGTCTGAGCATTAATTGCAAAACAAACGAACAAAAATCTGGAAATTTACTGTTAAGGTTCTTGCTATGACCTTAATCCATTCTTATATTTGAACTATTAAAAAGTATTTTCATTACATGAGCTTACAGAATATGCAGCAACACAAAATGTTATATGTTTATATCTTAGTTTGAGAAAAATACATAGGTTAAACAAATAAACAGTAAACTTGCATGTTTTACTGCAGAAATATTTTAAAACTCCACCAGAACAAGAAGCATAAGGTAAGTCAATGGGAGAGTTTCTCCTGTCGACCCAGCGCGGTGTAGACACCGCAATAAGTCAACCTAAGCTACGTCGACTCCAGCTACATTATTCATGTAACTGCAGTTGCATAACTAAGGTCAACTTAACCCCGTAGTGTAGACCTGCCCTTAGTAATATAAGTACTATTTTCAACATTGTAAATCCCAGCTGTTAATGAGAAACACAAGACTGTGGAGGTAGACGAAGGAATAGTTATATTTTTTTAAAATTAGCTATATCTCTGACAGTTATGAATTGTAAAAGAGTCACCCTGGTACTTCCTGCTTTTAGAGGAAGATTCCAGACTTATTTCAATGATGGAGAACATAGTGAAGTAATTTTGGGGCTTGCGCCCAACCTTATTGCTAAATCTTGGGATAAGCCTTAGTGCCTAGCATCTGGGACCTATGCTCAATTGCTTTGTATTCATTGTGAAACATCTGGTAGTCTCAGATTCTGTCAGTGGATGGATTTCCTCCCATCATCCTTCCTGGGAAACCCATCCAAAAAAGGCAATATTTATGGGGAACAAAAACTTGTATAGTATGCAGGCATATGATAGCAGCTGAGTGCTTTATGCATATCAATACAACTGATGAAGGTTTTAACAGCTTCTTTATACCTTAAATGCCTGCAGCCTCCAGTGACTGGTTCATACTCAAGGTGATACCCCAGCAGATACTCTCTTAATGTCATCTGCATTTGGTGATATCCCCTTACTGCATGAAATGAGGAAGAGAGCCACAGCCTATCCTCTGAGGACACACTCTTACCTCCTGGAATAAGGGATGTGGCTGGAGGCAGGAGGGATGCATTGAGGTTGGGGTGTAGCACATAGCAGTGCAGAGATTCTGGGTAGCACTGTTGCTTATAGGAAGCTGGAAACAAGCTGCCATAATGTAGACAGGCCCAGGAACTAAGTTATGGTAGGGGCACTTCAGCCCCCAGAACAGACCAGAATCAGGAGGGTACAAAAGTGTCTTGAAGCTACTTTAGCCCCATACTCCCTCTGGGCCGCAAGTTCTCTGCTGCATCTATTAGAGGCACAACCCAGAATCTCACCTGGGATGCATAAGAGGCTTTGCAACTGTTAAGCCCTGTCTACATTAGAAAGCTGTATTGCTTTAACTATACCAATATATTTAAAGTGGTACCACTCAGTGTGGATACAGTGATGACAGTATAAAGCATGGGAGTAGTTTGGTGGGGCAAGGAAGCATTGTCCCTCCCAAACAGAAGTGAGGCACGAGGGGTGCATGTGGGGTGTGTGACTGCCCTTCCTCACCCCCCGATTTCCGTGAGCGCTAAGCTGCTCTGCTCGCCCCGCTAGGGGCTCTGCCCTTCCGCGCTGCGCCTCCTGTCGGCATGTTTCCGGCTCGCTTGGCCCCTTTCCCCAACAGCCAGGGCCAGGTGGGGAGCAGAGACGGCAGGATAGAGCTGCTTCTCCTGCCGAGGGTGGCCACTCTGGGTCGCTGCCTCTGTAGCTGGACGCTGCCTCCCGCCAGGTCCTAGTACCCATTGTCTTTGCCTTCTACGGGCATCCTTCATGGCCACTATCCTGCTTTCTGTACAATGGTGAGTGCCTCTGTGTGTGTGTGGGGGGTGGTGGTGGTGGTGGAGGAGACAGGGCAAGGGGAGCAGGGGGAAGGGGGTTGGGTGGAGGAAGAGGCAGTGGGGAAGGGAGATGGGATAGGGCTGGGGGAAGAGAAGGGGATAGGGGCAGGGGGGAGGTGGATAGGGCAGGGACAGTGGGGAGAAGAAGAGAGGTGGGAAGAGGAAGGGGTGGGGGAGCAGGAGCCCAGCATGCGGTCTCCCCTTGGCAGGAGCAGCAGCCCCAGCAGGAAGACGGCCACAGCAGCACCTGAAGGCACCAGTAAGGCAGCATCACTGCAACAGCCGGTGCCGGAGTGGCCGCAACTCCCGCACTCAGGTTGCCACAGCGGACAGCTGCAGTTTGGGCTCCCCCATTAAGCTGTCCCGTGCCCTCCCCCAGCACCAGCAGCGCAGGTACCATTCCAGGCAGGGGAAGAGAACCAGTGAGCAAGGGGAACTGGCTTCAGTGAGAGTGCATGCTGCCCGCCCCCTGAAATATAGCAGTGAAACTATGCCTATGGTATAAAGGCACTTTATACCAGCACAGTTATTTTCACACAGGAATAGGGAATAACTATACTGGTATAACTGCATCCACTCTAGGGCTTGTACCAGTATGCCTATATGAAGTTTTTTTTTAAATCATACCCCTACCCAACAGTTATACCAGTATAACTTTCAAGTGTACACCAGATTTTACTGAGTGAGTTGTAATCCAATAACTGCAAACTTTAAAAAGTGCAAAGTGGATAGAGCACTGGTAATCCTACATTATTTAATACTCTATTTACCAAAAATCACATGCGCCTCATTCCACTTTATAGACAGCATTTACACAATCTATTCAGGTAAAATGGACATTGGCCATTTAGACTGCTAGCTTCCCTTTAAAACATTATCTGTATAGTGATACCTAGAGCTCTATCCTGAGGTATTGCAGTTAACTGAGAACTCAGTATGCAAAATCAGTTTAAATTATTTATTGCAGTTAATTATACCTGTCTATGGTGAACTTTATCGGAAACAGTGCTGCCTAGTCACTCAGTTTATTTGATCATTCTGCAGTTCTTTACTCTCTTCCATAGATTTTACTAATTAGATAATTGTGTGTTGCTGACAAATCTTGCCACTTAACTTTATTTTATAAATGTAGAAGATGGTGAATAGGTAACACACTGTACATGTTAGTAACAATCTTAGGAACACCTCACTTTTAACTACTATGCATTGAAGAGAGTGGTTCATTTATTTTTATTTTCTTAGATGTTTTAAATCTATGACAGGATTCTACCCCTGAACATGTAATTACTATATTTCCACAATAGCTTCTTGAAGAACTTTTTTGGGGGGTAAAGTGTAAATTACATTCACTGGCAGATTGGAACACTAGAAATGTTCAACCAACCATGCAATCAGATTGATATATTGTAACACACAGGACCAGATTCAATAAAAACACTGCTTGATTTTGATATTTTTAAAGCTAGATGTCATGGAAAATGGTTATTTTACTGAATCTGGCCCTCAGTGCGTCATAATTTTTTATGTCAAGATTTTCCCCCCGAATACTAAAAACTAACAGTTCTGCCATGGAAACAAAGAGCAGATTACTATACTTGGGACACTTAAAGGTGAGGTTAATGTTATACACAATGGCTATTCTCTCTTTTCTTTACGGACTTTAAACACCACCGCCACCCATTTATATGAATGACTTATTCTGGCTTTAAAAGGATATAGCCAGAGTCCCAGGAATTTCACAATTCTGTGGCAAGAGGTGGCATCTCTGCCCTTTCCTTTGCTGTGGAATATAAGCTTTTTTGTTTCTAGATAACTAAAACCATGAATGGAGTCAGTGAAAACCGATCCAGTGTTGTTTTTCTGAGTCTGCATACCATATAAACAGTAGCTATGAGAGGTTTGAACGGCCCCATTCATTTCAATTAGTTTTTTTTAAAAACTCTGAAACCAAACAGCTACTATTTAGTTAGCAGCTATTTCAGTGTTCAGCATTTTAGCAAAGACATCCAGTTTACAGGTTTCTCCCACAATTCCAGTCTCCCAACCTAGGCCACTGAACAAATTATAGTGACACAGCTGTGGTGCTGAGCTATACTTGCATAATCCTGCAGTAATGTAGATTCAGTTTACAGCACTGGAAGGGGTTTTTCCAACGCTGCAGGAGCTCCACCTCCCGAGCTGACTGAAGCATTCTTCCATCCATCTAGCTGCGTCTACACCCGGAGTTGGGTCAGTATAGCTATCTCAGCCAGGGGTTTGCATTCTTTACACCCCTACGTAATGTAGTTATGTTGACCTAAATTTTAAATGTAGACCGGGGCCTTAGACTTGCAAGAAATGGGGGTCAATGATCACATCAGATACCAGTCTGCTAGCATGAAGTGTTCATCTAGAAAATTAGACCATGCAGGGGGCCTGGTCCAATGAAGAAAGAACTCTACTGGAATTGTAAACTGTCCGATTTAAAATATTCCACCAGAAAATGTTCAGCCAGCTCTACTAAATCAATACTCTGAACAGAAGGATCTTCATTTGTTTGTTCCAAGTTCCATGACTGCTGCAATTAAAAAATATAAAATCATAGCTTCACAATTGTCCTTGCATTGCTCCTTCCTTCCTATTTCTAGCCCCTTATGGTTGAAGATAGTATTCCAATATTAACTAAGGGCTGGTCTACACTAGAAAATTAGGCTGGTATAACTACATTGCTCAGGGGTGTGAAAAATCTACACCCCTGGGTGGCATAGCTAAGCTGACCTAAGTCCCCATGTAGACTTGTTTCCATAAAAAAGTAAATGCTCTTGTTTACACATCTGAAGTGACTATACACCTTTCTTTTTGCCCAAATCCTACACACCAGAAATAAAATAGGGGACAATTTAGCTTTAAGGAGAATAGCTTTTAAAAAGAAAAATTCTCTCTCTTTCTTTCAGTGTATTGGTGTAAAAATACAAACATCCTCACTGCCAAAATAAGTTAACCTGGTGAAAGCATTAAAGCCATCCTCACTGGAGAGATGAATGTACTGTTACCAGTGAAGCATAAAAAGCAACAGAGAAACTCCTCCCTAAAGCGCATCCAAGTTCATTCTATCCATTTTATTGCAGCTTCTTTGGCAGAAAGAGGATCAGCGTGAAGACATCTGCAGAGCAACCAGCTGGTCTTTGAGCTAAACATTCCCAAACCATAGAATCATAGGACTGGAAGGGATCTTGAGAGGTCATCTAGTCCAGTCACCTGCACTCATGACAGGACTAAGTATTATAATCAAACTATGTTCTAATCCTTTGCAGATGAATCCTTCAGAAAAAACAGGTGTTCCACAATAAGAAACAAACAGGTTTGGATGATATCCCTTCACATTTTGCTCATTATTTCTTCTCCTTATCCTCCCTTTCCCTTCCTTCACTCCTCAGTTCTCCTCACCAGTACAGAACAGGGGTGTTGATGAAGTGAAACAGTCAAACATTTCTTACCTGAGATTTTTTTTTTATGATTTACCACTACCACCAAACCAAACCATGCTCAATATCTGAAGAGCTATGTAGTTCTACAAAGATGCAGCTATTTTTTTTCCTGTGATGACTCTCAAAGTTGCTTGCCTTAACAGTTTGTATGTTACACAAAGGGTAAAAAAGTGTACAGTTCCTGAATTGATGTGTTTTATCTACGTAAGTTTGGAAAGAAGTTTCTGTCAGGAAGCAGAATGTGATGGCTTACAGTTCTATGTTCACATCAAAGTGCTTGAACTGCCCCTTATCTCAGTATGGATGGACACAACCTATTAGGGAAGACTGGTGGAAATATCCATCTTAAAAAGGAAATTCGCAAAAAAAAGTCTTCCAGTCTCTCTCACTAACACAACCTTTTATGTGAATAGCAAGCAATAAGTTATTATTTACCATTAATGACCAGAGTCCTTGATCAGAACCAGGGCCCTGTTTGGCTAGGCAATAGGAACTGACCAAAACTCACTCCAGAAGATTAGCTTAATGAACATGGAAAACATGGAATTTTGATTATGAACATAAATTGTTTTTAAAATGAAAAATTCTACTTTTCCAAATAATGTGTGCACATGTAAAGGATCTATTGATAATTGGGGAAATGTTTAGAAGAGTATTTTAAATTAGTTGACTAGCTTAAAAAAAGGTAATATAACAGACATTTCATTTAAGCACAAACATCTCTGGAGATTTAGTTTTTGCTGAACACGGTCACTAAGCTGTCAAAATGATGAAGTAATTAAATCTTCTACCAATTTCAGTTTAATTTATACAATTTAGTAAATCTCAAATTTTCTTTAAAAGAAAATTCACAAGCAGAAATTATATGAATATTCAGCACTCGGAAGTCATATAATGACTTTCAAATTAAATTACAGTCACATACATATTTAACATGTGAATAAAGAATTATTAAATATTTTTATGCTGACAAAATCAAGAGATTTTCCTTAAAGTATCAATGTTGCTAGCACCAATTATGTTTCTCTTGCATACAAACTCCCATTTTACCCTAATTTACAGAGAGCTTTCAAAGTAGGCAGGATGTTTATTGTGGAAATGAGAAAAGACTTACCTTCACATCCCTGTGAATTATGTTATTATCATGACAGTAACGTAGAGCTTCCAGTATCTGTCTCATGTAATGACTGTAAAAACAAAATATGTCTAAGACTATATAACAAACTTTTGAAAAAATACTATATAAATACGGTGCACTCAGTTTTAAGCCTCCCACCTACAAAACTATCATTACAAAACTTACCTTTAAAGTCCACAATTATAAATATGACAAGCGTTAGAGTGGGAATTATGTATTCATAAGAATGAATAATAAAAATAAATTGTGAACACTAATGTTTCAAATAATTTCAAAATTTGAAGGGTATTTTGACCATTAATAAGTTTTTTTGTGTGCTTTTTTTTTTAAATAGGAAAAACCCACCCACACAGTTAAAAATGTAATTTATAATAAAATAAACTTATGCTAACAAAATAGAGTACAATATTATTACTATTAAAGTTCACTTTCTTTTTTCCTAATATTCAATTATTTCTACTAATCCAATAAAGAAACATAATCACTGTTATAGGAATGAACACACTGCACATGCAAATCACAAATACACAAAGAAAAGATCAAATATTATGTAAAAGATTAACAGTTAAGGTACAGAGGAAAACTGAAAATCAACTAGTTAAGTAAAGGATCATTCAGCCAGTTACAACAATTACATTGTGAACAATTACATTTTGTGAAGACAATACATATACACATGAATACATTTAATAGGCATTATATTTGCTTATTTTACATTTAGTATACACTAAATTATAACCTCAAGCAGGATTCATTTCAGGCTGTGGGATTGTATTTTAGACTTGTAATCCTGATTCAATGTCACTTTTTTTTTTAATCCCTATGGAACAGTAATGAATGCTAATAATAGGGGCACAGGAATTCTGCAAAAACTTTTATTAAATTCTACAGAATGTCCCTTCCTCAATTCTACAGATCTCTTTGGAAAATGTGCACTGAACTGGGTGTCAGGAGACCTGGATTCATTCTGAGCTCTCACACTGGCTCACTGGAATGACTGAGGGCAAATAATAATGTCTCAAATTTTCAAATACATTAAGTTAATTTTTGAATCTCCACTTTGATATCCACAAGGTGCTAAGCACTCACAAATTCAACTGATGTCATTAGGGGCTGTAGGTTGTCAGCATATCTCAGTTTGGGAACCCAAAAATGAAGGAACCCTTCTTTAAATTTTGGCCTGAAACTCTCAACACCTTGGTTTCTCCATCTGTGAAATAAATATTTTGATATTTATTCACTTTTATAATGTGCTTTCAGATCTATCAATGAACAATACTATATAATGCTATATAAGCAATGAAAATTATACTGAATTGTATAGTGAATTATTAGTATTTTTAGGTAGTTTTAACTAAGTGATCATTTTGCTTCAGACAGTTGTTTCTAACTCATCCCCTTCCTTTCCATCCCAAAAGCTTTTATACCTGACTCTAGATTTTATGGTCCTAGATTTTCACTCTACCTCTCCCTTCACTCAATTGCTTTGCAACATTATTCTGCAGAATGCCCCTTAAAATTAATCCAACCACAATGGACACAGCATGCTAGCGTGATTTTCTACTAGAATCGTCAATAGTAAAAGTCAAATTGATAAACTACCTGGCAGCATTTCTGAGGTAAAAATTCAAGTTCACAAAATACATTAACTAAACTCTATCACTAGAGACAACATAGAGCATACAAAGGAAGTTGTATTCGTGCATAATGAAACAATGAAAGTATATTGTGCTTCTTTTTCCAACTTAGAACATCTCAGATAAAGTCAAAACAGAGGGCTTCACACCACTACCTAGCCCAAGAGTGGGCAAACTTTTTGTCCCGAGGGCCACATCTGGGTATGGAAATTGTAAGGTGGGCCATGAATGCTCACAAAATTGGGGCTGGAGTGCGGAAGGTGGTGAGGGCTCAGGCTGGGGCTGCAGGCTCCGGGCTGGGGTGCAGGGTGGGGGTGAGGGCTGCAGATGAGGGGTTTGGGGGTAGAAGGGTGTTCCAGGCTGGGCCCGAGGGGTTCGGAGGAAGGGAGGGGGATCAGGGCTGGGGCACGGGGGGGGGGGGGGGGTGTTGGGCTCTGGCTGGGGGTGCAGGGTCTGGGGATGAGGGGTTTGTGGTGCAGGAGGGTGCTCCGAGCTGGGACTGAGGGGTTCGGAGGGTGGGAGGGGGATCAAGGCTGGGGCAGGGGATTGGCTCAGGGGTGCAGGCTCAAGGCGGCGCTTAACTCAAGCGGCTCTGGGAAGTAGCGGCATGTCCCCCCTCTGGCTCCTACATGGAGGCATGGCCAGGCGGCTCGGCTGCACGCTGCCCTGTCCACAGATGCAGCCCCTGCAGCTCCCATGGGAGCTGGTCCCAGCAGGTCCCCACCCCGAGCACCGACTCCACACTCCCATTGGCCGGGAACCACGGGAACCTGCGGGCGAGATCAGTGCGTGGAGACTCCTGGCTCCGCCCCGCCTAGGAGCCGGACCTGCTGGCCACTTCCGGGGTGCAGCGCGGAGCCAGGATAGGGAGGGAGCCTGCCTTAGCCCCACTGCACCGCTGACCAGAAGCCACCCGAGGTAAGCCCGCGCCCCAACCCCCTGCCCCAGCCTTGAGCCCCCCCAAACCTGGAGCCCCCTCTTGCACCCCAAAGCCCTCATCCCCGGTCCCACCCCAGAGCCCGCACTCCCAGTCCAGAGCCCATCCCCCTTCCTACACCCCAACCCCCTGCCTCAACCCACAGCCCCCTCCCATATTCCAAATCCCTTGCCCACCCCCAGCCTGGAGCACCCTACTGTACCCCAAACACGTCATCCCCAGCCCCACCCCAGAGCCTGCAGTCCCAGCTGGAGCACCCTGAACCCATTTCTGACCCCATCCCGGAGCCTGCACCCCCAGTTAGAGCCCTCACCCCCTCCTGCACCCCAACCCCCTGCCCCAGCCCAGTGAAACGAGGGAGGGGGAATGTAATGAGTGGGGAGCGGGGCTAGGGTGTTCGGTTTTATGTGATTAGAAAGTTGGCAACCCTATCTGCAATTTATCTTAATCTTGTATTTCTAAATAAGAAACTGAGTTAAGTGACTGCATGAAAAGCGCTAAACAAGTGAAGAAACTTTTGGATCTTCCACTGTATTCGAGAGAGCAATATGGTAATAGGATCTTCTTGTAGACAAAGTGACAAATTATCAGCTTCCGTGCATTTCACATGAGCAGAGATGCCACGTATACTGAGGTAATACATTCTAAAATCTACACCCACTTAGTAATGAACTGTTTTTATTTAAAAGTTTCTCACACTTCTTTGCAAATTGCACATGGTATTTGTCTCAAGCAGGACAGATTTATCACATGCTTATTTCACTGGAGTCTATACTCAGTGACAAAGTTAGGCAAGCACACAAGTAAGGACAAATATTTTGAATGTTAGTCTCTGAAATTGAGTCAATTTAAAATTTAGGGTTGGATAGTTAAAACTGTAAAATAAGCTAAGTAAGCTATTATTTGACTGCATGACCATCACAACACAGAATATGCACTACTGTCAGAATCAATTTTACATAAAATTTGATAAGTCAAAAGTATTATGATAGAGATGAGGTTATATTAAAATGACTTAGTTGACAGCATCCCTACAAAATAGAGGAAGGGACAGTCACAGCCTCAAAAAGTCTACGTTAAGAAGTAAACAATACTTTTTATTTATAGAGATCCAATGGATGACCACAGGATTCATTACAAGTTCTGATCTTGGTTCCACACATTCTGTGATTATCTCATGTTTAGCACTTTGACCACTCACAGAACCCAATATATCATGCACATTTAAACGGCATATTAATGAAATGAGATCACATTATAAAATTATATCTTTTAGGGAAACAACAAGTCTCTCCAATACTTGTCAATCAATTCACTTTATTACAACATGGTGGGGATTTAGAGCCACCTTTTGGCAGACCTTATGTTCACATCAACACACATGCAGTTCTCCAAAGGACAGTCTTCCAAAGCAGCAACAGCAAATAATTCACTGAGAAGTGTCAGATTACACAAGTACATAAAAGGTTGTTACAAGGAGGAGGGAGAAAAATTGTTCTTCTTAACCTCTTATAGGACAAGAAGCAATGGGCTTAAATTGCAGCAAGGGAGGTTTAGGTTGGACATTAGGAAAAACTTCCTAACTGTCAGGGTGGTTAAGCACTGGAATAAATTGCCTAGGGAGGGTTGTGGAATCTCCATCATTGGAGTTTTTTAAGAGCAGGTTAGACAAACAGTTGTCAGGGATGGTCTAGATAGTACTTAGTCCTGCCATGAGTGCAGGGGACTGGACTAGATGACCTCTTGAGGTCCCTTCCAGTCCTACGATTCTATGATTAGATAGAACTATATATAAATGCCAATCAATAGAGATCAGGGAGAATTTCAATGTAAAGGTTTATTTTGCGCGCACACACACACACACACTTCAGTACACATAATAGAATTTCTTTGGTGTCTACAGTTTGGTGTCTACAGACTCTGCTGTTAGGTTTTCTGCTCAGTTTACAGAGGCTTTGGCTATTCAGTGAACTATGAAGTATGTTTTTTTTATTTATATGTGTAATACTGTGTGTACATTTAAGAATCCAACAGACTGAACAAAGATTTTATGAAGCTACAAGGTCTAGAAAAGTGAGCCCAGAACTAGAAGCCCAGAATTTATGAGTTCCACTCCCAACTCCAACTGACTTACCTTATCACGCAAACAGATTTTTACAAAAAATCTATGCCCACGGTTTCAGTTACCACCTTTTGCTGACAACTCAGCTGTTCATCTCCCCTCCCGAACTTGGCCCCTCTGGTCCAATCTCATGGTTCCTTTCTCACTTATATTTTTTTGGACATCACACCATTTTCTCAAGTTAAAAGTCAAACTGAGCATCTTGTCCTCTTTTAAAACATCTCCTGTTTCTATTTTCACTTTCTCTTTTTTACAACTTCATCACCTTCCTGGTCAAGCTCTGGTCATTTTCAACTCTACTCACCACCTTTGTTTCTCATATCTAGACTTGTGCCAAACACAAGTGCAGAAGTTTCTCCTCCTATATCTCCCAAATTTGCTACTTTATCACTCTCACTGCTAAAACTCTTGCATGCTATCATTTCTCACTTAGAAAACTATAACCTTCTCCTTTCCAGCCTCCTTGTCTCTTATTTCACAGCTCAAATACATTCAATTTTCAAAGCTATTTTTCTTTCCCAACACTCTGATCATGTCAGCCTCCTTGGAGCCCCTCTGCTGGCTTTTTCTCTCATTCTACATCAAGTTTAAACTCCACTGCAGAGCATTCTATGATTCTAATCAGTTTCTTTCTGTAGCCCCTTCCAGGACATAAACCTTTATAGCCTTTACCTCAAAGCGAAATATCAATTTCTGCATGATTCAAAGGCCTTACTGGCAGAGCTGACTGCAAAAAGAAACTGACTACAATTATTGCTTTGTCTTTGCAGTTAACTTTCAGTATAAAGAACTTGATATAGATAAAAACTGACTAATACTAGTCAGTGTAAATCTGCCTGAAGCTCTTTTCACAGAAAGTTGCAAACGGAAGCAACCTATGTTGCTTTTCATTTTGCCTACTTGGTGCCTCAGGCTAACTTGCCTATGTTACCTATGCTTAAAACGAGCCCTTTCCCTACAAGTTTGATTCATTAGGTGGCACTCTTGCCCCACACTGAACTAATGCCAAGCAGAGTGTTAAGTGCTGCTGATTTTGGAACAACAAGTAAAATCAGTGTCCTTACCCACTGTGGTTCTTAAAGATTCTAAGGGCTTGTCTACAATTAACACTACAGGGGCACAGCTGTGCCACTGTAACACGGGAGGGGTTCTCCCATTGGGTTCTTCTCTTGACCTACAGCTGTGTACATGGGGACCTGGGTCGGCTTAATTACACCACTCGGGGGTGTAGATTTTTCATACCCTGAGCGATGTAGTTATGCCAACCTAATTTTCTAGTGTAGACCAGGCCTAAGAAAGGAATTTAGGCCCAATAGACTGGCTAAATTATAGTCTGAATAACTGCTTCCTTGTCTTCCAAAGGCTATTGTTTCAACTGAATACAATATATTTTAAAATTTATTTCTTGTTCTAAACTGTTGCATAATGTTATTGTGTGCTGTTAAGTAGTTGCTGAGACCATCCCAGCAGCTCCATAGTTAAGACTGTTATTATGTTTTACACAAAGCAGAGTTTAAATCCCTTAAATTACTGTTAAACCTCACACAGATCATTGCCAAACTTGCATAAATTTAAATTGCGTAAACATCAGTACTCTAGATAATTTTCATAGTATATTCAGTTGTAGTTTGCTTAGAATTCTCAACATGAATAATTTATTTTGGAATTCTTTTTTTTCCTACTAGTCTAATGTTTTTGGGTCTGTATGGCTTAGTTTCAACAATTACATATTTCTAATTTTCTGCATTAGTTAATCCTGTAAAACATACCAGCATCGTAGGATTTTGGGGAAAAAAGTGTGAAGTCTAAACAAAGATATGACAGTATCTGACAAACTTTTTTCAAGATATCAAGGAAGCAGATGGAGAACGTTTCTCTGCTATGGGCCTCCTGGCACAGAAGAAAGGAGCAGGAGTCAATGATCATTGAAGCCGACTAAGCTCAGCATGGGCTACAGGGAGCAGAGCGTGCCAGGATGAACTCATTAGTAAATAAGTAGGCAGGGGACAGGAGCACTTTTCTTTACCTGACAGACCTACTATGGCTTGTTAGAGGGGAATCTTCATGCTGAGAACCATAGCAGATTTATCAAGTGGAAAAGGCAGTAAAGTGTTCAGTGCTACAGCAGGGAAAGACACTCAATGCTCTTTAGCCATCCCCAGGTGATCCCCTCTACTCTTTGCTGCTGCACATAGCCCTTGCCTGTGACTTGCTCCCTCACAGCCCCAAACCGCCTCATTCTCATTCTTACCTCCACTCCCCCCTCAGCCCTACTCCGTCACTTCTCCATGCATGGAACTGTTATGGTTTGCAAGAGAGGAATCCCGGTGCTGCAAGTTAATGCAGTTTAATTCAGTGGAGAAGCCAAAAAAGCATTAGGCCGAGGCAGGGAGTGAAGAAGCAGTCAGAGGTGTGCCTCATCTCCCGAACAGTGGCAGGAAACCAGGGTTTAAAGTGAAACCTCTGGCAGCTCAGGTTGTTCAGGACTGTTTTTTAAAATACTTGGCCAAAATGGGGCATCTGGCAGGTGAGAGTTCTACAGGTACCCAAGAGGAGTCTTAGGTAAATTCTAAGAAGAATGTTCAATTGAATATTAGCAATATGGGATTTCTTTGTCCGTTAACAGCTTTGAGTTCACTTTCATTTCAGCCTACCATGCAACTACAAAAGTTAAAAAATTAAATGGGTTAGAAACACAGGTACAGGGATAAGCTTGACACTACTAAAAGCTGCTGAGCGTGCCAGCAGTAAAATGAAATGTTTAGTCCCACCAGGCCCATTAGCCATCAAATCCCACCTAGTGTGACACTCATAAAAAGGCAAAGACTTAAATATTGACTTTGAAATAGCACGCCATCCAACAATCACATCAACCATTGAGAAGCACAGCTCATGTATTAGGGACCACTTTTATACATAGTTTCCTTTAAAATGCTCTACTATAGATCTCCTTATAACAGTGGTTCTCAAACTTTTGTACTGGTGACCCCTTTCACACAGCAAGCCTCTGAGTGCGACCCCCTCCCCCCCTTATAAATTAAAAACACAATTTTTATATTTAACACTGTTATAAATGTTGGAGGCAAAGTAGGGTTTGGGGGTGGAGGCTGACAGCTCGTGACCCCCACATCATAACCTCGCGGAGCCCCAGTTTGAGAACCCCTGCCCTATAAGAATCTGTGCAAACAGACTTATTTATAGCATTTCTATTTTTAACCACAAATTAGTGTAGCTGAAATTACTTATTCCACCCCCTCCTCTTTACCCCGAGGGATTAGTTAAAAATTAGAGTACATACCTGGCTACGGCTTCACTGTACACAAAACCAGCATCTGCTCTCTTTACAATTTCAAAACACAGATCTGCTCCATCCATACTGTGGGTAGAAAGATATGAAAAATGTTCTTGTAAGAAAACAGATAATAGGCTGCCAAGTCAAAGGACAGTAAAATATTTCAGAAATATGTTCCATTTGTATAATGCGCATATCAAAGGTGCTTTAGATGCATGTACAATCATAATTAAACAAAACTCATTTAGCAACTATATCCAAACTGTCATGTCAACTAAAAATTCTCCAACCCAAAACATCTCAGGTGCTCAACACTCTCACTCCTACCCCAACCGCATTAAAAGTCTGGGAAAGTAGCGAGCCTTTACAGCCTTTACAGTGGTATCCAAAGTTTTTGCACGGGAGGGCCACACAAACCTAAGCACACACTTGTGTGGGCCAAACAGATTCTACATATTTTAATAAGATTTAAAGTCACCTGTATTGATTTATATTTTAAGTTCAGCTTGTTTCGGATGTATTTAGATAGGCTGTTTCTATGTACAGTATTGTCTATTTATACACTTGTGTAAACTAAAATGATGTAAACATGATGACAAAACACTAATGAATCAGCTGTTAGTATATAGTGTTGAAGCAGGCCGTGGGCCTTCTGAAATTCTCTCATGGGCTGTAGGTTGCCCCCCCCCCCCGTGCTTTACAACATACCCTAACGTCAACAGATTCAGGCTCAATCAGACCTAGGGGAAAAACTAATTCTAGAACCAACATCTTGCCAACAAAAGCATCCAGCTGGTCCCTGAGGGCCAAAGGACTTGTCTGCTCAGGCAATCCAACTTATCTCATCTGCCACGGTTAGATGCAGTCTCTCCAACACACAGGCCCCAGACCATAGGAGGACTTTATAGGTTAGAAATAAATAACCTGAATAACACTAAGAAATGAACTAGAAAGCCAGCACAGTTCTGGAGCACTGATGATGTAATATTCAACATGTGGGAAGCTCCTTTAAAAGGGCAGGTGTCCACGTTTTGTAGTAGCTTAAGTGATCTTCAAAGGGTACCCCAATGTAGGGTGCTTTACAGTAATTCAGTTGGAAATAGAGGCATGGATGACTATGGCAAGATCCATGTCCAGGACAAATGGCTGCAATCCCCTACTTCAGAGCAAATGGAAAAAGCCCTCTTGGCCACTGATACTATCTGGAGTTGGATAGACAGCTGGAGGGCCCAAGACTTATAGACTTTAAGATAAGAAGGAACCATCATGATAATCTAAATCTGACCTCTTACACATTGCAGGCCACAGCACCTCACCCATTTACTCCTGAAATAAACCCCTAACCTCTGGCTGAATTCTGAAGTATTCAAAACATGGTTTAAAGACTTCAAGTTATAGAAAATCCACCATTTACACTAGTTTAAACTTGCAAGTGACCTGTGGCCCATGCTGCAGAGGGCAGGGTCTCTGCCAACCTGACCCAAGGGAAAATTCCTTTGCGACCCCAAATATGGCAATGAATTAGACCCTGAGCATGTGGCAAAACCCACCAGCCAGACACCTGGGAAAGAATTATCTGTAGTAACTCAGAGCCCTCCCCATCTAGTGTCCTATCACCCGCCATTGGAGATATTTACTGCTAGCAGTCGCAAATTGCCTACATGCTATTGTAGGCAGTCTCATCATACCATCTCCTCCATAAATTTATCAAAGAGCAGTCTTGAAGCCAGTTAGGTTTTTTGCCCCCACTGCTCCCCTTGGAAGGCTGCTCCAGAACTTCACTCCTCTGATGGTTAGAAACCTTCACCTAATTTCAAGCCCAAACTTGTTGATGGCCAGTTTACAGCCATTTTTTTCTTGTGTCCTTATTGGCGCTTAACTTAAATAACTTCACCTTCCCTGGTATTTATCCCTCTGATGTATTTATAGAGCAATCATATCTCCCTCAGCCTTCTTTTGGTTAGGCTAAACAAACCAAGCTCTTTGAGTATCCTCTCATAAGGAAGGTTTCTCATTCCTGGGATCATCTAGTAGCTCTTCTCTGCATCTGTTCCAGTTTGAATTAATCTTTCTTAAACGTGGCAGACTAGAATTTCATACAGTATTCCAGCTGAGGTCTCACCAGTACCTTGTACAATGGTACTAACACTTCCCTGTCTCTACTGAAATACCTCTATCCTAGGACTGCATTAGCCTTTTTCACATGTTAAATAAGATTGGTCCCAAGACCAATCCCTGAGGAACTCCACTAGTAACCTCCCTCCACCCTGACAGTTCACCTTTCAGTATAACCAATTGTAATCTCCCCTTTAACCAGTTCCTTATCCACCTTTCAATTCTCATATTAATCGTGGACAAAAGTATGGATAACTGTAAAAAGTCTGCAACCAAAGGAAACTTGTACTCATCTTACCAGGAAAAAATCCTATTGGCCACAGCTGCTATTTGAGCATCCAGCAGCAATGTCAGAGTTAACTAGTCCTACAAATTGAAAAACTATATTAGGGTATTTCTAGTTGTTTCCCCTATATTTGCAATATTACATCAGTCTTGTCAGTCTTAATTTGCCCTTATGCAAATCCCAATCTTTTACACAGTGTGTCACGCATGGCACTCTGTACTGCAATGCCATGGCCAGATATAATGGAGATGAGGTAAAGCTGGGTGTCACTCTCCTGAGACACTTCTGCCAATGTCTCCTTCTAACCCTCCTGTAGGTCTATGTTGAGCTAGACAAGTGACAAGGTAAAACCCTGAAGGGTCTTTGGCATGACATTCTTCAGAATAACTATGTTCAGACCTCTCACGGAGTATAGAAGACACACAAGAGTGACTCTATCCAGACCTGCTAAGAATTGCAGATAAATCAAAATCCAGTGGTATCAAAGATAGATGTCAAAGAGCAATGGCATCAGATCTAAAAGAATCACTAAGGACACTTTTCCCTCATGTATGACTAAGATGAGATAACAGACTAGTGCCCATAGTGTAGATAATTGAATACCACCACCAGTTTCCATCCTACAGCCATCCCTAAAACCTTATTTACTGAGGTCAGGGAAATCTGAAGATTCCCTACACTACCAGAGCTGTCCAGTCACAACTATTTTAAAAACAAACTTTCCCCAAGAAGAGGGATCAGACACAGGCTGACAGCAAAATTGACAGCATCAAGTAATAGTTTCTTTACAATAATATGTACATCTATAATACATTGTGTCCTCAAAAAGCTCTTCTCCTATACACTCCTATCTTTAAGATTGTACTGCTCCAAAAATAAATGTGTTCACTTTAATACTTTTCCTACAGATAAATGGCAGTTTTCAAAAGTGAGAAGAAAATCTCCCTTATTTTTGAAAATTAAAGTCAATTTGAAATTGTCTTGATATTGTTAAAATGGGCTACAGCATGTGAGCAGCAATGCTTTCTACATTTTATTCAATCAGTTCAACTACATCAATCTCACTAGCACGACCATACTGTATCTGTATTTTTTCCTCACTGAGACTAACTGATAAGCTTTCCATGAAAAAAGCTTACTGTAAGAGTTGAATTTAAAGTTTAAAATTGATGATGAAAGTCTGTTACTGGGGAGTTTGCGAGATGGAATCTTGGTCTCTTCTATGGAAAACCGCAGAAAATTCAATGTGCTTAAACAGTAAACCAATCATTATAGCAACATCTCAACTTGTACTTCAACTAAAACACAATTTTTGCAGAAACTAGAGGGATTCACTACATGAAAGTTGTATTTTATGAGAGTATTAAGGACTTGAGATATTGGAAAAATAGCGGTGCATGAAGTCTTAACCCCCAGTTTTTTTCAGGTTGGGATAGGCCATGTCAGCACCATGACAGAACACCCTGATGGCCAAGCATGCAATACTGTCTAAAAATTCAGAAAATAACCAACGTATGCTACACTCCATTAAAATGTATATTTTTTGTTTTGGTTAAGACAGAATCTAGCATAAGCTAGAGTCCTCGACACACATTGATGATGTGGAGAGAAAGATGTCATTGTAGTTGAAAGGCAACACTTCCTTGTATATCCCCAGCACTCAAATGTTTGATGGCATGAGATGGTGCTCATACAGGGAGTAGGAAATACTCTGTAGCAGGGTTTTGAGTAACACTATGTTTTATGTAACATTTCAATGTGGTCTGTGTCTTCTTTGTACAGTAACTCCTCACTTAACGTTGTAGTTATGTCCCTGAAAAATGCAGCTAAGTGAAATGATGTTAAGCGANGGGGGGGGGGGGGGGGGGGGGGGGGGGGGGGGGGGTTAGGTTCCAGGGAAATTTTTTTTTTTTTTGCCAGACAAAAGACTATATATATTATATTATATATAGATATAGATAGATAGATAGATATAGATAGATAGATATACACACACACACATATATATATACACACACACACACATATACATATACTCAGTATAAGTTTTAAACAAACAATTTAATACTGTACACAGCAATGATGACTGTGAAGCTTGGTTGAGGTGGTGAGGTCAGAGGGTGAAAGAGGGTGGGATATTTCCCAGGGAATGCCTTACCGCTAAATGATGAACTAGCAATTGGCTGAGCCCTCAAGGGTTAACTCATTGTTGTTAATGTAGCCTCACACTCTACAAGGCAGCACGAATGGAGGGAGGGGAGACAGCATGGCAGACAGAGACACACCGTGTGTGTGTGTGTGTGTGTGTGTGTTGCGCATTTCCCCTTTAAGTACGCTGATCCCACTCTTAAGTACATTGCCTTGTTAAGTTAATCAGCAAGCAGAGATGCAGCTGCTGCCAGGAAGCTCCCTCCGTCCTGAGCCCTGTCATATGCCCCCCCTGCTCTATGGAGATGGGGTAAGCGGGGTGCAGGAGCAGGGGGGAGGGGGACACCCTGACATTAGCCCCCTTCTTCCCCCATTCCCCCCTCCCGCACAGTAAGCAGGAAGCTCGGGGAGCAGCTCCAAGACAGAGGGCAGAGCAGCACATGGCAGTGAGGGGAGGGACAGCTGAACTGCTGGCAACTGATAGCCTGCTGGGCAGCTGCTGCACAGGGAACTTACGGGAGCGGGGAGCTGATAGGGGGGCTGCCGGTCCACCCTGGTTCCAAGCCCCCACCAGCTAGCTGCAATGGGCTGCTCTTCCTGCCAGCAGTGGACAAAGTAGGCGGCTGCCAAAGACGTTATAAGGGATCATTGCACAACTTTAAACAAGCATGTTCCCTAATTGATCAGCAACGTAACAATGAAACAACGTTAACCGGGACAACTTTAAGTGAGGATTTACTGTATTTGCAAATGTACTAATGAAATTACTTAAGACAGACTGATGATTCAACATGCTGAAGTCAGAGTTTGAGAAACACTGCTCTAGGGTACTGAACAATTTTAGGGTCTATGCACAAATTGCTCCTAGTTGTTCTACTGTGTTCATTACCTTAAATATTAAGGCTCTGTCTGCACTGCATTTTCTGTTAGGAAGCTGTTTTTATATACACATTGTGACATTATGCCCCCATATTCTTCACAGAGATATTGTTATGATATGATTATGGCATAACTATGATATAGTTTATACAAGGGAGGTTGTCAAGTCCCCATCATTGGAAGCTTTTAAAAACAAGTTGGACAAACACCTGTCAAGGATGGTCTAGCTTTACTTGGTTCTGCTGCAGCACGGGGGGCTGGGCTTGATGACTTCTCAAGGTCCTTTCCAGCCCTACACTTCTATGATTCTAGGTCTTAATCAGGACAAGCTTTAAAATTTTGTTGGGAGTGCTTCACAAGCTTAACTCATTTCCATTTAGAGAGAGCACTGTAAACCCCTTACGCCACAGTAATACCACAGTATTACCACCACTCCAAAAATATAGTCAGACCCTCTGGGACAATCTTCTCCCAAGTATCAGGCCTGCAGGGAGTAAGTGTACTTCCTGCATGGCCTAGTGCAGCATTTTTCAAACTGGTGGTCCTGCCCCAAAAGGGGGTCATAAGGCTATTGTGGGGGGCAGGGGAGGAGTTGCAAGATCACAAAAAATAGGGTTACCATATGTCCGCGTTTTCCCAGACATGGGCTCTTTTTTGGTCCTTGCTCGTCCTTTTGCCTTGCCTTCAGAGCTGGGTGGCTGGATGCCCAGTTCTGAAGGCAGTGCTGCCGCCAGCAGCAGCACAGAAGTAAGGGTGGCATGGCATCGTTACTTAGCTCTGTAGGGATCTGCAGGGATACCATGAAAGCTATGTCCGGTACCATTGGAGGGTGGGGGAACGACATCATCACAGCCTGAAATATTTTCAAAGGCAGGCCCTGAAAAATAAGCTTGAGAACTCTTGGTCTATGTTCTTTGCCTCACCTTTGTGAGGAGTACTGTTCCCACAGCACTGACAGTAAGTGTACTTCCTGCATAGCCGCGGCAGCACTTTAATGTCCCTGCCCCTGCCCCTTTTGCTTCCCCTGTCGGCGGCCCTGCTGGTAGGGTCAGTACCGGCAGGGCCGCTGACACGGGGGGGGGAGGAAGGGGTAGCAATGTTAAAGCGCTGCCGTGGATCCTCAAAAAGCTGCCGCAGCAAAGGACCCATCGCTGCCCCTTCCGCCCGTCGGCGGCCCTGCTGGTAGGGTCCGTACCGGCAGAGCCGCCGACAGGGGAGGCAAAAGGGGCAGGGACATTAAAGTTTTGCGCTGCAGGGTCCTTTGCCGTGGCAGCGCTTTAACGTTCCTGCGCCCCTGCCGACCGGGGGGTGGAGCGTGCAGCAACGTTAAAGCGCTGCCACAGCAAAGGACCCTGCAGCGCTATAACCCCTGCCCCTTTTGCGCCCCCCCGCCCGCCGACGGGCGGGGGGAGAAAGGGAGCAGCTGCCCTGGGGCCAGGGCCCGGGGCTCCGGACGCCGCTGCTGCTACTGCAGCAGCGGCGTCTGGAGCCCCGGACTCTTTAAATCAACACGGGAGCCCCGGGCAGCATGGGACAGGCGGCCTGGAAGGGCTGACTGGGGGATGCTGACCCCCAGCTCCACCCCTTCCGCCCAAGGCCCAGCCCCTTCCGGGGGCCGGAGCCGCCCCGCCCCGTACCGGTAAGTGTCCTCAGTTACTTTCACCCCTGACTGACTGTCATGTGTTTTATTTGTTCCAATTGTTATTTGACATTTGAACACAGCACAGTGGGTATGAATTTGTAATTTTAAAGTCTACCCTTGTATTTTGTTAAAGATTTATGTTTTTAAGCATTTTTGTATTTTTTTAGAAAGTACTTAGATCACATTACTGCAAACATCTCAGCTGACAGAAAAAAATAAATAGATTAGAATGCAGATTTACCATTTCTCAATTTTTATCACAAATATTGCAAAAACTCCCATTTTTCTTTAAGCCCCAGCTTCTACAGTCCTGTAAACACAGGAGAATCTTACCTTTCATTCTTTAAAAAGTGTGTTTCTAGAACTTGGGGTTGCAGAGAAAATAAAGATAGGAAACCTGGTGTACCTTAAGGGCACAAAAAGAGGAAGCAAATAAAAAGAACCCAAAATTTGTTTCTTAATTTCTCATGGTTTTGGGGGTGTATCTTAATTTTTTAACCCCTGAGGTTGACAATATCGTGATGAGTGTTTTTCCCCCACTTTAGATTATGAATGATACTGGTGTGCTGGCAATCTAAGAACATAAGAAAGGCCGTACCGGGTCAGACCAAAGGTCCATCTAGCCCAGTATCTGTCTACCGACAGTGGCCAATGCCAGGTGCCCCACAGGGAGTGAACCTAACAGGCAATGATCAAGTGATCTCTCTCCTGCCATCCATTTCCATCCTCTGACGAACAGAGGCTAGGGACACCATTCTTACCCATCCTGGCTAATAGCCATTTATGGACTTAGCCACCATGAATTTATCCAGTCCCCTTTTAAACATTGTTATAGTCCTAGCCTTCACAACCTCCTCAGGTAAGGAGTTCCACAAGTTGACTGTGCGCTGCGTGAAGAAGAACTTCCTTTTATTTGTTTTAAACCTGCTGCCTATTAATTTCATTTGGTGACCCCTAGTTCTTGTATTATGGGAATAAGTAAATAACTTTTCCTTATCCACTTTCTCAACATCACTCATGATTTTATATACCTCTATCATGTCCCCCCTTAGTCTTCTCTTTTCCAAGCCGAAGAGTCCCAGCCTCTCTAATCTCTCCTCGTATGGGACCCTCTCTAAACCCCTAATCATTTTAGTTGCCCTTTTCTGAACCTTTTCTAGTGCTAGAATATCCTTTTTGAGGTGAGGAGACCACATCTGTACACAGTATTCGAGATGTGGGCGTACCATGGATTTATATAAGGGCAATAATATATTCTCTGTCTTATTCTCTATCCCCTTTTTAATGATTCCTAACATCCTGTTTGCTTTTTTGACCGCCTCTGCACACTGCGTGGACATCTTTAGAGAACTATCCACAATGACGCCAAGATCTTTTTCCTGACTCGTTGTAGCTAAATTAGCCCCCATCATGTTGTATGTATAGTTGGGGTTATTTTTTCCAATGTGCATTACTTTACATTTATCCACATTAAATTTCATTTGCCATTTTGTTGCCCAATCACTTAGTTTTGTGAGATCTTTTTGAAGTTCTTCACAATCTGCTTTGGTCTTAACTATCTTGAGTAGTTTAGTATCATCTGCAAACTTTGCCACCTCACTGTTTACCCCTTTCTCCAGATCATTTATGAATAAATTGAATAGGATTGGTCCTAGGACTGACCCTTGGGGAACACCACTAGTTACCTCTCTCCATTCTGAGAATTTACCATTAATTCCTACCCTTTGTTCCCTGTCCTTTAACCAGTTCTCAATCCATGAAAGGACCTTCCCTTTTATCCCATGACAGCTTAATTTACGTAGGAGCCTTTGGTGAGGGACCTTGTCAAAGGCTTTCTGGAAATCTAAGTACACTATGTCCACCGGATCCCCCTTGTCCACATGTTTGTTGACCCCTTCAAAGAACTCTAATAGATTAGTAAGACACGATTTCCCTTTACAGAAACCATGTTGACTCTTGCTCAAGAGTTTATGTTTTTCTATGTGTCTGACAATTTTATTCTTTACTATTGTTTCAACTAATTTGCCCGGTACCGACGTTAGACTTACCGGTCTGTAATTGCCGGGATCACCCCTAGAGCCCTTTTTAAATATTGGCGTTACATTAGCTAACTTCCAGTCATTGGGTACCGAAGCCGATTTAAAGGACAGGTTACAAACCTTAGTTAATAGTTCCGCAACTTCACATTTGAGTTCTTTCAGAACTCTTGGGTGAATGCCATCTGGTCCCGGTGACTTGTTAATGTTGAGTTTATCAATTAATTCCAAAACCTCCTCTAGTGACACTTCAATCTGTGACAGTTCCTCAGATTTGTCACCTACAAAAGCCAGCTCAGGTTGGGGAATCTCCCTAACATCCTCAGCCGTGAAGACTGAAGCAAAGAATCCATTTAGTTTCTCCGCAATGACTTTATCATCTTTAAGCGCTCCTTTTGTATTTTGATCATCAAGGGGCCCCACTGGTTGTTTAGCAGGCTTCCTGCTTCTGATGTACTTAAAAAACATTTTGTTATTACCTTTGGAGTTTTTGGCTAGCCGTTCTTCAAACTCCTCTTTGGCTTTTCTTATTACACTCTTGCACTTAAGTTGGCAGTGTTTGTGCTCCTTTCTATTTGCCTCACTAGGATTTGACTTCCACTTTTTAAAGGAAGTCTTTTTATCTCTCACTGCTTCTTTTACATGGTTGTTAAGCCACGGTGGCTCTTTTTTAGTTCTTTTACTGTTTTTCTTAATTTGGGGTATACATTGAAGTTGGGCCTCTATTATGGTGTCTTTAAAAAGGGCCCATGCAACTTGCAGGGATTTCACTTTAGTCACTGTACCTTTTAACTTTTGTCTAACTAACCCCCTCATTTTTGTATAGTTCCCCCTTTTGAAATTAAATGCCACAGTGTTGGGCAGTTGAGGTGTTCTTCCCACCACAGGGATGTTGAATGCTATTGTATTATGGTCACTATTTCCAAGCGGTCCTGCTATAGTTACCTCTTGGACCAGCTCCTGCGCTCCACTCAGGATTAAATCTAGAGTTGCCTCTCCCCTTGTGGGTTCCCGTACCAGCTGCTCCATGAAGCAGTCATTTAAAGTATCGAGAAATTTTATCTCTGCATTTCGTCCTGAAGTGAAATGTTCCCAGTCAATATGGGGATAATTGAAATCCCCCACTATTATTGGGTTCTTAATTTTGATAGCCTCTCTAATTTCCCTTAGCATTTCATCATCACTATTACTGTCCTGGTCAGGTGGTCGATAATAGATCCCTAATGTTATATTTTTACTAGAGCATGAAATTTCTATCCATAGAGACTCTATGGAACATGTGGATTCGCTTAAGATTTTTACTTCATTTGAATCTACACTTTCTTTCACATATAGTGCCACTCCTCCCCCTGCACGGCCTGTTCTGTCCTTCCGATATATTTTGTACCCCGGAATGATTGTGTCCCATTGATTGCTCTCAGTCCACCAGGTTTCTGTGATGCCTATTATATCTATATCCTCCTTTATCACAAGGCACTCTAGTTCACCCATCTTATTATTTAGACTTCTGGCATTTGTGTACAAGCACTTTAAAAACTTGTCCCTGTTTACTAGCCTGCCTTCTTCTGATGTGCCAGATTCTTTTTTATGTGACTGTTTATCATCTGATCCGGCCCTTACATTATACTTTTCAGTCCTCTGCTCCTGACTATAACCTGGAGATTCTCTATCATCAGACTCTCCCCTAAGAGAAGTCTGTGTCCGATTCACGGACACAGACTTCTATCTGCATAAAAATCACCCTCTACAGTTGCATGCCCTCTCCCTGTCCTGTCCTTCCCCTCCCCACCCGCAAAGTCCTGTGTCTCATACCCACCCAATTAAACAAAAATTTTGGTGAGCCTGTCTACTGACTATTCTACTGTGAATTTGTAGCAAGCAACATGAGTTATTAAATCTTTACTGCACAGGTGGTCAAAGGCTCAGTCTAGAAACATCAATGGCAGTGTGTTCACCAGGTCAATCAATGATGGCAGCAAATTCCCTCAACCTACCCAGGTAGGCAAAGTGGCTGCACAGAAACTTTTTTTCCTCTCTTTATTTGTGCCTGTGTATTGTAATCCTTCCAGATTGCACATCTACGCAAAGAATTTATCTTGTTCTTAAATACTGTTCAGTATTTGGGTCCCCCAAAGATTTAGTGGGTGCCAAGCCCTGCCTTGGGTAACAACTGACCTGCATCACAGCAATAGTTTGATCTCTATCTCTGTCCAAAAACACACCCCCCCCGAACCAAACCGAGGGCTTGTCTACACTTGAAACACTAGAGGCACAGTTGCAGTGGGGCTGCTGTGGTGCTTCAGTGCAGACGCTCTCTTAAGCAACAGGAGAGATTCTCCTGTTGGTGTAATTAATCCACCTCTCCAACAGTTGGTAGTTAGGTCAACGGCAGAATTCCTCTATCAACCTAGCACTGTTGACACTGGGGGTCAGGTCAGCCTAACTACTTCACTCAGTAGTGTGGATTTTTCACACTCCTGAGCAAGGTAGCTGGGTTGACTTAACTTTAGAGTATAGACCTGGCCCTAGAAACTTGTTGAAAAATGATTATTCAGGGGGCAGCTTATATCTCCAGAACCCCTGGCTCAAATGATCCTAAAATTTGGGTCACAGTAATGCCACTCTGCACTCCCACAAGGCATTACAAATTTCAAGAAAACCCATGCAAGCATGCAGATTTTGGAGCCCTTAGAATCTTTGTCCTTTGAACAGGATGTAGAGAGGGATGATGGAGGGAAAGGCTCCTTCGCATATCCATCTGCAGCATAGGAGGCTCAGAAAGATGCGTAGTGTCCCATTATCTCTATATGACATTGTCAGCTGAAGGAGAACACCCCATGGTGAATACAACCTGACAACATCTCAGAGACATGTGAACCACTCCATTCATCTCAGTGGGTGTTCCCATCACCCTCCTAAGTAAGTGCCTTACAGCCTGTGACATGCATGAAATATACCCAAACTCAGCTCCCCACCCAAAGGGGCAGGACTTCCCCAGAGCCTGGCTTTCACTGGGGGCAAAGAGAGGGCCTCAGACCCTCCCAAAAGGGCAAGAGCCCCAGAACTCTGTTCACATGAGTGGGATATGGAAGGTCCAACCCCTGTAGATGAGCACTGGCCTCCCAGATCCTGGCACACACAGGGGAGGCACCAAGAGGGCCTCAGACCCTCAGGGGGGCAAGCCCCTCCATCCTAGTTCATATGAGTGAAAAAGGAAGGGAGGCTGAGACCCTTCTAGAGTGGCAAGAGTTCCCCAGATCTCAGCACACACACAGAAAGGGAGCATGCGGGGCTGACAGGTGCTCCTGAATCTACTTTCCCTCAGTCCCCCTTCCACTCAACCCCATGTCCTTTTTTCCCAGCATCCCACCCCTCTCCTCTCCCCTTAACTCCATGCCTCCTTAACCTGAGCCCCCAACCCCTCTACTCTACCTTAATACTCATCCCCATTTATCCTCCTCCCCACAACCCCCCTCCTCTAATTGGAGCCCCAAACCTCTTTTCCTCTAGTCCCCCATTCCTCTGCCCCCTCATACCAATTCCCGACCAAGGAAGCATTCACGTCTAATTTTTTTCACTGAAATACTTTACATTTCTCTCACCTCCACCAAATCAAATTGCCACTCATGACTCACAAATTATAGCAACTTCCAGCCACCCAGTCCAAAACTCCTTTTATCTTAAGTGGGGGGGATGCGATTAACCTCTACTAATTGACAGGTGAGTTCACAGCCATCAATCTCAATGAGGTCTGTGATTCATCCAGTAATTAGTATCTCTCAGTTCAACAGGAAAAGGCAGCTATAGGAAACCGTTTTTTGAGAGGGTGAGGCCTGTAAGTTGGGAACCCCTAGGTTAAATGTCCCCACCTGGACTGGGGTACCACTGAGCCCTCTGACCCAGCAGCCTGGGCTCCCTCTTTCACTGTGCTGCTGTGGCAAACTGCAGACACACTCCCGGTCTTACATTTCTACCAGCATACACACAGGTAGAGACACACCTTGCTGCAGTTACATGCAGACTCTCTGACCAGCCACTACATGTTAACCAACAATAGAGAGGCTACAGCCAAAATAACCACCAGCTTCCCAGCCTGGGACCCCCTCTGGAGTATAAACCCAGAATTATATTGTCTTGCGCTGCACAGGGAACTGTACAGCGTAAGCTCAGAGTTTGCCCCCCCTCCCCATGTGGAGAGGAATATGCAACAGCCTTCGCCCCTTGAGCTACAATGTCGCATGCATTTCACTCAAAGTCACTCAAAGCAGATTACCTAGTAAATAAACAAAACGCAAATTAAGTCTAAGATACTAGAAAGATAGGATATGAATTAGCAAATTCTCACCCTGACGGATGATACAAGCAGGCTGCAGATTCTTAAGGGACAAACTGCACTTGCTTTACAGCTTGGAATCCCCAGGTCTTCCACACACAGGCTAGAAATCCCTTTAGTCTGGGTTCAGCACTTCCCCCAGTTCAGTCTTTGTTCCTCAGGTGTTTCCAGGAGTCTTCTTGTGTGGGGAGTGAAGAACGACAGATGATGTCACTCCCTGCCTTATATAGCTTTAGCGTATGGTGGGAACCCTTTGTTTCACAACTTGGTTCCCAGATCGGTTTGTGGAAAAATACTGACATCCCAAGATGGAGTCCAAAGGCAATGGACTGTGGTATAGCTTAACCTTCCTGTGGGCATTTTGGCCACGCTGTAAGCAATGGCTGCTATTCCACAGTCCATTGTCTTTGCTGATGGGCCATCAGCCCCGTCTGGCTTCTTCACTGTTGTACCTGAAAGGCTGGCTGTGGGTGTTTTCCAGAGTAAGCCCAGTTGAAATACAGATCCCGAGTCAATATTTATAACTTCAGATACAAAAATGATACATGCATATAAACAGGATAATCATTCAGCAAATCATAACTTTTCAAATGACATCACATGACCCATCTTGTACATACAGGTCTGTCTCATCTTACGCGCATTTAACATGCGCGATTTCGGCTTTGCGCGGTCGGCAAAAACAAAAAAGAGAAAAATAGCAATTCATGTGCTGTTCCTGTAGTGCGGGCGATTCCGTCCGCCATTAAAGTCAATGGGATTTTGACTATACGCCATTTTCGCTTTACGCACTAACCGCGGAACGTAACCCCAGCGTAAGATGAGACAGACCTGTAATTATGCCATAATTATATCATAATAATATCACTGTGAAGAATATGGGGTGCAGTGTCACACCACCAAACAGTAAACCCCCTCGCTTCCTCTACCCCCTGGCACACACCTTACCATTACCACAACTACCATATACTGCATACCATACACCACAAACTTAACTTGCTATGGATGCCAGCCTTCCATTACCCACTTTTAGCATACTATACCCCCTCCCCCGCACCACACATTACATCCTAAACATCCACGAAAAATAGTGTTAGGAGTGGGTACTTTAGTAAAGAGTATATGGAAAAGGGAAGCTAGAGGGAAGGGCAGAGTTACAGTTACAGCACATGCAGTGTACAGTAGTTGTGGTGACAGTAAGGAATGTCTGTGGATGAACGACAGGGTATCTACTTTTTGGTGACTTGTCTTTTCATTTCCTTCCATTCTGGATTTGAGTCAGCTATATTATGTGTGTAGCAAACCTAACTATTTCACAGTGAAGATTTTTGCATATTAATATTAAATAGCAATAAGATTATTGTATTAATTAAAAAGCCAATTAAGAGTGTTTGTACCATAATTCTGAGCTACTGGAATTGTAAAAATAGATGTAAACCCTTGTTTCCATTTCCAAATTTTTAAATCCTTATTAATTACCACAATGAGTGTCCCTAAGGTGTACATAATCATTTTATAATAGTGTAATTAAGTCCCTTGGCCCATGCTTTGGGACTTTTACAGAATAAATAAAGCACCACAATCAGTACTGCATGTAATTTATTGCTTTGAAAGAAAATATATTTTGCAGTCAACATACCATAATTTAACAGACATGGCTTTAAAAAAAAAAAAATCTCAGGCAATGATTTCTTAGGCCCCATCTTTACTGTCCTCCTACCATCTGATTCTCGTCTTCAGTAATAACCCTACTATACATAGAGGTGATTCCATTAGCGCATATGTGAAGTCCAATTCTAGATATTGGTGGGGGTGTCAACACATTGAAATTATGTGGCTTGATCTATTGTAAGCAGGGTAGGCCAGTAGCGGCCTAAATCATAAACATGGATCAATAGAATGCAGGGAGACAAAGAAAAGCAGCAGATGGCAAGAGCATATGTACATGCATGGCATGTGTGTGCAGGGGAGTGGTAAGAGAGAAAATGAAATCCCCATTGTTCTAGGTATGCAGGATGGGGAGAAGAGGTGAACCTGGAAGGATTTAGAGAAGACATAAAGCAAGCAAAGGCATTATTTTACTGAGTGTGATGTTTTCCCCCTCTTGAATATCATCCCAAAAGCCTGAAAACCATAACTCCTGTCCTCACCAGGTCCTTGGTCAGACTAGGAAGGGACACTACCATTTGGAACAGAGGACACAAACTACAGGCTTTGATAAACTTGTAGAAGATGCTCAGTTTAGCATTCTTTAGAGGTGATTTTTCTACCATTTGTAACTGAGTTTCCCCCTCCAAGTTAGCTATCAGACTTAACTCATGAGAAAGGACAGTTACCTGTTCCGTAACTGGCGTTCTTCGAGATGTGTTGCTCAGGTGTATTCCACAGTAGGTGTGCGTGCTCGCCAGGTGCACTGGTGCTGGAAGTTTTTCCCTTAGCAGTACCCATACGGGGGGAGCACCGCTGCGACCCCTGGAGTGGCGCCTCTATATCGCGCTATAAGGGGAGCTGTGCACTCCCCCTACCCTCGGTTCCTTCTTGCCAGACAACTCCGACAGAGGGGAAGGAGGGTGGGATGTGGAATCCACCTGAGCAACACATCTTGAAGAACGCCAGTTACGGAACAGGTAACTGTCCTTTCTTCTTCGAGTGATTGCTCATGTGTATTCCACAGTAGGTGACTTCAAGCTATATCTGATGGAGGTGGGTAGGAGTTTAAGGGTTTTCGGGACGCAGTACCGCCCTACCAAACCCGGCGTCCTCCCGTGCTTGGGAGACGATCGCATAGTGCGAAGGAAAGGTGTGGACAGAGGACCACGTGACAGCCCTAGATATGTCCTGGATAGGGACGTGAGTTACATAGGCGGCCGACGAGGCCTGAGTTCTCGTAGAATGTGCCCTAACAATAGGTGGCAGGGGAACCTGTGCCACGCCATAACACGTGCGTATGCACGAGGTGATCCAGCGGGAAAGGTGCTGGGTGGAAATTGGCTGTCCCCGCATACGTTCGGCCGACGCAACGAACATTTGCGAGGATTTCCGGAATGGCTTGGTTCGGTCCAGGTAAAAGGCCAGCGCCCTACGCACATCTAGCATGTGGAGGCAGCGTTCCTCATTGGAGGAATGGGGCTTAGGACAGAGTACCGGTAGGAAAATGTCCTGATCCATATGGAAGGCGGAGACCACCTTCGGGAGAAATGCGGGGTGTGGGCGAAGCTGGACCTTATCCTTGTGGAAGACCATATACGGGGGTGCCGAGGTCAAGGCCCTAAGCTCCGAGACACGTCAGGCTGACGTGATAGCAACCAGGAATGCAACCTTCCATGAGAGGTGAGACCAGGAACATGTGACCAAGGGTTCAAAAGGAGGACCCGTGAGGCGGGATAACACTAGGTTTAGATCCCACTGCGGAACAGGGGGCTTAGCCTACAGGAATGAACGGTCCAGGCCCTTTAGTAAGCGGGAGGTCACACTGTGGGAAAAGACTGATTGGCCTTGTACCGGCGGGTGGAAGGCCGATATGGCCGCCAAATGCACCCTGACGGAGGCGGGAGCTAGCCCTTGGGTCCTAAGGGATAGGAGGTAATCGAGAATGAGTTGGAGCGATGCGGACGATGGGGAGGTTCCACGCTCCCCCACCCACCTAGAGAACCTGGACCATTTGGCCAGGTACGTCCGTCATGTGGATGGCTTTCTGCTTTCCAACAGAACTTGTTTGACACTCTTTGAACACCTCTCCTCCTCCTCATCTAACCACGGAGCAACCACGCTGTCAGGTGAAGCGCAGCCAGGTTGGGGTGGAGGAGGCATCCCCCATCCTGGGAGAGGAGATCCGGGCGAAGCGGCAGCCTCCGCGGGGGAGCCGCTAAGAGTTGCAGGAGGGTCCCGTACCAGTGTTGACGGGCCCCATCCAGGGCTATGAGGATGACCCGCGTCCTGTCTGCTTTTACTTTTTGCAGGACTTTGCCTATCATGGGGAAAGGTGGGAAGGCATAGAAAAGTTGGCCCGAGCACTGAAGGAGGAAGGCGTCCGAGATCGCCCCCCATCCCGTTCCTCCCCTGGAGCAGAACTGGGGGCAGCGTCGGTTCTGGGTGGTTGCAAAGAGGTCGACCCGGGGAACTCCCCACTCTTGGAAGAGCTGTAGGGCGACCTCCCAGTGGAGTGACCACTCGTACTGGTGAGAAAAAACCCTGCTGAGGTGATCGGCTCGCACATTGCGGATGCCAGGTAGGTGGAATGCTCGCAGGAAGATGTCGTGGGCTATACAGAACTCCCATAGGCTCAGGGCTTCCAGGCATAGGGCCGAGGAACGCGTTCCTCCCTGTCTGTTGATGTAATACATCGCAGCCGTATTGTCCGTGAGGACTCTTACCACCTTCCCTTGAAGGTGCCCGCTGAAAGCTACGTACACCAATCGTATCGCCCTGAGCTCCCTGACGTTTATGTGTAGGGATAACTCCGAGGTCGACCATCTCCCTTAGGTTTGAATGTTCCCTATATGGGCTCCCCAGCCCAGGTCCGAGGCATCCGACACCAGGTCTAGTGAGGGGGAGATTTCTCGGAAGGGGACCCCTTGCAGCATGTTGCGTGAGAGGGACCACCATTGTAGGACAGCAACTACCTGGGACGGTATTGTGACAACCTTGTCCAGCCCGTCCCGGGCCTGGGAATACTGGGAGGCCAGCCAGAGCTGGAGGGGCCTCATTCTGAGCCTGGCATGGCTAACCACAGACATGCATGCCGCCATGTGACCGAGGATCTGAAGGCACACCCTCGCCGTTGTCACTGGGACTGAGGCGATGAAACCTTTTAGGGTCTTGAACCTGTCCTGGGAAAGAGAGGCTGTGGCCTCTGAGTCCAGTAGAGCCCCTATGAACTGTATGCCCCTACACTGAACTGTAGAGCCCCTATGAACCGGAACTAGCGTAGACTTGGCCTCGTTTACCACTAGGCCAAGATCTGTGCATGTGGACAGAAGAAGTCCCACCTGGGCCTGTACCTGGGACCGAGAATTGCCCTTGAGAAGCCAATCGTCCAGGTAAGGGACAATTTGTACCCCTTCCCTCTGGAGATAAGCTGCTACCACCGCCATGCATTTGGTGAAAACTCTTGGGGCCATGAAAAGGCCAAACGGGAGGACCGTAAACTGGTAATGGTCCCCCCCCACCAGGAATCGGAGGAAACGCCTGTGTCCCTCGAAAATATGGATATGGAAGTACGCGTCCTGGAGATCCAGGGCCGCGAACCAATCCCCCGGGTCCAGGGAGGGGATGATAGAGGCCAGGGATACGATACGGAACCTGTAGCGGACCATAAAAAACTGTTGAGATACCGGAGGTCTAATATGGGCCTCAGCCCACCTTTTGCCTTCGGGATCAGGAAATACCGGGAATAGAAGCCCTTGTTCTGGAATTCTACCGGTACCCTTTCCACCACCCCCAGGGGTGGTGGTGGTGGTGGTGGGGTGAAGTGAACTGCAATGTGTAGTCCTTGGAAATAGTGTTGAGGACCTACTGGTCTGACGTTATCCGGGACCACTGCACTAGGAAGGCAAATTAACGGTTGCAGAACACAAACTTTATTAACTGGGGGGGTCTCCCTGGCAACAGGCCCGGTGGCCCCCTGCAAAGAGTCAAAACCGCCTCTTTCCCTGCCTTTTGCCCTTCGAGGGGCCAGGCCGTGGGGCTGAGCGGGACTGACGCTGGGACCTGCGTCTCTGTTCCCTCGGTCTCTTAGGTGGGGGCTCGTATCTGCCCCTAGCAGGAGGAGCCGAAGTTTGCGGCCTAGGTTTGTCCTTTGCCGGAGAGACGTATAGGCCCAAGGTTTGCAGGGTTGTACGGGAGTCTTTCATCCCATGCAGGCGGACGTCAGTTTGGTCCGCCAACAACACTTTCCCGTCGAAGGGAAGGTCCTGCATCAAGGACTGGGACTCTGCGGACAGTCTGGACAGGAGAAGCCACGACGCCCTGCGCATGGATATGGCAGAGGCCATCGAACGGGCAGCTGTGTCTGCCACGTCTGATGCTGCCTGGAGGGCTGCTTTCACCGCTGATGCTCCTTTCTCTACCAGAGCCCTGAACTCCTTTTTGTCCCGCTCTGGGAGGAGAGGTTCAAACTTTGGTAGGGACCCCCATAAATTGAAGTCATACCAACTTAGAAGGGCTTGGTGATTGGCCACCCTGAGCTGGAAACTCGCCGAGGAATAAACCTTCCTGCCAAACGTGTCCAGTCTCCTGGCATCTTTGTCCTTAGGGGTGGGTGCGGGCTGACCGTGACGTTCCCGGTGGTTAACTGACTCTACCACCAGGGAGTTAGGTGTCGGGTGGGAGTACAGGTATTCGTGTCCCTTAGCCAGCACGAAATATTTCCTCTCCGCTTTCTTGGAGATGGGGGCCAAGGAAGCTGGGGTTTGCCACAGGGTAGTCGAGATATTGGTTACCCCCTGGTAGAGAGGTAGGGCCACACGGCCCAGTGCCGAGGATGACAGTACATTAAAAAGAGAGTCAGACGGCTCCTCCATCTCCTCAGCCTGGAGCTGGAGATTGGACGCCACCCGCTTGAGGAGCTCTTGGTGAGCCTTGAAGTCCTATTGTGGGACGGGCAGCAGTGCCGCTATGGCATCCTCCGGCGCCAGTGAGGGGACCGGTGCGGAGCCTAGGGCGTTGGACGGTACCGGTGGGTCGATCCCCAGGTCAGAGTCCGGGCGAGGTGCAGTCGGCTCGGGACCTGTTGATTTCTCCCTCTGTCGTGTAGGGGAGGCCGAAGGAGCCTGAGACGCTCCGGCCACCGAGCGGGGTCTCGCCTGGGCGGGGATCTGTGGCCACAGTGCCCATTGGCAGCACTGCCCTTGTAACCGTGTTCCGTGCCACTGACCCACTTGGGTGCCGGGCGGTGTAGTTTGCTCTCGCAGAGCCGCACGACTTGGAGACAGGCGGCTGGGTGCTGATGCGGAGGTTGCTGACAACCGCACGGTACCGTAGGAACGACGTGAGCGACGGTGCCCCTGACGGTGCCGTCCCCGTGACCGGGACCTCGAGGATGAAGATCGGTATCCATCCAAGGTGCTGCTCCTGTACTCACCCCGGCGGCCGGAGCTACGATGCTTCGTGCTGGTGAATTGCGAGATGAGTCCCATGCGCCATGTCTGGTACAGCGGGAACTCGAGTCGGATTGTCTGCGTTGGTGGCAACGGGATTGGCTTCGATAGCTTCGACGCGAGGAGGAGCGTCGGCGCCGCTTATCCCGGTGCCTGTGTCCCCAGTCGCGGGGCGTAGAGGAGCCCCGAGGCTCCCTCGCGGGCGGCGAGCCAGTCAGCCTGAGCGGGGTAGAAGGCTGGTGCGAGCTGCCGGAAGACCGCGTTGAGCGGTCGTCGGAGCGGGGACTGTGCTGCGTCGGGGAGGGTTGTTGTGCTCCCAGCGGCAGCTTCCCTCGGGACCGGGGGCCCGTCTCAGGCAGTGCCCCGGGTACCGGGAAGGTTAAGATGTCACGCACGGCCTGTGCCGCCTCCGGCGTCGACAGCATTCTCACCACAGGGGAGGCATGCGCCAACGGGACCGGGCTGCTCCGCTCAGCACAAGTCAGAGGCCTGGGTCCCGAGGGGGATCGGGGGCTGCCCAACTCGGGTCCGGCCTCACCCCTATCTTTCTCTCGGCGCTGCTGAGCCTTCCCTTGCTTCTTGGAAGGAGAGCAGTGCTGGCTAGTGGAGGGAACTTCGCTCCGTACCGAAGATGCAGTGCCGGGCGCCGAATCCGTTTGGCGTGCCGGTGCCAGCGCCGATTCCATTAGGAGAGCGCGAAGTCTAATGTCTCTCTCTCTTTTAGTCTGCAGTTTGAAAGATCTACAGATCCTACAGCGCTCACTTATGTGCGTCTCGCCCAAGCAGCGGAGACACTGCGTGTGCGGATCGCTTCTTGGCATAGAACTGCGACAGGAGTCGCACGACTTGAAGCCTGGGGCACGGGGCATGCCCCGAGCCCAGACGACTAAGTGGAGAAACTATTTAACTATTGAAGAGCTGTACTACTAAGGCTAACAGAGAAGCTGCAGCAAGGCTGGAGCACGAAGTTCCGACTACCTTCACTGGTGGCAAGAAGGAACTGAGGGTGAGGGGAGTGCGCAGCTCCCCTTATAGCGCGATATAGAGGCGCCACTCCAGGGGTTGCTGGGGCGCTCCCCTACGGGTACTGCTAAGGGAAAAACCTCCGGCACCGGTGCACATGGCGAGCACGCACACCTACTGTGGAATACACATGAGCAATCACTTGAAGAAGAGCTAGTCATAACACAAATGTGTAGGGGGGTTCAATTATTTTAAAAAAGTTATTGTTGAGCAAGAAGATTGTAAACTGCTGAAAAATTTATTTCTTAGCTCTCCCATAAGTCAATATGGGCAAACTGATTATCTTCAAACTAAAAGAACCAAATACATATTTTCATATGAGGTGAAATGGTATTACAATTTAACAGAAGTATCTAAACTGCCTCAGTAAATTTATTTCTTTTTTAAAGCCAGTAACATAAAAACAAAAAAATGCTCACAAATGATTTGAAAATTTATAGATTTAGAGTTATGAACAATGCCTCAAACTACAGTCAAAAGGTTGTTTCCATATATTTATTTCCCCTTTTGTCATCCCTCCTCCCCTCTCATTACACAAAATGCAGACCCCACCCAATAAACAGATTCCTAATTGGGGTGACGCTTGTTCCCAGGTGCACTCTGCTAGGAACCTCACACTCAGCACTGAATAGTATTGCCACCCCTATTATGGGGGATTTAAATAAATACTTCCATGTTTTTATTTTGTATCCAAGACCCCCATATAATATTTGTACTTAACAGACATGTATTTGTATATTTAAAAACTGAATACTCCTATACCACTCCAGACTCCTGAATAACATCTCTTCTAACCAGTAGGTGGAGGTAGACACACATTAACGAATGAAGTGTAATTTTTGTCATCTTCATCCGATCCTGAACTTTCCCACTTTGAAAAAGTGTTTCCCAGCATTAGTTAACAGCATTTTACAAACTTACCTTCATTATGTTAGCAAAACTTTCCCTCACATTTAAAAAAAAAAAACCACCAAAAGAGGGCAGAAAAAGGAGAGTCTCAAACAGTTACTGAAAGTTTGCAGGAATTCATTTTAGGTAAGTACACATTACAGTTTCTGCTTCATTTCTTTGCTTTTTGGGATTTTATATACATTAATGACATTACACATTTAAATTAATAGTCTAATATGTGATGACAAACCACAAAAAAACAATTATTTTAATAATGGTGAAATTTGTGTGATGCTAATATCATGCCCAACATATGTGTCTTGTTTACTGTGGTCACTTGCAAGTTGGAGGCTAAGACCTGTCTTCTCTGCTCATTTAGCTCTACACTGAGAATACAAAGAAATGTAAAGCTACATTTTTATGTACAGTAACTCCTCGCTTAACGTAGTTATGTTCTTGAAAAATGCAACTTTAAGCGAAACTATGTTAAGCGAATCTAATTTCCCCATAAGAATTAATGTAATAGGGGGTTTAGGTTGCAGGGAAAAAATTTTCACCAGACAAAAGACATTATATACATATACAGTGTAAGTTTTAAACAAGTTCTAATCAGAGGATTGTCTAGGGCCCTGCTCATGAGCTCCCTGAGCTTCTCCTAAAGCAACCGTGTCGATATCAGGTGGGATATTTCCCAGGGAATGCCTTGCTGCTAAATGATGAACTAGTACTCGGCTGAGCCCTCAAGGGTTAACATGTTGTTAATGTAGCCTCACACTCTACAAGGCAGCACCAAGGGAGGGAGGAGACACAGCACTGCAGCGGCTGCAAACACTTCCCTGCGGAAACTGAACGTGATAAAGAATCCACGCTATCCCGCTGAAGCGCACCACTCCCTCCTCTGGACGGCGCATGCACGGCTGCAGAGGNGGGGGGGGGGGGGGGGGGGGGGGGGGGGGGGGGGGGGGGGGGGGGGGGGAGGGAGGATTCAACCCCCGGCTCTGCCCCTAATCCACCCCCATCACCCCGAGCGCGCCGCGTCGTCGCTCCTCTCCCGTCCCCAGAGGGAAACAGCCAATTGCTGCGGGCGGGCGGGAGGCACGGGGAGGGAGGGGAGAGTTGCTGATCTGCAGGATCCACCCTGGTTCCAATTCCCCACCCCACTAGCAGGCGGCAGCCAAACGACGTTAAAAGCAAACATTGCGCAACTTTAAACGAGTATGTTCTCTAATAGATTAGCGATGGAACAATGAAACAACGTTAACCAGGATGACTTTAAGTGAGGAGTTACTGTAAATGTCTGTTTTGCTCTCAAGTCTGTTGATAGAAGTGTGAAGTCCTGAAAGTGTTTATGCACAACTAATTCAAAGCCTCTGAAAAAAATGTTAAAATTTGCTGTTTATATTGATATGGACTATAGCCATTATTTTGATAAGAAATGGCCCATATTTTTAAACTGGACTGCCTAAAGTCAAACTCCTAAATTCATACTCTGATACCTAAACATGTGGTCTAATTTTTCAAAGGTGCTGGGAAAGCTGATCTACTTGTGAAATCAATGGGAGCTATAGGTATTCAATGTTTTAGAAAATTAGGCCACTTTTATGCAGGTGCTATCTATGTATTGAAGAGACAAACCTTAGATATCTAGGTCTGAAAAATGTTGTCCAATTGCTTTTTTCCAGGTACAATTTAAAAAATAATTTAGAAACAGCCTGCTGTAAAGTGAATTTGGATCAATTTTTGGATGATCATTCAACAGAATAATTTTGTTGCATACCTCTCAAGGAAGCATTGCAAGCAAATTTAACTTTTATACTTAAAATATGCTGCTTTCAAAAGAAAGTGTCACCAAAAACTGAAGCACTTTAAATGTACTCACTAAGAATTGAGAAATCTCAATTTAAATCTACAACCAAAATTGAAAATCGGAATGATTTAGATTATAATGTTTTATGCTTAACATATGTCATTACTAGAGCTGAGCAAGTAATAAATTTTTCAGTTTGCAGGCCAAACCAAACCAATTTAAAAAATAGTTTTGTTTCACCTGAGCAATTTTTTTTTCTTTTTGTTGATTCATTTCATTTCCACTTGTTTTACCCTTTATTTATTTTTTAAATAAATCCCGCTAAATTTCTAAAAATGTTTCAAAATGAAAAGCTGAAACATTTTGTTTTGAAAATGTTGAAAAGATGTTTTGACTTTAAAAAAATTCCTTTTTTTTAGCCAAAACTATTTACTGAATTCTACATGAATTCACAAATAATTCTGGTTGCCCTGTAACTGCAATTTTGGCAAAGAAACTATTCATCTGAAAAATGTTGCCCAGTTCTAGTCATTACTCAAATAACTATGATAAAAACCAAGGAGGAAACTTACAATTCGAAAACCATATAAAGCATTCCATCTGAACTGTATGTCTCCAATAATTCAACAATATGGGGATGCTTCAGCATGTGACAGATACTGGCTTCCCTCTTCAGATCTGTGGAAGATAATGAAGTGTTATATTAGTTGCCTTAATCACAAACTGATAGCACACAACCAAGAAGTTAAAGATTAATTAGTAAAGAAAAAAGGACATATTCTTTGGGAAGGTTGACAACGGACATTATTTCCAAAATAGTCTTTAGCCTTTGTAACCAAAATTGGCAAGAGAGCAATGAGTTACTTTCTCTTCTCTGAGAGTGTGTTTTTCTGGAAAGAGGTAACAATTTTTCTGAAACATTAGTAAAGGCACAAAATCGGATCTGTTAGTGGGAAAGTACAACAGCAGCTGTTATTTCTTTTTCTAAAGTATAGAATTAACGGATTATTTAAAAAACTATACACCATATTTTGAAAAACTGATTTACTCTACTACATACTAAGGTTCATTAGTTTTGTAATACCCAGCTACGCATGTGTAATCCACGCTTCTGACACTCTTCCTTTAAATGGTAGTAGTCATGTTTATTGCCAGAAGAATACAGCAGCTGTCCACTGACTCCAGCCAGTCTGGGCTAGCGGGGGTGGGGGTGTGTTAGGGTGACCAGACAGCAAGTGTGAAAAATCAGGATGGGGGTGGGGGTAAAAGGCACCTATATAAGACAAAGCCCCAAATATCAGGACTGTCCCTATAAAATCGGGACATCTGGCCACCAGTAGCGGCGCCAGCATTTCCGGCGCCCTAGGGGGCGGAAGGTCCCGCCCCCGAAATGCCGCCAACAGCGGCGGCGGAAGGTCCCGCCCCCAAATTTCCACGGCCAGCCGGGGTGCCGGCGCCCCTCAAATGTTTGCACCCTAGGCGACCGCCTAGGTTGCCTAATGGGTTGCGCCGGCCCTGCTGGCCACCCTAGGTGGGAGTGCGGGGGGGCCGTAGGTAGTCAAACCCTTGGAGCATGCTCAGTAGGACATTTTCAAGGGTGGGGGCTAACTCCACTCCCAAGTTTATACAAAAAAAAAAAAGGGCATCAAACTTCAATTAGTTGAGACAGAGCCATACCTGATGGGGGAAAAGAGATTTCTGCCCTGAGGGCTGATGCTCACAGGCCTGCTTTTACTAATTGCAGGAAGAAGATAACCACAAGGAGAAAGATACCAGCCTATTCAAAGAACTGGGTGTTTGTTGCTTTTTCAGCTCAGGACAGTGTGGTGACAAATGCCAAATCAGTGGTGCATGTTTTAAATGCTTAGGATTTGTGGCCTATGTACCTTTTGGTACTGAAGAAATCTGTACGTTTTATGCTATTATTTTTCTTTGCATATTATTTGTTGTATTGCTGTAATGATAAGATCATGTTTAGATTTATGAGGAGTCTTAGTTAACCCTCAAATTGTCTTCTTATAAACAAAGTTTTCTTGTTTTAGTCTGTGCAGCTTTACTAATTGTTGTTTTTATTCCAAACTGGGGCAACTCAGGGTACAGGCATCCACGATGGTCCAACTTTGCATATTTATCTTATGTATTATTATCCACAGGTGGGTGTTCTGCTGTCAAAACAGACTGACTATTCCTGCAGTAAAATGGAATTACAGTGGGTACTTATGTAATCAAAGAAGTACAGCAGAGGCCATTCAAAATCACTCTCTCCAATCATTCCCCCACTGTTAGCACAGATATACTCAAAAGATGCTTTGATGAATGATGCATTGGCAAGTGCTGACTTTTAATGGTCAGCACTGTAAGAACACAGTTTTGGCCACGACAATTACTTTTAATTTAAATTCCCAGTTACGATCATTGAGTACATAGTGTCTCATTTTGATAGGTTTTGGAAATATACCCTGGAACACAAAAGCTATGTAGTACAGTCAATTATATTTCCTTTATTATTTACTCAAATAACCTTCAGAACAAATAAGACCACTTGGAAACTTAAACAATACATAAACACTTAAATTAGGAGAAAACCAAATTAAGTTTGTAATCATTACTATATCCTCTGGAAGAACAGCTCCATTCTAAAAACAACACAAGAGTGTGGATGAGATCCTCAGCTCCACTCTGGCCCATTTAAGACAGGTAAAAAGGCTAGCGCAGCTTAATGGGCTCTAAGAATTCCAGATATCACTAAGGAAGAATTCACCCTGAGCAGGAACAGAAGAAAACAGCAGGCACGAGAAAGGGAAAAAGGGTTGTAGGTAGCGGTTTTAGACCGGACTGGATGAGCAAGCGTCTCAGAGGGGTGATTAGGAAAAAACAGAAGGCGTATAAACAGTGGAAGATGGGAGGGATCAGCAAAGAAACCTACCTTATGGAGGTAAGAGGGTGTCGGGATGCGGTTAGAAAGGCCAAAAGCCAAGTGGAGATAGATCTCGCGAAGGGAATTAAAAACAATAGTAAAAGGTTTTTTAGCCATATAAATAGGAAGAAATCCAAGAAAGAAGAAGTGGGACCGCTTAAGAATGGAGACGGGGTGGAGATTAAGGATCATCTAGGCATGGCACAATATCTGAACGAATATTTTGCCTCGGTATTTAATGAGGCTACTGAAGGGCTTGGGAATAGTGGCGGCGTGAATGATGGGAATGAAGG